>VXBB01023185.1:0-73891 GCA_013399915.1 Illadopsis cleaveri
GCACAGGAGATCTCTGTCCCGCTCTCTGTTTCAGAGGAGCACACTCCAGGAGCAGAATGTGGAGGAGTCAGAGTAGTTCCTCTAAACAAACCCTCTGCTTCTTCCTCTCCCTGCTTTAGTCTCAGAACCAGTCTGAAAGGTACAGAACACAATATCCAACACAAACAGAACAATTTGGGGTACGAGCATAAAGTCACCCCAAGACAGCCACCCTCAGAGGCCCCCAGACTGACAAGAGGAGCTGCTGCTTCCACATATGTGACCCAAACCAGGCTCCAGCTGTGTGAGTCAGTGTTACCCACCCAATAAACCCTCCTTCCATCTCATCCTTACACACATGTGCCTCTCTCCAAATGTGTTGCTCGTGTCCATGTGGCTTGTGGAGGTAATTGGCAGGAGCAGCCCAAACCAATATAAACCCAACTTACACTGGCATTCAGGTAGCCAAAAAGCAGGCTGAACTGGAATGAATTAGGTTTTTGTCTGACTTCAAACTTGCACAGCTGCTGATCATAAAGGAAGCTGGAAGTCAGATACAGGCCTGTGGTGCTCCATTTCCAACCAGCTGCCTCCTACAAGACATTGATTTTTTCACAGAAATTGTCCCAGTGATAGGAAAGGCTGTCCTGCCATCATGAGGTCTGAAAACTAGCTTGAAGTACATTCAGCAGCAGGCAAGTACTGTCAGGCAGTCAGGGCAGTTGGTTCATCCTTCATTAAACAGGAAACCATGTTTCCCATAATATTTGTGAGAAAACATTAACCAAGCTCAGTGGTTTGTGCTTTGAATTACCTTGAAAATCAATATACCTTTTAATCTTTTCATTCTTGGTTTTCAAAAATTGCATTTAAGGCTGGTTTTGGAGATGAGAAACTGCAGCAATATCTCTGGACCTGGCCATATCTGAAATTTTGTTCGAGGTCAGATCCTATAGGAATGCAGGAGGGAAGGGGCTGGGGGTTACACAGCTGGGCTCAAACCTTAGCCCAGGCTCCCTGTGAGCTGGGGCAGCTTTTACTCCTGTGGTAACGATTTCTGGCAACCAAAGAGCACAAATGCAGAATGAATTTGCCTAATTGCATCCTTACTTATGCACAAGTGGTGCGTAATAGATATTTACAAATCAGGCTGCTTTTCAGATATCAACACAATTTTATGTTTGGAAGATGGAGCTGTGTTAATTTCATTTTATACTCCAAAATGAGAATGAGTAAAATGAAATTAGGTTCAGTACTGACTCTGTGCAAAACTTTTCACTGTAGTTTGCTATAAACAAAGAAGTACAAGTAATCCTATCTGTTTGGCTTTCATGGATGAGATCTGAAATAGGGTTTTTTAATACATTGGAGCTTGTGGTACTGAGTAAAGCAGGTGTGCTCTAACTCAAAGCAGGGCTATGAAGGGGTTTTGGTCAGAGAAGCTTTTTCCACCACTGGCTTGGTAGTTTGCTGGCTGGGAAGCTAACAAACTTAAAATCTTCAGGTTTAGCCCTGGATCTGCTGCTTACATGCTTATTTCACTGAAGTGTTTCCAAAAAATAAAAACATATTTTTGCAATACTCAGTGTTCCATACTGGGTTGAAGGGGGGAAGGGGGGAAACATGAGATTCAAACTATTGATTCTTGTAAGAGTTGTATCGGTTTCACTCCATGTATTGAAATAGGACATTTAACTTAATAATTAATCTGGATGTGCTGCTTTGTTCACAGACTTATTTTGGCATTTGTGGGGGGGCTTTTGACAGAGGTAATCAAATCCTGGAGGAAGGTGGGAAATAAAAAAAAACAAAAAAACAGGCCAAACACACACACAAAACAAATCAGCAATAAAATCTGACATATTGATCTTAACCATTTGCTTGCACTGGAGCTGCTTTGGTGACCCTGGCAATTTGTGACTCTGCCATCTCTGCATGCTCAAGCAATCAGGTTCTATTTCCACCAGTTCCTGCCAACAGCACTTTTGCAGCTGTGTTACAGACAGGCTGTGGTAAAATACAGGACAGGGACATTTTCTGAGTCACTCACATCATCTCTCTTCTCTGTTCATGCCCAGGTTCTTTCCCCTTTCTTCTTGGCCTCATCCCATCCCTTCAAATTTTAGTGACCCCCATATCACGCAATTTTTGCTCAGGAAATAAATTCTTTTGAAGGCATAAGAGAGCCTTGCTGCTGTGGATTGCCCTTTCACCTGTTGCAGTGTGTGAATAACTCCCCTGGAAGAGGAGCTGCTCATCAGCTGCGGTGGCAGAGTGGGGTCCCAGGGTTTAATCCAGTGACTCAGTGCATTGTGATTTAAAAGGCTTTTCTCTAGAGGGGAAAAAATGTTTCAAAAGTTTAATGCTTTGTAGGGATAAACTGTTCCTCTTAAAGTCATTGTTGTCTTGTTCTGATACATCATCTCAGAAGATACAGTTTAAAGTGCTTTTATGTCCCTCTCTGTGCTGCCTGCAAGCAAAATATTTAAAGCAGGAGGCGTGCTGTAATCCTGAATTCAGAGTGGGGACTTTGGTGAGGTTAGAGCTCACATCTCACTTTTTTCCCCACTACTTTTGTCTTGTATTTTCTCTTTCTTTTCTTTCTTTTCTTTCCTCAGATTATCCTGAGGTTGTAGGAGGTCAGAGCAAGCACACAGTACCTTTTTCAGAGAAACAGAGTTATTCAGTAAGAGATGATGTAAAGTAAAAGAAGTAGTTTTGTGGGGAACTTGTGGCTTCATGAAGTGCTACTTCCTGGTCCTCCCTTCCTACCCAGAGACAGCAGTGGGAATGTTGGAAAGGGCCCAGCATCAACACGTCCTGGGATATTGTGTTTAAAAAAAAAAAAAAAAATCCAAATAGGAATGAAAGCAAAGAATTTCCAATCACCTATAAAACAAAATTAAATTATTTGAGGTCTGTTGCAATAGTTAACATCAGCAGTGCAGCTGTACCACAGAAGAAATATTTGAACAGAGCTACCTGAAGTAAAGGAGAAATTCCTTTCAAAAAAGAAACCAAATTAAAACATTTTAATCTTTACTAAATGCTCTTTACTTTTGTCCTGAAGGGAAGTTGCCTTGAAACACTCAGCTGCTGGGAAAAGTGTGTTTCTAACAAAACAGCTTTGAAGAGGAGCTTTTTGTTGAGAATCCTGAAAGGATTTTAAACATAAATATATCTATTTAAAGATCAAAGTCTTGTGGTACTACTGTAGTACAGGAACCAGCTGCAGATTGCCTCATTTTAAGGGGAAAACACCTCTCCAAGCAGCTGATCCCTTAGTCTGTGTTCCCTGGGATGTCCTACATTTCCTCCTAAAGCCACTGGCCTGGACTCTGAGCTGACTGCCCTCTTGATGCAACACTGAGCCCTCCTGTCTGTGAAATCACCAGAAAAATATGGGGAAATGCGAAATTTTATTAGTTATTGTGTTCTGTATCCATCTGAGCCCCAGTTTTGAATGCTGACAAGAGGCCATTCTCAGGCATGTGAAACGAGCAGGTTGTTAATGCCACCAGTGTGTCAGCACACAGGGACTGCCCTGGATTCCTGGTCCTGCCTTCAGCCAAAATAAACAGGTAAGGGTTTGGGGTTTCTCCATGGTCAAATTCTGCTTGAACCTGGATGTGTATTTGGTCGTATCTCGCAGTGTCTCTTTGCTCAAACAAATAATTTAAACCAGCACTTCTCCTGGCCCTTTGATTTGGGAACTTCCTGGGCAAGTGATGCTGGTCAGTAAGAATGAATTGTACAAATCCAGCTCCTCATGTAACACCTTCAACCACCCAGGCAATATCACAGCACCAGGAGGCTGGGCAGGCTGTTGAATTGAATTGGATCTTGTCCTTTCGCTGTTCTCACTCAGATAATCAATCCCCAAGTGACTGTGTGCATCTGCCAATATATGTGCTGCCAAAACACCCATACAGCTGTGTTAAGAGGAAAACTCCCTTTCATTGCAAGTTACAATTTTTCCTGGTCACCAGTAGGCTTTTGCTGAAACTTGAAAATAAGACTCAAATTGCCAATGTGGGCCGTGTTGCTCCATCTTGTTCTGTTTCCAGATCTTTCCTTGAATATCAGCTGAGTATTATACTGTTTAACAAGGCTGGCACTGTAAATATATTGTTTTTTCTGATGTAAACAGCTTTGAAAGAAAAAGTATGAGACAGTGAGAATTAATAGGAAAGCAATATGGTGTAAATTCCACTTTACTTTTAGCTGTTCTATTGAAAAAGCAATGAGCTTTTTCTTTTTGTGACAAGGCCTGTGACTTGGCAGCATAATTGTTGCAAAATAGACTGCCTGGACAAGCTTGATTTAATAGGATTGAACTCCAGGAGGTAGGAATGTTGCACTGTGAAGAATCTAGTTTTTAAGGGGTTTGGAGAAGACTGAAGCTGAAAAATTTCCATAAATGATTGGTGAATCACAGGGTAATACCAAGTTTTCTTTGTCTAAGAATTTAAAAAGCACAAAAATTACAAAGCCCCTTTCTTCATCCTTTTGCTTTGCCTCTGGTTTGCACAGTTGTGACTTTACAGCTGCCCTGGCTGCTCTGAGATCTTTTGAGCCTGAATTCACTCTGAACTTCAGCCTTGAACTGAATCTGTGTCACTTCTCACGGGAAGGGAAAAAGAAAATGCACAAGCCTCAGCCATGGCCTTGTGAATTGCCAGCTGGGCATGAATGAAGTTTAAGTTTTAACCTTCCAACAATTAAATGACACTATTTCTCCAGACATACAGGTGACCCTCCTGCAATCACTCTACCCAGTAGGCAATGTCTCTGCTTAATTATCTCATTTCTATCCTTGAGCTTTCCCAGCCACCCCCACAGCAACAAATCCAGCTCCTTCCGAAGCTCCATGTGCAACAATTGGACAGGTGATTCCTAAATACTTTGCTGCTCATAATGGAAGTAAAAGAAGGCACTTTAAAACCAGGGAATGCTTGTTTCTTTTCCTTGATGTGTGTTCCTTCTTTTTGCCTTGGCATGCCCTGCTCCAGCAGATTACTCCTGACTCCCTGTTCCCACTGCCTGATACTTCCCTGGGGACAGTGAAATGCCTTTGTCCCCTTTTTGGAATAGCCACCTCAAGCTCATCAGAGGCTGCTGCTGCTGCCAGAGCTCATGCTGACTCCTGCAGCAGCTCAAAATTCCATGGGCTCAGCAGCCTGGCCCCAGGGCAGGGATGATTCTGCTGGTGCAGAGGAGGGAAAGAGGAAAGGGTTGTGAAGGACCAGCTTAATAACTCTGGGCATTGAGTGTAGCTGCACTTTTAACATGTGTTTGACTTCCTGATCCGCTGTGGAGAAAAGACACTTGAGCTGGCTCTGATTGAGCTGCCTTCTTTATGTCCTAAGTCCAAGCTGCAGTAGAGCTCCCTTAGCATAGCACAACACCAAATCAAGCTAATGATGCTGCATTGCCTTCCCTTCTGGTGCTGGCTCATTTCCAGCCAGCTCAAAGCCTCCTAAATGGTGTTTTGCATGATACAGGTAAACCCTAAATAATCTGTGCAAGGTTATTATAGATTCCAAGTCCAGTTAGACACAGATAATTCTGTTTCTGAGCTATCCCTCTGATGACCACAGCCTCCAATATAGCATTTTATATATAAGGTAGGTATATTGCTGTGTGCAGCCATTGCACTACTTGCTTTCTTGTCTTATGGAGGTTATTGATCTGAGCAGAATTCATGAGGGGTTTGTTAATTTTTTTTCCCTCTCCTCTGCCCAACTGTAGCAGGAGAGGGTAAGTGAACAACTTTTGTGTGTGCCTGGTGTTTGGCCCACATCAAACCATGACATTTTCTTACCTTTTTTCTCTCTCCCCTGCTCTATCCCCAATACACTCACCAGATGTTGAGAGCATTCATCGTCGTTCCTTCACTAACTTGAAAGCCTCAGGTATTCAGTGCTTCTCTGAGCTGTAAATCTGGGAAGCCCCTCTGGAAATAGGAGGTACAATATGCTGACAATGACTGCATCACACGGTGAGTCAATATGAAAAGGAGATCATTTCCTTCATCTCACTTCAGAAGACTGGCATGTCTCTTGGCAGAACTCATTTGAATATTGCTCTCTGTAATTAAAGAATGTATGATCATGCACACAGGAAGGTCTCCAAAAGGCTGAATTCAAGTTGTACAGACAGCCTCAATTTTGGCATTGTATGACATTCAAATACTTGACTGGCAACTTTAATAGTGCTTCCCCTTAAAAAGTTATTTATAAGGAGTTTCCTAGAGGAATTGATTTTCTTGTTTAGCTTTAGGCTGCCATTAAATGGCATGTAATTCTTGGTCACATAAAGCATCAGCAGGGCTGGACACACTTGTCACATGGGTTGCTGACAGACGAACCATGGCAATAGGTTGTCATTCCATGATTGGATCCAGGTTAATTTGAGATAGACACATAGCTGTGGGCTTAACAGATGGTGAATATCAGAAGTTGAGAAACTCAGTTTCCATTTTTTTATGCTGGTTTACCCAAAGTCTCTGTCCCCAATTTTTTTGTTCTTTTGATTTTTGGGGGGTTATGAAAAATTACTTTCACAGTGTAAGACCAGAAGCTATAAACTTCTTTCATTAAAATACGCTCTTCTCCTCAAATCTGAAAGGGCTATTTTCACCTTTCCGCTTGTATCTGGCTTCCTACTTTACATGCCTCTCTGAAATGTACATGATTATTTGTGCAATCAGCCCCCTTCCTTCTTGGAGTAATTAATTAGAATAGTCCTCATTATTTTCTTCTGGAAGAGCAAAACCAGCTTTGAGTAGGTAGGAACCAAGGGAAAATGAGATACCAGGTCAAGACCTTCTTTTGCACTCCAGTCATACCATGTTCACACATTTACAGTGTACACAGCAGTTCTTTTAAAAGTAGTGCAGCAATAATTCAATGTGTCTGCATGTATTTTTTCAGGACCAATATCTAGGACTTAAAACTGAAAATATGGCTGCAACATTGTCCCTCCCTATTGCCTTATATCAGAGAGATTTTCTGCTGTGCAGAAGCTGCTCCTTTTATTTTGGTGGTTGGTAAAGACATTTCTGTCCTGATGTCTCATGGTGACTACAGCCAATACCACACTAATGATCCCCAGATAGATGGAAAAATGCAGTGTGGCTGCAGGAGAAACATTGTGATGGAAATGCATTCAGCAGCTTCATGCTGCATCACTTAATCTGAACCCCTGAATGGAGATTTCATCATTTCTCCCTGTTTAGTTGGTGAAGGGATAGAGGGGGAGGATTGAGCTGGATGAGGGTAACACGGAAAGGGCAGTGAGAGGTCAGGAAGCACAGGGCTGAAATCCACAATTAACCCTAATATTTTTAGTTAGGGCTTTTAAAATTGTAGCACATGAACAACACAGAAGAATAATTCTGAACACAAAGCCCACTGTGTCCTATGAATTGTTCTGAGTCTGAGGTAATGCAGCATCTCCTAAGTCATCCCCTCTTATCATGTGTAATCGATGTTATACTTAATGCAGCATGACTTGGCAAGTGATTAAGGACCTGGCGGGGACATTAACAATGTAAAACTTTATTTGCATTTACATTAATGATTTTATAATGAGAGTTTTATTATATTAATGGAGACTGCTGAGAGAAGAAGGGAAAAACAAAGCTGAAACTCTCCTAATGTCTTTTTTTAATAGAGCACCCTCTGCTAGCACTTTGTTGACATAGCTGCTTATTTGCATAAAGGAAAATATGGGCATTTGGAACTATTAATTAAGGAATGGTTAATGCACTTGGTGCTAATTATTACATTAATTGAGTAATTTTAAGAGGAGTGTTATGGAAAATCTATTTATACAATAATTCAGAGAGGAGAGAAAATTTTTTAAATAGCTGCAATTGTATCTTAATTGATACCATATCTCAATAACAAAATACTAAAAAAAACCTGTGAAAGCAGCTTATCTTTAGACAGATGTATCCAGGAAAACCATGAAGAGCTGCTATCCCTGCTCTGCTGTTTCAGTGAATTACAGAGCTGTTTATCCGGAACAGAAACCTGGCAAAGGTTGAGCTGTTGCCCGTAGAGTCCAAGCACTGCTGAACCTCCAGAGAAAATGAACCAGCCCTGGATGTGATTTCTGAAAAGCAACATCAGCTGCTTCATGCCACTTCCAGATGTTGCCTGAAGAAGAAATTTAAAAACCAAACAGAAAAACCCTGGCCAAAACCTGCTCAATTATTGGGATGGACTACATTTTCCTTGAAGCAAATTCTGTCCAATACTAGATAATGATAATGTAAGAAATTAAGAAGTAGTTCCGCGTGATTACTTTGATTTTTGCAGTGCAACTCTGAGGCTGCCTTCTTGGAAGTACCTATGCTAGAGGTCTGCATTATTTTCATGAGATAGCTTTCTCAAAACTCTTCTCAAAAGTAAGAGATCAAAAAATCATCTTTCCCAAAAGTCATCTTCCTGCTGTGTCAGCTGTAACCCTGGCACGAAAAATGGAGACATTAGTAAAACAGACAACCCCTCTGAGATTGTAGTAATAGATTTGATTATTTAAGACAAAACCTACCAATGTTGTTTTCATTTTATTTAATAGCTTCACCTAAACTGTCTTGCTTTGATTTCCCTCCTCCTCCTCCTCCAATGGACCAGCACAGTTTCTACCAGCAAGCTGGTTTTCAGTGTTTTCTGCAAATGATTGGTTATAGCAATTAGGTTTCTTGGCAGACAGCCCTGAAAGTCAGGTTGCTTTCAAGAGGCTAAATTCCATTGCCTTGTACTCCACCACAAATGATGTGACCTGTATTAATTAGTATTGCTAGGAACAGAGTTGGGGAATTAAGGATGTAATCAGGCATTTTGGGACCGTAAGGTTCCCCAAAGATCCCGAGGTTTGTAGCATGAATATCTTGACAGAAGCAGGTAATAAAAGATCAGAAGTTCCCACAGTACCCCTGTATTTTAAACAGCCAGTGCTCTGCAGTAAATAATGAGGGTGGTGCTTTTGGAAAGACATTTCAGAGAAGGTGTGAGTGACATTAGGTGGAATTGCAGGAATGGGCTGGCTCTTGGCCAGGATCTGCAATGGCAGACGGCTGGAACTGGACAAGAGAGAGCCCAAAGTCCAAATTCTTTTGAGGTCTTTTCTCAACAGCATAAATCTCTATTCAATACAGGAGACTCTGAAAGCTGTAACTCAACTTCACCTATGATTTATAGCTCTGAGTCAGGTATTCTCTGGGTATATCTTTCAAGGGCTACTAAAGTGAAGTCAAAGACGAGCTGAATTCAGAGGTGTTTTTATCAATCTTTGGAAGAAAAAGAAAGACCCTCACAACCCAACTAAACCTAAAGAAAATAATTTTGTTGTCCTCAGTGGATGAGAATTCTCCATTATCAAGTTTATTTTATAGATTTTTCACATATGAAACAATGACTTTAGGCAATGAGAGGTATTTTCAAAGAATTTGGTTACAGCACAGAATCACTGTCAGACCAAGTCAGTAGAATTCTGGAAAGGGTTGTGTTGAAGTAGTTGCTTCACTAATTGTGAATTTGAAACACTCTTTAATTAGGCTTTGTAGCCTAGTTCTTCAATGGCTGCCCTCCTTACAAGAGTCTTAGGTAGGAGATTTCCTGGACAAGTTGCCTGAAACAGGTCACAGTCCAAAACCAACTTCTCAGTTTAGTAAAGGTAAATATTTATGGTCCCAAAAAATGTATGTTGTCATTTCCCATCTACAGCTCTGTATAAACAGAGCATTTAAGTGGAAATGCAAATGTTCTTTCTCCTGCACTTCTGTGAACACCTGAAAGATATATAATAGCAAAGTGCAGGGTTTTTTCTTCAGGATTTCTTGAAATCAGTTTAAACTTCTCTAAAGATTTAGCAGGAGACAGCTGAAAAGAAATGAAGAAGAGTTGTGCCAAGAAAATTACATTACTGTCATGGTTAATTCGCTTTAAATATCTGTGAAAAGAAGTAGTCTATTCTCTGTTAAAATTTCCCCTTGGCTCACAACCAAGTGGTGAATATTATATTTTATAGACTCTGACATGAAGATTCTGTTTAAATATTTATCTTTTGAACAGCTATGTTTACAGCTAAAACCTTTCTTCAACTTAAAATTCAGCAATAATGTGATATACTCCTCTTCTGAAGTTGTCTCAGGTGAAAACACATTAGCTGGTCAGGTTTCATGAAGTTCTTCAGATTATTTGCTCAAATGGAGGTCATTACTTTAAAGGTCAAGGTGAAAACGTGTAGTGGACTACATTCACCCTTGCTTGTGAATTTGGAGGAGCCAGTTGGACTTTACCATGGGACACCATTCCATATTGACAGTATCGTGTATAAATTTCACTGCTGGGTTTTGAATGAACAGAAGAAATTGAGGCCTTATTGATGAAAACACATCCATCAGGCTCAGAGATATTATGTCAATAAATTGGTTTTCTGGTTTTCTCCTCCTTAATATTTGTATTTTCCAAAGTACAAAATATTTGTGAGTACCAAGAAAGAGTTTTGCCAAATAAAAGAAGTGCTGTCTCTTCTGTGCCACATAAAGGAAGCATTGAGAAGTGTCTATGTCATATAAAGGAGCTTTTAAATTTATTGTGTCGATGATTGTGGTTTGGGGAACATGCTGAAGCAGAGATAAATTTTGGTGGAGAATCAGTTGGGCCTCATAAAGATGCCACTGGGAAGCCTGCAACTCTTGAGTACTAAACTTGTTAGTGTTATAATATCAAGGGAAGATATAAATCTGCTTTAGGTGCTGCATCTACTCCCTGTGCACACGAGTTCATTTGCCACTGCATGGTGTGGTTACAGTGGCAGCCACAATGAAATCTGGAAAGATTAAGCAGGATAATATTTGTTTTAAAAGGAATTATTCTCAGCACCAAGTCCAGAAGAAGAGATGCAGCACAACCCTGGCAGGCCTGGAGTCACAGCAGGGACAGGGATGGTTTGTGCTGGGGCTGATGTGAAGGATGGTTTAGGAAAACAGACCCAAGCCCTTTGCATTTCCAGGCCTCAGTCATCGAGCAGCCTTTGCCAGTGACAATTCCAGATCCTCAGGAGCAGCTGGGCGACTGTATTTAATGTCTTCACCTGTAACAATGAAATTAAAATGCCTTTTCTGATGAGGCTTCAAATACTTGCTTTGGCATACAAAGGCACTTTTCCCAGCTGAGAATGTTTAAGGCCAAATACCTGCAAGATCTCTTTTTCTGCTTTGCTTTTCTTCCTTTTTTTCTTCTTTTTTTGTTATAATGAATCATCCTGTTGAAACTGCTGGGTGAATTGGAGTATCAACATGTACCAATAAACTGCTCTGGAATGCAAGGCATTACTTTGCTCCAGGTTTTTCATCTCCCCTGCTAGTGAAACAAATTGATTGATAGCAATTAGTCTTATTAATAACACAAATGCTAGCCTTACGCTGAATGGGCTCTGCAGGCTTTGACTGATTGAATTTGTGCCTTTCTGGGTTAATCAAATATTTCAAAGGAAGGTGATGGTGAATAGCAAATTCTTTGAGTCTATCAGTATTCTGAACAGCTGTTTCTAGCTATGTAAATTCACTTGAGCTGATGTGCAGGGTATAACATGAGATATTTATTGCCCAAGTAGGTTGGTTTGTTTTTGTAAATGCAGTCTTCTTGCAATTAATAAAGCTCTTAGTAGGTGCTTTTGCAGGAAGCAATGTCCTTCACAGAGATATCTAAGTCAAATCACAAAGGAAATTTAACACTTAAGGGAGATATATGGAAGAAAATCCCCAGTGTGATGCTTGTAATTGCACTAAGTATTTTTTTTTCTTTTTGGGTATTTTTAATTTCGGTATTTCTGAATTTCAACCCAGTAACTATAAGCAGATCTTTCTCAAAGTATTATATGTTTTTTTCTGATCTTGAAAACGCTATTTCACAATATGTCTTTAAATTGCAGAAGTATGTCAAAGCATATTTCAAAATAAACAGTTTATTCAATAACTTCTGAGATAAAAAATTACATTTCCTAGATAAGAACGTGTGAAAGTGTTCCCTCACTGACACCTCGGAAGTATGACATTTTCAGGATTATAAGGGTGGAATCTAAGTAAAGTCACTTTTGATTAGAGGTACATTTGCTGTGGTGGTGCAGGGGATTTTGTAGAGGAAAAGCTGCACCTATTGAGCTGAGAGTTTAGAAGGCAGAATTCCACATGACTAATAAATTGTGATGGCTTGTGGAAGTATTCCCTGATTCCAAGTAGCATTTCTGGTTTTGATGGTCAGCTTTCTGAAATGAAGTGGTGCTGTGTAACGATGCTCAGATTCTCTTCTCCATCCCACCTGCTTTGGCCAGGCCAGAGCTGTAACCTCAAAAACACAATTATCTGGTCTTGTGCCCACCCCAGGGCTGGATGTGGGATGGGTGAGGATATTTGGATCCCTTGGTTATATTCTGAGTTGGGGACCAGCAGATGAATCCCTCTTTATCTTAGAGGGAAAAATTCCAGCTGGACAGGTGAGAGGAGAGGCTGAGTTTTCTCTTCCCATTTATCAAGAATTGCACTGAAATACCGTTTTTTACTTTTAATGAGTAAAAGTTAAGTAAGAAAATAATTTTATTAATCTCATTCCACTTGCTTTGTTTTAACAAGCAATAAAAATTATAAATAATTAAAGAGCAAAATAAGCCATGTGCTGGTAGGTTATTAATGCAGGCCCAGGGCACATTGTAAGTCAAGATCTTGAAGGCAAACTGGCATTAATCAAGGGATCCATATTAATTACTTAGTCATTCTAAGCCATTTTCCTTGCTATGATTGTATCAATTTTTTTGTTGTTGTTGAATTTTGCTTCACATGAGAAAATTCTTCTATTTTGGGGACAAAAAAAAAAAAACAACAAAAACAAACCCTAAAAAGTCTGCAGTATAGATTTTCATTGAATTAAATGTACTGAGGTTGAGGCTGTTACAATCTCCAGCCACAACACATGGCTTTTCAGCCTTGGTGCACAGAGTTTCAGATTTTTGGAGCCCCCCAGCCCATTTGGACTGTTTTCATGCCCATTCCATGAGGGATAAAGTGTGTTAGAGGACTTCTGCCTGAACTTGTATAAACCAAGCAGAGAGAAGCCAGGTTGTCTTTAAATTTGTACCTGAAAATTTCATATTAACCTCTTTACTGCTGCTTCTCAGTCTTGGTCCTCCATGAAGGTACCAGAGCAGCTGGAATGGAGCCTTAGAGGGTCAGTGGAAGTCTGGTGTAAAACATAAACCTGATTTAAGCTCAGTGTTGAAACTTAAAGTTGCAAAGGCCTTGGCTTGTCCTTGTACTGAGGCCTGAATTCCCTCCAGGCTGAGAAATCCAGACTCTGTTAAACCAAAATGCTGCTTTAGCCACAGGGAAATGTGCTCCTTCAAGCCTTGCATGAAGACACATAACCTGATTTTGTATGTTTTGAGGTAGCAATAAAGCATCACCTCTGACCAGCTGGGCCCTCACCAGTGTCAGTGACTGGGCACAAGTGAGGGGGGTGTGTAACAAACATGTGGCTCCTGTGGAGAATTATTCTTCTTTGCTGTGGGATGGGAGGCTTCCAGTTCACTTTGATAGCTTGGATAGAGATCTTTGAAAAATCAGATTGGCAGTGTATTGATTTCATACTTTTTTCACCATAGAACATTTTGTTGATAGGGCACACCAATGGCCACTGACTTTCCTGAGATACCATCATATACATATATATATATATATATGTATGTATGTATATGCATGCATCTAAGTGATGCAGCTCAGATATTAATCTTCCTTGTAATCTCCCAGGTCACTGCTCTCATTTAATATATTATTGTGGTCCACCTGAAGCTAAGGGAAATGACTTTCAGGAAAGCATGTTTAGGTGGGCTCAGTATTCATAACTGAGGTCTCAGTACCTGCAGAGAACATCTGCCCACTTCATTAAGGTGCTTAATCAAGAATGTAGCTGTTTTGAACTCCTAGCTCTAAATTCACATAAAATGCTAGACTTCATAATTTTGTTTTAACCCACAAGGCAATTTTGTGAGACTTTCCTCTTCCTCCTGTCTCTCTCATAGCTGTCCTCAGCATTCAGAGGCAGGGAGCTGTCCAAGTTTTCTTGTACGTAAGACTAAGTGGGGAGATGGTGACACAAAGGGAATGTTACCTGTCTCAAACAGGTATTACTGCTGAAACCAATACTGCTGTCAGGAGCTTGGAATAAGCAAGGCCTGGAGTCCAGCTAAAGAGTCTCTCAAAGAAAGGTTAAAAGGCAAAGCATTTACAGATGTAGCTAACACAAGAATAAGGTTCCTTCTACCTGTGAAGTAACCCACAGAGTTGTGATGCAGTACAGAGAAGAATCTTTCCTTTCTACATGAAAGCACTAGGATTGCTTCAATTTAGATGGCCCCAGAAAGGATTTGGGAAGAGCAGAAGCTATGGAATACTCTAAGTTCAAGTGGGAATCTAGTTCAAAATTAGTAAGAGTCAGGATCTTATCAGCTGCTTCTGAGGGCAGATCAAAGATAATGCAGAGGAGAAAAATAATTTCTCTGTCACAAGAAGAGCTCAGAGAGAACTAGAGCAGTAGATAATTATCCTGGAGCAAAGATATAAATGTAGGAATTATGAGAAAAGTTTCCATGGACTGTGATACCAATGAAAAATTAAAGTATTTAAGCAATATGTGATGACAGGTAGTGCATATCCAGAGAAATAGAACATGCCTGGGGTAATGCTGTAAAGTGTCTTGACAGCAGGTTCACATTTAGATTCCTCCAAGTCTTACACCTTTAGCTATCAATCTCGAGTGATTTTAATCACCCAAAAAAAGCACTGCCCAGAGTATCCTGTAAAGGAGCTTGAAAAAAGTGATTAGAACAGAGAATCTGCCACTCTGACTTCTGTGTTCTGCTTCTGTTGTCAGGCTAAGATGTACTTTAAAACATAAAAAAACCCTTTACACATAAAAAATTTATTTCCTGGGGTGCACCTGTTAGACTATTCCAACCAGCCAGGAGAAAAAGGCCATAACAATTTTGCTTCAGACTCTTCATAAGAGCAGAATGTATGTCATGGTTTCCATGTCACAGTTTTGGAGGCAGGCACGCTGCAGAACAAACTGAGGTTCATGAGACAACAGCCAACATTTATTGAGTGCTGTTCTCCTTAGATAGTTTTGAAAGTCCACGTGGTTAGTCCTGGCTGTCTGAATTAGTTGCCACCCAGCTAACTGGCCAACAGCTGCCCATGTCCCCAGAGGCCTAGAGCTGCTCCCCAACAGCCCAGAGTGGTTGAGTTATATAACCAAGGTAGTTATATAATTAGTCACCCTTCAGTTATAAAATTATAATTAGGATTATTTATAACTGTAAGGCCTCCAGGCCAGCTGTTAGCCACCACATTTCCATAGGCTAAGAATGTACCTGAATGTTAGAGCAGCACCACAATTTCTATGTGCAGAATCAAGAAGGAGAAAAGCAGATATTTTGGGACTATCAGGTGGAGCAAAGTTGGATTCTTTTTGAGAAAGTGTTTTGAAGATATATTTATCCAAGAGAAAGAACATGGAAGACCAGCTAGAAATAAAGCAGAAATGTATTTGGAATCTAAGTTTCTTCTGCAGAAAGGAGTTAACTCAGCCTGTGCCTGATCCATGGCCCTGGCTGCTCTACCAGCAGCACTGACCCACACAGACTAACCAGAGAGTTTCCATCTCTCATTACAGTTCCTTAGGAATAGGAACCTGCCTGGGCTCTGAGCTTTCTTTGAAGGCCAATAAACCAAAACTTCTTTCCCCCTACATCCTGAAATCTTACCCTGTGCTGCTGCTTCCAGACATTTCACAGGTAGCCACAATGCAAATTGAAAAGCCTCCTCTCAGCGCTGTACTGGTTTAATTGCTAAATGAAGATGAGCACCTGACAAAACAGTTAGCACCATGACTCATACCAGATGCACAGATGCTTATTCATTCAGAAGAGACAAGATTTGTAATTAGCTGAGGGTCTGACTGTGTGGGCTGTTCAAGCGAGCGTCTGTCTCAAAATGGCTTTGCATAAAAATTAAACCCTGCTCTTAACTGCTGAAAATCTTTGATGCAGCCCAGTGAATTTACCCAGGCTTCTGATGGATATTTTGTCAGCTGGGCCTGAGTATTGCTTGACTCTTATTCTGTGGCTGATTTGGGTTAAGAGGGTTCTTTAATTTGGGGTAAATTTAGTCCATGTGGGCAAAGAGGGTTCTTTGGTATGCACAGCCAGTGGATCTGGACATGTGTAAAAATAATTTTTGCATGTGGATGGTTGCAAATCATACACCAAACCACAGTCAGGACCTGTACTTTGAGCTTGATACTGGTATTAAACACAGTGATGCTTAAACCAGGATTTAGGCAGGTATTAAGCAAAGCATAAAGGGTGGGGTTTAGCTGAATATTAATTTGCAGTCTTTGCATGCAAAGTGCAGTGTTCTGGAGAAATCTTGCATGATTTCCTGAGTTTGATCTTTTCCATGTAACAACATTTAAAAAACAGCAATGAATCATGTTTTTGTAACTTTGCATTTAGCAGGGGAAAAATGTTAGGTCTGCTTTAAAAGAAAAAGAAAACTCATAACACATGGCTCCCTTGGAGTTCCCTCCACTTTACTGGAGTTGACACAGCCTGGTGAACACTTAATAATACACAAATTGGTAAGTGAATTGGATAGATAGAGATCCTCTTAGTGACATCCGAAAAAGCTTTAAAAAGCCTCCTTACTTTAGACTGTAATAAAAACATCAATGGAGATGCACAGGCACTGCAAAATGTATCTAAAACGGGGTAGACTGGTCTACCTCACTTTTCTGAGTTTCCAAGGAATCTGCATCCTCACATGAATATTTTACAGCTGTTTTGACAGCCAGTGCATAAACATACAAAATAAACACAGCTATCAGCTGAGGAGTATCTCTCGACATTGTCATTTTCATTTAAGCTTGCTGATGATACACAAAATAATCACAGAAATATATTTAGTGCAAGTAATGCTTGTTGCTATGGTATATTACAAGATTAAAAGCATAAATTCCCTCATGTGGGGAAGAGACTGTAATATACAAATACTTCAGACAAGTGGGAAAAGCTGTCTCTCTGTCAGTGAAAATGCTTCACCAGAAAGGTGTTGTCGTCAGATGCCTGATTGCACATACAGAGGGAGCTCCAGGTGCTGTGTCATCTCTAGAACCCAGTCCTCGATGGTTTGTGTTCATTGCCACCTTCCAAATGTTACTGCGAGGCTTCATTTTGTGAATTACTCCTTGTTTTATCAAGAATGCTCAGAAATTCTTGTATTGCTAACCTGTTACTAATATACCAATCCAGACTACTACAGAAGATTCTGACACTTCCAATTAATATCTCAGGTATAAAAAAATTACTCCCCAAAAATGTATGAATGTATTTAATGCTGAAGGGATTTTGTATGAAGTTGGGACTTTGAGGAGCACTGTCACAGCAGCAAAGGGCAGAACAGAAAACAGCTAGTATGTATATACATATTTTTCATCATTTTGATTGTAAGGAAGCAGAGTGTTTGAGAAGGCTTCCATAACAAAGTAAGAAAAAGTGCATGGAATCCAAAGATCTCACACTTGTTCTGACCAGATAGAGCTCTTTTAAATGTTGGTGCATAAGAGCATGAATTAGTGTGTAACACCCAGGAGATCTGGGGGTATTGTTCTGTCTCCAAAACATTATTAACTTTACTTTATTATAAGAAGTCCAGCTACATTTTCCCAGTTACAACAAATGTTTGCTACAAAAAAGGCCAAGTATATTCATACTATGCTTTAAATAGTTGAGAAATCCCACAGAAATTGTACTAAATAATTTGTTAGTGCCCTACCAGCTTCTTCTATAACATCTATCCCAACAATTCAAAGACAACATGGATTAAGTCTCCATATAAACAAATGAACCTGTATAGGAGAGGGGGAAAATCTAGAGCTGCTTGCATGCCACTAAGAACATAAATCAGGCTTTCATGAATAATTTAAGATGACAAATCACCCTGGCTTTTAGCTGGCTATGGGCACACAGAGACATTCCTTTATATTGCAGGAGGTGGAGGCTATTACTTGTTCTGTGGCAGATTTTCCTCTGTGTGTCCTCTCCTGTGGTTTGTCTTATTCCTCCTTGAGGGAAGCTGCTCTTCCCCATTTCCACGTGCTGATGGGGATAGGAATAGTCTGAAGCAGGAGTACAGGGCAGGTCACAGGTTCCTTCTGTGCCTGGGACAACTCTTAAAAATGAGTGTGAGCCCTAAACCAGGACAAAGCCAAAGAACATTTCTTGTCCATAAAATGAATAAGGAATTAATACTTAGTACGTTAAGAGGAGAGCAAGGTGTTTGTGTATCCATAGCCTCAGCTCTGCCATACAACCTGTTCCAGCCTCAGGGCCACCTCCAGCCTGTGCTTCTCCCAGCCCTGACCTTCCTAACATCTGCTCCTTGGAGCCAAGAAGGAGAAAGTGATTGGTGCAGCAACATTTCACCTTTAACTCCATATTTGCATTTTTACAGCAGAAAGTTTCATTGATTTGCACTGATTGAATGAAAAGGGTTTAACCCAGTAAAGGTTTGGGAGGAAAAATAAATTAAGTAGTTTTAGAAGAATGCAGGTCAAGTGAGGAAGTATGGACAGGTAGATTTGATTTCTTTTTTAAAATTTATTATTATTTTAATTTTTAAATATGTAGGACAGTCTTGGAAGTGTTCTGTGTGCATTGATCAGGGTGGCATCTGAACAGGGCAGTAACTGACAAGGCAAGAGAAGAAAAAAGGCGTTTGATGCAAGGTAACACAATGTTCATCAACACCACACCTGGCAGGCTCAGAACATCCCCACTCCCTGGAACACCTAGCTGGAGCCAGGAAGAACCCAGAGCACTCCCCAGCCCTTTGGTCTGATTTGCTCTAAGAGTTTCTAGAGCTGCAGGTGAGAATTTTGCACACATTTTGCACATATTCAGCAGACAGCTGACGTACGTGTAAAAAATCATCTTCTGAAATGTGGTTTTTAAATCTTAAACATCTTACTGTAATTACTGTACAAGCTTCTGACAGAAGGATTTTTTTTAAAATAATAGAACTACTGGATGCATTTGTGGATACTTATATAATAGTATGAGATTGATATTAAATGCACAAACATATTAGTAAACTGAAAGCTTTAATTCTTCAGTTGGATAGCACAATCTGTTATCCTAAATTAAATTTCCAAAGGAGTATTTTTTTCAGATATTACATACTTCATAGCTGACAGGGACACTATCTAATTAGCTATTTATATGCAAGGCATACCAGGGGATAATTAGAAACATGGATTATGCAAAGGCAATCAGACTAGCAGAGGGCAAAGGGAGCTAACATATTAAATCAAATTTGTATATATGCTTATATAGTTTATCATGTGTCATTTGGGCTGTATTACCTTAATGCTTCATTTAATATGTTGTTACACATATTACTGTAATCCACTAATTTGTAAATTAAACATGGGCTTTCCTAAAACCAGTGTCTGTTGGCCTAATGAGTCAGATTACCCTGCAGACAAAGGCTGAATTAAGGTACATACGCATCCTGCCCCTTGGGAGATCCTGCACATCTCAATTTGCATGTCTCTGGTCACACAGGGGCTTTGTGGGGTCCTGCCTATCTTCTCTCCTACTCCACATTTGCACTGCCAAAGCCATGGTGAAATCAGGGAGGTGGTTTTGTCTGGGCCAGGCAAAGAGAGGGGGAATGGGAAAATGTTCTTTTCTTGAGTCAGGAAGAGGAGAAGAACAACATGTCTGAGTTCAAGCAGATGAGGAAAGATGTGTGTTTGCTGTATAAAATGTTCACAGGTACCTCCTCTGACTAATGGGAGAGGGAAATCCTAAACCAGCTGGATCCCTCTGAGAAGGTTTGGGATTTGGTCAGTTTTTTACACTGGATCGTAGCAGAAAGTTTCAGGGGCTTGTTCAGCCAGGTGGTGACCAAACAAACTCTTTCACATCTGCAAATAGATAGATTTTCCCCACTTTGTGGCAGCCTCAGTCAAACAAATGTTTTAAACTAAGTGTTGTTCAGGATGTGTTAGTCCTACAATTAATATGCATATACTGATGCAAATCAATAGAAATTTTTCTAATTTTTTGAAAATCTGACAAATTTAACTGTTTCAGTTGGCAAGTCAACAACAGAACCAGGAACAGTTTCTGAAAACTAGGTGATACTCCTTGGCATGGGTTAAAAGACTGTGTCTAATCTGCTTTTACTGTGTTTATTAAACATTCAGAAGTTGTCTCTCCAGTTTATGGTGAAAGGAGAGTCAATTTTTTTAAGGTTTAATCGTAGGAAAATCGTCTAACATAAGCAAAGAACAGCAAGAGATGTAAGTATTTGTGTCTACAGCACACATGAGACTAGTGGCTTTTTATCTGAGAGGAAGGAAGAATCCGTATTGTTCTTTGTCCTTACAAATGACACTTATGGTAAACAATGAAATGACACTTAAGACAAACAATGAAAGAAAACGCATTTTAGGTTGATTGAGTCCATTTATTCAGAGGAATTCCTGCTGTTTCCTTTCATGTTCTTCTGATAATCTGGGGCTAAGCACTTAGGGATCATTAGTACTGGGTCTTGGGTAGCTGCCAGCAGATTTTTTTTTCTCAGGAAGAGCTGATGTGATCATGGAGGAGTGTAGATACGGATGACATTGAAATTTCATTTGAAAATCTCCTCAAACAAAATATCTTCCTTCTTACATCTCAAAGGTTCTAATCTGTAGTGACTTCTGACTGTATGTAGATATAGGTGAATTTAGGTGAGGGACAGCAGGTTTCCCTTTACAAACCTTTTATTTCCCTGAAATTCCTCTGATGGTGCTCATCCTCCAGCAGATTTCTGATGGGAATTGGTGGCATGCTATTTCTGACACAGTGAGCTTCCAAATCATCACAAACTCTCCTTTCATTCATGCTCTAGTCCTAACTTAAATAATCCTACTGGCATATGAATGTTGGCTGAATACAGAATTTGCCTCCTGGACTTTTGTATGCTTTTAATATTTATTTGTTGGTCTGTTCTAGAAGAATATTTGTCATCTTAACTGGATTTCTGGATGGGAATCAATGGATCATTAGTTTTAATTATAATAACTCAACGTCATGCTGGCACAATTTCTATCTAATGAAATTAATGGCAGTGATATACAGTACTGCCACCACTAAATTCTTCATGATAACTATAAATATCAAAACTTGTTTTCTTTACGTTAGTCACAGATTGATTTATCCAGTACAGTCCAATCAAACAGGCACCATTTTAAAAGTGATTTCATGTTAATGGTGGATGAGGAGCTGCTTTACTGGCCCATCCAGCTCTGAGGTAGGAACACCTGATGTGCCAAGTAATATATAGGTGATGTGTTGTGGATAAAGCATTGGTCTGGGAATCAGGAAATTGAGTTTTGTTCCTGATGCTGATATTGCATTGTAGATTATCTTTTTCAAAATCAATTGTATCTCAGCATCTTTATTTGTCAAGTTGCTTTCTTCATGAAATGGCTTGATATAAGTAATAAAGCTGCTTTATAACATATATTTGTTGTTGTTAACAATAGTGTGTCTCCTGCCAAGCTTGTTTGACTGGATCAGGCCTAGGGACATCAGTAACTTGCAAGGAAAAGCCATTGACATGGAGCTGCCTGAACGTCTGTAGTGATTGCCCTCAGCTTTAGACATCCTGAAATTAAACTATCCCAACCAATTTCCCTTCTGCACATGACAGCACCAGCAAATGTCAAAACAAATAAGTTAAGTTGGTAGCCACTGACAAACAAGGTAAAACTGATTAAGGGTAAGATAAGTCATTTATATTACTGCCTCAGACATGGCCCACATTTATTTGACTGCATATTAATAATAATAATAATATCATGGTCAGTAGTTTGCATGAAAGGAAGGTAACCAGTATTTTACTGTTTTAAGAAAGCATTTCTGAATCCGTTCAGGGCCCACCTGCAGCACCACTTGCACTGACACCAGAGTCTAATCCTTGTGCAAAAACAAAATTCAAAGTTTTCTTTTTGCAGGTAAAGAAAACGGTAAATTTAATGCTGATTTACTACAGAGTCTCATGGTATGTAGTCTAAACACAAGTTCTTTGTAATTGATGATTTACTTGCTTGTGAATTTTCTCATAGTTTTTGGGTTTTTTTCCTCCTGAAGGCTAATTAATTTTAATATGCTCTGTAGGAGTAGTTTTATGTCCTCCATTAATGAAATCTTCATTTGGATAGCTCAGAATATCCAAATCACTTTGACAGCTGCAAATATGGAACAAGGTATAATTGTAGTCATCTTTATTTCCTGAGTCTTCTTGGGAGAGGTTTGCAGGTTTCCTTTGCTGAGGAATGCTCTCAGTAATTTTTTTGTTTGTTTTCTTTGCAGTGCATGAAGTTATTGGAAGCATCTCCAGCTTTGCCTTTCAAAATTTCACAAAATTTCAAGCACAGTGACTGTGAAAATAGTTGATGTAAAAAGTCTGTGACTGCACTTGCTCCTTGTCCCACTGTGTGAGAAAACCCGTCCCTGCTCCTGGTCCAGGGGCAGTTCCAAACCTGCTGATACTGGAAATGTGTCTTGTTCTGAACCTCGTGCTGCTTGGGACCAGTATTTGTCTGGCAATGCTGTTACTACAGACCAAATCAGGAAAATCAGGCAAGAACCACAACACTCATTCCAGTTATATGCTTGTGCTGCATTAGCACAGAAGTGATTTTTTCCAAGGAAGTTAAAATGTTGACAGCATGATTGACCAATGGGATACGCCTCTGGGCTACAGAGGTTAAAAATCAGAGGAATACCAGGAAAACTCTTCTGGGGAGATGATGAGAGTATTTAANTGGGAAGCAGAAATTGGTGAACATGGAACCACTACAATGCTTTATTCCTTCACTTCTGTCTACAAAATATCCTCTCTATTCCATCACATTCATCATGTGTAGATGTACTTTCTTATGGTCAATAATCTAGTACTTCAGACACCTGATTATTGAGAGCAAGGAGAGTTGGCATTTCTTGTTGGCAAATGGAATTTCCTACTGTTTTCTTCCTCTTTTGCTTAGGTGAAATATTACAGCTTCATAGATGGTAAATTAAATGTCAAATATAATTTGGCATCTAAACCATGAAGTCTCTTTCTGTCCTAAGAACAAACCTTTGTGAGCTGGCTGTATGGAGAGCTATACAGGATGATAAATCACATTTTAGTGTGTCACCACTAATGGTTCAGCATAACTTCTTCACGAAAGTTTCAGATTTTTATAAGTGCTTTAAAAAGAAACATCTTCTTATGCAGCTAGTCAAGTTAAGCCCAGGAGAATCTTTAATTATCTCTTGCTCTTTTTTATTTCCTTTATGTATTTTTTCATGTAGTCATGTAAACATGCACCTCGTTTAGGTGACCAAAGTATAAAGCGCTTGGTTGCTAAGGTTTTTGATCACAGCATTACCACAGGAAAAACCCACAACTCCTTAAAAACAGAGCACAAACAAGGTACAACAGGAGAGGGATAACTTGTACAAGATGATCCCAGAATTCTCTACTTGAGTCTGACTGTATATGAAGAATAAAGCCTACCCAGAGTGGATTTTTGACATCATAAAGTGCATTTCAGCTTTTTGCTGTCGTGGCATCCGTAGAGCTTTTAGTGATGCAACTTCAGGCATTGCCTCACATCCTTGTGCACACATGCAAAGGAACACCTTAAAATGACCAAAAAATAGTTATTGAGTTGTTCAGGGGAATAAAACCACAACACCTTAACCAGAAACCTTGGTGTCATAACAACACCTATAAAACATAAAGAATATTCACAACGAAAGAGGTGTCCTTCTTGAGGAAGATATAATTGACACACAGTTGGACTTGATGGTCTTAAAGTTCTTTTTCAGTCTAAGTGATTCTATGATTCTGTGTCATAATGGTTGAAAATCAAGCACACACTCATCTGGTGATTAACTCACCCACAAATACATTTGCTGTAACAGCAAAAGAAGTGCTTAAAATTATGTCTGTCCATGCAGAAAAATGTCAGTGGGTGTTTGAATCAACAAGAACATTTGGAATTGCTGTAAACTGCACAGCCAACCACAGCCATTGTGTCTGGGTGGATCGTGGCAGACATGAGCCACAGAGGACTCAGAGATGTGCAGAAATCCTGAGCTATCTAATCGGTGGCAGAAATGATTTTTCTTGAGCTAGTGTTTATTTTGTCATTATTTTCTCAGCCTCCTTAAGTACATGTCAGGGTTGATCATTAGAGAGATAAAAGAGCCTGAGTAGATCAGTATCAGGCTGGAATGCTGTCTTCAGTCTTTCAAAAAAGAGAGATTAAACCTCTCTGCTGGCTCGTTCATGTGGTAAATATGATGAAGAAGGAAAGCAGAAAGTTTTATATAAAATTGATAGTATTTCCAGAACAGAAAAACATGGGAGTTTGGCTCAGTGCAGTCTATGTAGCCCATATAAGTCACAGAAAGGGTTTATACCACAGGCTTCACAGGCAAACACAAACAAAAGGCACTTATAGTCTAAGGAACTCTAGAGGGAAAGTTTTTGCCATCTTCAAAGACAGGAAAAGATCTATAAACTTTCCCTGAAGCACAGGAATTTATATGCCTTCTAAAGCATTTAAGGACTGAGGCTTTTGGTTTGAATTTAGTATCGCAATGCTAGATATTACTGATATTCTTGCAAATGTCTAATCTCTGTAACTCCTCATTCACTTTTGGACTTAGAGATGTACTGGGTCAAGAAATTCTCTGGTCTGACTGTTCATTTTTTGCCATCAGTTTAGAGAATGACACTTGGTGCTGCTGGAAAGAAGAATATGACCTCATCAGCTTTGTTCCTGCTCTGCAACATGGGATCAGTAGCTCGGTCACTGCATCAGTGTTCCTCAGAATATCCACATCCTCCATGCATCACCCACATCAATTCCTAGGCTGTGGATCCACCCAGAGGCAGAGGGAAGCAAAGTGTCACTCCTGAATTTACACCTGGGTCAGTGGCACTACAAGGGAGGCCACCTTGCTCACACAGGCCAATAACTGCCCATTAGACCCAGGTGTCTGCCAAGTGATAAACATGACAAAAACCACAACTTGTCCAGTAGTGTGCAGTAATAAAGGACTGCATTGTGGTACTTTAATCTCTTTTATACTGTGTATTAAATTAACAGCAGGAGGAAAAGCAGTTAATAATGATGCTGATAGATTGCTAATAATCAATGTGTATCATACCAAACAAATGTAACTAGGGAGAGGCAAGGGAGTATCTTTTTTTTTATTCATGTTCTTTCTAGCTGCCTAAACGTGATTGTTGTACTGAATTGCAGATTGATACTTCCTGGCAACATACTTATACAAAAGGGAGTTAAAACAAAAACTTTTGCTGGGAAAACTCTCAGTGCCCAAGACCACGTTCACATTCATTTTATCTCTTTCTCTAGTGACTCAATGGGTTACTCCAGCCTTGCTCACAGCAATTGATTGGTGGCTCTCCACCCTTTTGCAGGGAAGAAACATAAGAGGCTGTGTAAAATGGAAGAAGCTTTTGGAGTGCCAGACGAACATGAAAGAAAAATGTAGTCGGTGATTTGAAGACTGCTGCAGGTGTTTAACCATCTGTATCTCTCCAAGAGTGAAGGTTGCTAAGTGACCAGTACTACTTATCCAATACTGAATCAACCAAACTCTTTATTCCTGCCTCTTTCTGTTGCTGAGACCAGTTGGGTCCCAAATATGCTCTGCGAGTCATGATGCACTCAAGTGCAGCCAAAACTGTACTTGGCACACCACTCCAGCCAATAGCTCCCCCACAGATTTTCTTGGAGGTTGCTGTGAAATTCATGGCAAGCATAGCTGGCTCTCATTGTGCTAAACAGCCCTTCCACAAACACCTGAAGGCAGCAAATAGCTCAGCATGGGATGTCAGTGAGGGGGCTGTGTTCTGTGTTTCCCTCTGGGAAGTGGTGTGATGATGTGCTGTTGCCAACCAGCAAAGGCTGTTTTGTAAAGGAATATTGATAGAGAAAGGTCTGACCTATTCACCATCAACTCCATCCATATAATAAATGCTAAGGGATAGAGCTGCAATAAAAGCTTTATATCTGTATTCCCAGTGTCACAGTGTGCATTACAGGAGTGCTTTGCATTGGCAGTCGAGTGCAGTGCACAAATGAAGAAGAAATGAGCATCTGACTCTGCTCCAAGCTGTGCCATGGACAAACGACCTTATGCTGTGCATGGGGAGTATGAATGTGACAATACCTCCCTTGCCAAAGTGCCTTGAGAAGCTGTGTAAAAGAGTAGAGCATCAATGCCCCTGCCTGGTAACATGCAAACATGAGTTTGTTTTATAAAAATAATGATAATCATGTGCCGGTATTTTCATGAGGTGATAATACGTATGTTTCCCATCAAGTGGCTGCAAAAGCTGATGTTGTGGAGTTCAGGATTTCTTCTCTTTCTGCAGAGTTTCCAGTGAGGATTTCTTTTTCTCAGTTTGCAGTGCATTGGGGGATTGTCTTTAAACTGCAGGTGCAGGTGTTTACAGTGCAAATCAGGTCCTCAGTTATCCAGAGAGGGTATAGGTGTGCTGTATGGGGAAGATCTTGTGTAGCAGTGGGTTGTGGGAAAGAATTAGGGCTGGGATGAGCTGGGCATTCTGGAGAAGACGGAGCTGAAGGCAGCCCCAAGAGCAAGTTACATCCTCATGCAAGGAATGCTGGAATCATACAATATACATTCTGTGTACAATCTGCCATGAGGCTATTTTATGATTGCATTTGTCAGTTATTCTAACCTGTTATTTATTAACCTACCAGGTCCATTTCCAGACTGGTTTGGTGAGGTACATGTGGGGTTATGCTCAAGTGCTTTAAATTAACAAGTTCTCATAAGAAACTCCTGAATTTTCTTGAAGCTGTGGCTTCTGTTCTTGATTTTGGCCAATTGTTTCTGTGCATGTCCTTTTCCCTTAATATTATTTTCAGTGTCTGTCTCCTAGTGTTTTCATTATTTAGCAGACTACTTAGCATTCACATGGAGTGCCTATAAAGAATCTGGCTTAAGTGGGAGTATCTTCTAATAAAATATACTGGACAAGGAGAACTTTGACAAATGTGCAAAACAAAAGTGGTAGACTTACAATCTCTAATTATAAAAAGCAGTAGAAGGTAAGTTATAGGAGCAACTGTACCTCAGACCCCAAATGGTGACTTGAGCTTTGTGCAGAGATTTTCTAAGTATTTTGAAGATTGAACCCCCCACAGTGGCTTGTCTGTGAACAACAGAAGGAAGTTCACCCCCTCTCCAGCATTAAAATAATATTTGCTCCTCAGGCTCATACTCTACAGAAAGTACCAGAGATGGCAGCACGTGGCTGAGAGTGCAACATGCTGAACCCTGCCAGCAAAGCACGAGGCAGCCTCTTCACCCTCCAGCTAATGAGCAAACAGGCCAACATCTCCTCCAAATGCACATTATAAATCTAATTAGTGATACATATAAAATTGATTTGCATACCTAAAGGAAGAAAAACTCCCTCTGAGAAATGCTAGAATTACAGGCTTCGGAAAAATAAAAGATTATTCTCTAAAGCAAATCTCATATTTTCTGCTGCAATTAGCTGGGGTGTTTTAAATTGTTTATCCTAAGCCTTTAAGTGTCTTTTGAAGTATCAAGTGGCTGACTCAAAATACACAGGGTCATTTGCTTCAAATCAAAAGAGTTTTAAGAGTCTGTTTAGATCCATCAAGTTGTTCTGATGAAGCAAATCTTTAGGCTGATGTTATGTCAAGATAAACTGACTAAAAGCAAACCAATACACTTATTTTTATACTCCTCTATTTTATAAAGCATACAAGGACTGAAAATCTGTCATTTTGCAGGTCTGTGAAGTATCAAACACCTTTTCATGATTCATAAATAATCAATAGTAGGAGCAGTTGTTCAAGTTGCATTTGCAAGCAGAAATCCTTGGCATTCACATAATGTCTTGCATGATTAAGTGCTTTAGAGATTTTAATTAGAGTTGATTTGAATCAGTAAAACAGTATTGAGAGAGATCTGTTTAACAGTCCACAGTGAATAATAATAATAATATTAAAATTGTACATAGCGGTATTTCAAATTGCATTTGTAGGAATTATATCCGTGATCCATGGCTATTAATAGTCTTTCCTGGACTGAACAGTGCTCTGAGTTCCAGTTCTATGTCATTAAAACCTGTCACTGAAAATAAGTACTTTTAGAACTGTAGCTGTTTGTTTTATGCTCAAAGAGCTATGGAATGTTTAACATATGTTGGAACAAGTAATTTGTAATCCAACAGGCATTCAGTGTTTTAAAGCAAATGTGTGGCAGAAATGTGTCTAATCTAATTACAAGGAACTCAGAATTCAGCAGAAGAACTGCAGATTCAAGCAGTTGCTCTGGAAAGATGTGCAGAAAATTGCTTGAGAATTTTTTTTTCCTTCTAAACTTTTGGGTGTAGCTGAAGTCTGTGTGTTTGACAGCCTTGAAGAGCAGGGTCCTACTCTGGCAAGCCCTCTGGGGAGCTATTGTCATAGAAGTATGTCATATTTAGAGGTATGACTTGATTCAAATTATTTCAATATTAAATTCTTTCCTGAATTTAGGGCTCCTTTCAAACCTTTATTCAAACCTCACAACTGAAATGCTGCACAGCAAGTGAGCCTCAAAATTCCCAGTGGCCAAGTTCTCCCAAAGCATAATGGACTTTCAATAAGGTGCTGTGATTTCAGAGGGAAAATGATAATTTAGCCCGTAATATTGTAGACAAAAACTGTTTAATTTAGAAATTGGAATGTCTGTGTGTATTTCTGTATGCGTGTGTATAATGTTCCTTCAAATATTGATGAAAACACAGTCTATTAAATGTTCATCTTCTACCCTGCAAGATAATAATCCTCATTCTAATACAATTTCATATACAACCATTGCTTTCCCCACATATCTGTCACATTTATTATGTACTTTCTAGTTTGAATGGAGTACTTGGGATCTGGAAATTCAGGCAAATAATTCCTATTGTTTCTCACCAATATGTCTGTGCATTGTTGCAAGAAAAGTAGGCAGTTTGCTGGCAGGGAAGTTCATTTTCTAGCTTTGCTAGAAAAAATTGTTGCTAGGTTATTTGACTGTTTATTCAGGGATATCGCTGGAAGTTAATTTTATCAGATCAAATCTGTGAGGAAGACTGAAGACTGAGTATTTCCCTTCAAAAAACCCAAACAAAAGGCACAAGCACCAAGCCCACCTGCAGCACATCCATATTTATTTGTCATAGTGATGCTAAAGCCAGGAAGCAGCCAGTGCCTGAGCCATCCATCAGCTGGACACATCACGTATTTATCATTATTACAAAAATGGGGATTGATGGCTATTGAGTACAGTTCTGAGTTATCAAGTCTTCCACTGCTCATATCTTTGTGAAAGAGGAGCACCAGTTTCTCAAGGCTGTTACACAGGTGACTGTGACCATGGCCTGACTTTTGAAATGGCAGGGAAAGTAATAAGATATTGCTGCCACTGTTTGCACGTTTAGGAGGCATAACCTGTCCAGTACAAAGGGAAGGGGAAAGCAAATCAGCTGAAATTAGGTTGCTGTTATTCTGAGGGCCTCATCAGGTCTAGTCTTCCATGAACAGTGTTTATTTTTATATAACAAGCTTACTGGGAAAAAATACACATTAAACATGACTTCTGTCCTTCTGCAAGCAGAGGCAGTGTCCAGAGCAGAGTCTGTGCAGCAACACCGTTTGTCAAAGACACTTGTGAAGCAGAGTTCTGTATCATGTGCTGTCTGCTCTTTTCTCTTAGTTTTTCTCTAATTCATCGAGGGAAAGTACAAGTATTTCTAAAACCATAATTACTTTACTATACAAGACTACCTAAATACATATTGTGGTGAGAATAAAGCTCAGTGGCTGGGGACTATCAAAGACCATAGGAACAGTAAACAAGCTCATCCAATATATTGTCAACAGGAGACAAATATTTATGGTGAAATAGCTTTCAGGGTAGAAACTATTGGATCCTCTTTTTTTAATCTGTTCTCTGGCAGAGGAATGATTTAAAGTGAACCTCAACTCACATTTCAAATAATAGATGACAGGAGCTCATCCATTTCAATATAATTCATTGTACTGCATATGTATGGGGGAGATTTCAAAAGAAAACCCCAGAGTGTTATTGCCAAGTGAGCCACTAGATTTTTAGATGTAGTATTTCTTCCTCACTTTCCTTCTATTAAGGTTATTGGTTTCCCTGTAGAGAAAACTGCATTTTTGTGTTGAATGTTTCTCTTTGTACCCTCTTTGTCTGGTGCCAGCTCAAGAGTGAGGGATGCAGGGAATGGTTAGGTATTCTGAATGGGGTTTTTTTGTATTCTGAATGTTTGACAGATTAATCTTTTTTGTTTGTTGTTTCTTTTGTTGCTCCTCTCAAGCATTAGTTTCCTACTTTATTCGCCCAGTGTACAGTTAATACGCTTTCCTGAAGAATTATCAGACCTCTGATTTCTGTCCTTCCTCATGTCTGAAACACAGAACTTCAATTCTCTTCAGTATTATAAACCTGAAAAATTCAACTAATAACATTTATCTATTATAGATTTCAGGGCTGTGTGTGTGTGTGTGTGTGTGGTGGGGAATGTTCTTACTGATCTATTTGATTTGATTCCTCTATAAAGATGTTCCCAATTAAAAATATTTCTTTGATTAAGAATCCCAGGTCAAAGGCTGAGCACAGCTGAATGTTCCCAGAAAAGCCAAGCTGAGGGTGCTGGGTGCTTTCACAGTCTGATGCCCTGCTTGGGACTAGAGTCTGAAGGCTGAAATTTTCATTGGAGACACACATCCAGACTGAAATCCCAGACATGGCAGAGGATGGGTGCCTCACTTGAAGCGAGCCAGGGGCTGTTCAGGAGGGTTGTCCTAATTTTCAATGGATGAGCAACCCTTCAATACCTTCAGAGATGCTTCACCACAATTTGGACATGGACTATTAGGTCCCTAATGTTAACCAAGGCAGATGCCAGCATCAAATGTGTCAGAATTACTCAGGGAGCAAAATCAGTCTTTTGTGGTTCCAGGGAGTTTTCCTACAGAACAGAATGTTTTACTTCTGGAGACAACTATGTATGATGTGAATGACAGATATGCTTTCTCTTTGAAGGAAACAAAGTGCATAGTCAGTGTTTTACTTTCCAGTGAGCTGCAAACTTATGGTGATCTTCAGCTGATGAAAGCAAAAAGAAATTATTTTTAAATGGTGAGGGTCAGGGCATTTTATCACAGTAGAATTGAACGCTATTGCAGTCATAAATTGCTTCACATTAGTGTTGGCTGGAAAGGCTTTCATCAAGATATTCACAAAACCAAAAGACATCACAATAAACAGCAGCTTGGGACCTGGCAGTGAGTGAATTTTGGGGCAGGAAGGGGATATTTGTGCCAAACCAGCTTAAGTGACAAGATTCCCTTTGTATCAATTTGTTTATCACCTGTTCTTCTTCTTAATTCCCCTTTCATTCAATTAATTTCCCTGCTCTTGGGAAAAGTCAAATTTAATAATGCCAACCTATACAGAAATAGCTATGCATATTCATGAAAGCTCATGAATTATTGGCAAAATCAAGCTGACTCAACTTTGATCATGGCAAAAGGCAATTAAATGTACTTGTCTTGTAAAAAAACTCAATCTCAGATGAAAATTCTGTCTTGATCACATGTAATTTGAAATAGATTTTGATGAAAACTGAGACACTGAGGGATATTAACTGATGATTCCCCATTTCCTGTCCATAGATTTTTATCCCTGATCATAAAAGTAATGTACTTTACATATCTAGAAATTCAAGAAGTTTGAAAGTGGTCTCTGAGGATAACATTTAAATTCAGAAATCCCAGAAAGTTTGCAATGCATTCAATTTGTCTCATTCTCGTGAGAGCATCCTCTGCCTCTTTTTTGTCGTTCTGAGGGAACTGATTCACTGTAGGGAACATTTTTATGACTGTCACAAAGTCTTCAAAATGTAATGACTAGCATGGGTAAAAATTCTTGACACAACAGTGTCCTGTCAGAAAATACAGATTAATCAAAATGTGTTTCTCAGGGATACAGGGACTACTTAAAAATAATAGATGGAAAAATGTGTAAGTTGGTGTAAGATTTGACTTTGTCACAGTATTTCATCTTATTTCACTTGGACCCATATACACTGTCCCTTGTTATTCTCCTTTCAATGAAATGTTCCATGCTCCTGGGAATTTTTCACTGAGACTTTCTGCTCACCTGAAAATGGAGAAACTCAGTGTTCTGTTCAGATCTGACACACAGCAAAGTTTCGTTCTATTTTTACTGGGATGGAAGTTCTAATTTCCAGTTGTGGTCTGTATTTCTCAGTCTGTTCTCCAATTTTGTGTGCTCAATCCTTATCCTGTTTCCAGAAACCCACCAACCAATGTAAGCCTGCTAAGATGCTACAAAGATTTTCTGCAGAAATGAAGAATTTTTGCCTCACATAGGCCTTAAAAGATCCTATTTGTTGAGTTAAGTCCTCTATTTCAGCAATTCTTCTATCAGGCTCCTTAAATCAAAGTTGAGCTTAGAGGAAATGAGAGATTTTCGTCCTAGTGCTGCCAGAGGAAGAATCTCTTATCCCCCTGCTCACTGAACATAATCCTTGGGCTGGTGAACTCCAGCATGGCTGTAGAGCAGGAGCAACTCAGGGAGCAGGGATTTGGCAACTCTGGAGTGTGGGCTCCCTAAATTGCCACCTGAGATTTTGGCATGCTGGGAGCCTCATCAGTCTGGGGTGTTACTGGACTAATGCAGGAAAAATTGTATTGTTCCTTCTGAAATAACAACAAAATCCATTTGTAGCTTCTGCTCCAAGAGCACTCCTGCAGGAGAATGTTCTGTTCAATCAGGTAAACCCACGCTCCTGCTCTGTTTGCATTGGTAGGATAGAAGAAAGCAGAACAAAATGCATAGCAATTAGTGACTTCTCTGTAAAAACGTGTAAAGAAACCTTTTCAATTTCAGTACTGTAGCTTGCAAGCAAATCTGGGAGGCGTGGAAGGGCTTTACATAAGGCATGATCCCAACAGTTCATACAATTAGCAAAAATTAACATATATTACCATTATGCTGATTTTTTTCCCTGCTGTTTTTAACAGCCTGTATTCAGAAGAAAAGTGAATTCTCTAACTGAGCATATAAATGTGGCATTATTTCATATTCATGTTATCTTGGTGTTTAACAGAAAGGTAATTTTAATTATGCAGCCTGGTATTGGTTAGCCCTACAAGAGCCTTCCTTGAGTGCCAAGCCTCATTGTTTTTCCTGCTGCTGTTTTTCCTTGAAGGAAAAACTCAAGGACTCCATGCTGAAAGACATTCTCTGTACTGATAATGCTGCATTTCTCCCATACAACACAAGTTACATTCCCATGGAATTGCTTTTATTTTAGATGAAGAGCATCACAAAATGAGGGAGAGCAAAATTGCTTTTTTTATTTTTTTTTTTTTCCAAAAGAACATGGGCTGAGGCAGGTGCAAATCACTGGGTATTGACAGCAGTGTCTGGGTGTGAAGTGGATGGGGCCAGCCTCTTTGCAGGGATGCCCAGCACCAGGATAAGGGGCAAAATGTTGTGAAAGCAAGAGCTAGTTAATCAGCTGCAGTTATTTTTCAAAAAGAGATCTTAAACACTTCCTGAGTTGTTGTTACAGAAAATAACAACTTTCCTGAGAAACAGTGTGACAGTTCTGGCTTTTTTTCCCTGCCAGGATCAGGATTAATACACAAGAGTCAAAATTCCTGTTTGGACTTGGATGTTTGTTATTTCTTATCTATTTACAGACTCATGAGCCATGAGCTCTAACTAGCATGTTAGAGAAATGAGGCTAAATGGAGTACTTCTCTATCTCTACCAGGTTTTTTCAAGGACAATCCGTCCAATTATGAAATGCCACCTAAATTATTTTTATTTTAAACCCAATAACTAACTACTTGAAGTCTTCAATGCGGACTCCATCAACCAGTTACAGAAAACCACCCAAACCCATGAAGAAGAAGGAAGAAGGTGAAGAAGAAGGACCCAGACAATGCCTCAAATCCTCCATCTTGACTCACATGTATACTAAAATCCCAAACTCAGGTTTCCAGAATTCCAACAAAACAGCTACTCAGGCAGTCCAGTGATAGATTTTCTTTTTCTTTACTGCCCTTGCTGCTCATCCTTGTTGAGTATTTGATCCTGAAAAATTACAGCAAATGTTCTGATTGGGGGTTTTTTTGCCAAAGCAGAGTGTTGTGCTGGGTCCCTTTGTCCCTCACCATTTATGCTTTTCAGAGCATCCCACTAACAGGAGCTGGTTCCCCTCCATGGCACAGAGCTCTGTGAGGGTTGATGTGATTTCTGGGTTTGATTTCAAACTTCCAAAGACAGAAGGGCTTTGCCTGTGACAAGGATCTCAAACTCTCTGACACCCATCTCTGACAACCATCCACCCGAGGAGCTCTGCATTTGGGTTACCTACAGGGGACTGCAGAGTTTGTACCCCTGGAAACTGTCTTTACAGAGGTTTTCTATTTCTGGTAGTCCCAAGAATGCTACCCTTCCTGTAGCCCCAGGAAGGGAAAACTGATGACCCAGGGAAAAGCATCTCTGAGGAATGTGCAAAATTATGTGCCAGTAGGGAAAAGCAAGAGAATCCCTTTCCAGAGAAGAGGAGCAGAAGGGACAAAGAGGAAAGCAGAGGCTAGAGAGCACTGTAAATATCAGGGACATGTTAAAATATCCAGTCTGGACAACAACAACAACCCCATTGGTTTTGCATCCTGTCCGTTCTGGAGCAGGAGGGATGAATCCAGAGGCCACATGAAATGCTGGGCTCTCCTCTTCAGCAGAACTGTAGCAGTACGTGGAACATTGGCAGACCTACGAGACCTTGTCTGATGCCTGTTGAGCCTTGTTTCAACACCTGTGGCTGCAGACAGTTTTTGACTCGTCTGGCGCATGAAACCAAGTGAAACAAGAAGATGAGCTGGGAATGAGAATGTAAATGTGATTTCATGGCACTGTGATTGAGAAGACACAGTATTTATTCATATAGGCTTGAGAGAAGAGGATGTACGAGGAATGAAAACAAAAACAACCTCAGATCTTTATGCAGTTACTTTTCACCTCCATCTAACAATGGATTTCATATTTTATATGCCAAACCATGCCTTGTGATTACTGCAGACAGGTCATGTTCATGGAAAATCTATTCTGTTTTCCTGGGTTTTATTCACTCTTGTAAAAATAGAAAATTTCTGGTTTTGTTTTTCCCATAGAGATTATCACTAGATTTAAAATCTTTCTGTTTGAAATTATGCTCTCACCATTCATTATAGTGCTGAATATGTCACTTTTTTTCAAATATATAATTTAAACATTCAGAAAGCAATGAAAAGTCTATTTGGACTATTATGGAATCCTTTAAAAATATTTTTGGATCACAAGCTCATGTTTACAATATTGCTTTACTTGATGTCAATACTTGATTTCTTTTTTAAATGTTGGACATTTTTCATGGCTTCTGAAACTCTTCACAGTCTAAACTCAATATCTTGGGTCAATAATTAGTAGATTTATATATTCTTAGTTGATGTGATACCTTAAGTTAAAGCTTTCATACTTTTTAGATTCTGTACTGCCTTAGTGTGTGACTCTGAAGTTCATATATAGTGTTAGCAAGTTCCCTTCTCAGGGTAGTTGGACAAGGCAATTCCTTTTCCAGCCCCAGAACCAAGGACACCATTGCAGCTTCAGGCCCAGAAAGTGCAAACAACAGTGAATTGAGGAGAGGAAACTGGGAGGATGGGACTGCATCACCTGCAGCTGTAATTGGACAATTAACCCCGATATGGAAATGGAGCAAAACTTATAAAAGTGTGAAAACTCATGACTGGTGGTCCATCTTGGGTCCATCTTGGGCAGAGCCACGGCTGGGCTCTTGTACTGCCCAAGGTGTAATCTTTGAAGGCCTTTTAATAAATTCCTATTTTATTCCTTTAACACTGTCTAGCCTCTGTTCCAGGCAGCCTCATTAGGCATCAAATGAATATTTACATACTGCAGATAATGTAAAATAGACCTCCTCAGAATGAGGGGAGAGGGAAGAGCAGCAGACTCAGCAGATGAGGTGAGAATTGGTGTTGGTTTGAGCTTGATTGTGGAGCAGGTTTCCAGCACACAAAGGCCCTGTGTTTTGTTAAGGGTGTGGCAGGAACCTTTTCTGCCAGTAAATGAATTAACTGGATCAGGACTGGGTGACATTTGCTTTGGCCACGTTCTTTGTAAAGCAAATATTGGAGAATCCAAATCCCAGGGCTTGTTGGGCAGCTGCTTTTCAGTCTCACTAAATTCAAATAAAAAATGGTTCTTTTTCAGCCCTGTGCAATCAGGGCTCTGAGTCTAGCAGCTCTCCAGTCTGCAGATGAAACAAGCACTCCACATTATTCAGAAACAATAGAGACTCTGATTGTTTAATACACTGATAAAAATGTGTTTAAAAAATAAATTATCTACTAGCTGCTGGGATTGCTTAAAATTCCATTAAACACTAATGAGAGAAGGCATCACAGACAAATTAATAAACACCCTATGCACTATCCTAGAAAATGCTAGCCTAAACCCTTTGATGCTAAACTGATTAAAATGAGAAACATATTTCATGTGAAACCACTTGGCATATTTCAGTGCATTAATTGAAGCATAATGAAAATGGAAGATACAGCACAAAAAAGGAAGAATACTTATTATAAAACAGACTGTGGTCCTGTGAAACAGTTGTACCCAGCTGCAACCTTGGTTTTGTGCACATGAGTAAATCCACACCAGCAGAAAGAGCACAGAAGGAAGATAAATGTATTCTGATTTTAGTAAATTTTCATTAGTGAAATCAAATAGATGGATTTTCTTTTTCAGTGAATTTCTGCATGTGTTACAAGATCATAAATATATATGAAATATAGATATATTCTTTATATACATGAAAGACCACCCAATCCTGTATCTCCCATTGGTTCTGTAGGATAAACTTGCATTGGTAGTGAGGAAAAAGTTGAAGTGAAACCATGTCGGACTTAAAAGACAAATGTCATGTGCTCAGTACTTTGTCATTCAACAGAAAGGACTTGCCACAACAACCATTACACCTGGTGGAAGCTGAAGGTGATGGAATTAAAACATTTCCTAAAGAAACTCAGTGCCAGACTGTTGCACAGCACAAAAAAAATCCTTCTGTGCATTCAGATCATGTCACCTGAATCCTCATGTGTGAAGAGTCCTGGACATGACTTTTAGTCCCTCCTGGACAAAGAGGGAGGCTTGGGGTGGTGCATTCTTGGAGGAACATATTTGAGGGAGTAGGGGTAAGTCTTTTCAGGAGAGAACCTGTCCCTGAGCTTCTGCAGAACAGCTCCAGGCTGGAGGAGCACCAGGGGAGATCCACGTGGTCCTTGGCATCCCTGTGTCTGTTCACCAAGTGTCTGTCACCTGAGGAAAGGCCTGCTTGGTGTTAGCCTCCCCTGATACCTTAGGATTTTAGCTTTTATATTTTTCATCTATCTATAGTCCTGTAATTCTTTAGTGTGTAACTCTAAACTCCATACACAGTATTAGTTTCTGCTTTCCCATTTTGGTCAGACACAACAATTCCTCTCCAGGCCTGGGAATCAACGACACCTCACTGTCTCAGGCCCCAAAAAATGCAAACAAAAGTGAGTTGGGGGGAGCAAACTTGGGGTAAATGACTTCATTACCTGAAGCTGTAATTGGAAGATTAACCCTCAATATGCAAATGGACCAAACTTATAAAAGTATGAAAACCCGTGACCCATCATCCATTTTTGGGTGTAGCCTCTAGGGGTGTTCCTTCTGCCGTAAATGTACCTGAAGGCCCTTCAATAACTATAAATCCTTTTTATTCTCTTGATTTTTCTTGGCCTATGTTTTAAAGTAACCAAATAAGGCATCATCCCCAGTGACATATGTGTGCAGACACAGTGCATGATTTACTGTGGCCATGCCCTACAAGTAAAAGTGTCACCAGATGGTGATACAGAGCACATGAAGGCTGATTGAAAATCTCCCAGGCCTACAGTTGTCATTATCTGGGGTGACAATCTTGCTGCTGTACAGACAGGGAGCTTTATGGGGACACTGTTATGGACCATGAATCATCCTCAGTCATCTTCACTGTGTATTTGTGATCTGTATAAAAATTGGGTCCTACATAGGAGCAGCTATGTATTGAGCCCTCTCAAATTAGTATTTAAAACCCAAAATAACCCAATAAAATCCCACAGTGTTATCTATCTATCTATCTATCTATCTATCTATCTATCTATCTATCTATCATCTATCTACATTTCTTTAATTATATTGTTCCTAATTGTTTAAGTAGTGTTTGGGCCTCTCTTTTAGTAGGAAAAACTTGAACTAAATGATAGGTATTTTTTAAACAAAACTGAGCCATCTCATTTATCTGTTCAATGTCAGCCACAGAGGGATTCAAAGTCATTGGCTGCCATGAAATCACAATCTTCATCTCAGCCAGGTCCGGATCCAAAACCTCTTTAAACCAGTAGGGATCTGTGAATTAAATTCACTGGATTTCACAACGAAATAAATAGCTGCTCTACTTCATTTCGTAATTCATTCTGACTACTGTTACAAAATTCATGTTTAAATAAATTCCTCTAGAAATGAAAAATAATTTTTTTCAGCTTTTGGGAAACTGCTGTAAAATAGGCCTGTTGTTATTTGTATGAATCAAACCTGCATCAGTGAGGTGTGACACAGAGCACAAAAACTTTCATTGAAATCAGTAGGAGCAGGAACAACCCATTATTCATTTTTGATGGAAAGGGAAGAGGAATAAACACACCACAATAAAAAGTAGAGCAGTAGAAATTAATAATGTGCACCCCAAACAACAGGGACATTCTTGGAAATTTGTGAAAGCAGGCTCCTCTTATGGTGTTCATGGATCTTACTTCTTCCCTGGTCATGTAAAACTGCTGATATACCACTATATCTATCATTTATATTAATTTAATATAGCCAGAGACAAGGGAGTTCTGCATCTTTAGTTACATATTATCATCAGATAGACTACAGAGTAATCACAGTGATTTTACAAGCCTAATTCATTCTTACTCTCAAATCTTTTCACTGTCTGAAAGACAAGGAACTAAACATGTTTTAATATTTTGATATGAAACATATGAATCTCTGGCATGTCTGATACGAGTTGTCTGGGTGCTTACCTTAACCAAGATTTCTATATGTTAATTGAGAAATCCCAACATTTCTATATTTAAAGATATTCTGAATGTTGTATGTTGCTCTAAGAAAATCTTTTCCTTGTGGATAAGGTAGGGTATAAATGTTATTGAAATATTTAGGGAAGATCACAGGATATATTAAAATTGAATCCTCTTGATTTAATATTAAAGGAGTAGAGGGCTTTGAGTAGTAAAGGAACTGAAAGTGTAGAGAATGCTTATCTGTGATGACCAAAATTCATTTCTCCTTTTTCAATAATAACTTTTATAGGGGTTTATATGGCGACTTTTTTCCTTAGGAGTGGTTTGCGTCAGTGATTGAGGTAAATTTCTGAGTACCACCACAGTGATTTGGATAAATGAAAATTGTTTTCCAGTTTTTCACATTCTCACAGTTCTGTGGCAGTTCCTTTTGAAAGGACATTGGATCTTTAATACAGAAATGATAATCATTCTTAATGTTTCTGGATTTGTTACTCACTTGGTGAACTCAGAAGCACAGAAAAGTCATGAGATCACGACTTGAATAATAAGCAAAGCTTTATTTGAAACTCAAAACTGTACTAAAGAGCTTTTGTTATGGATCTTGGTTTGTGCTGGAAAATTGAAACTAGAGCCAGCCCTGAACATCTCAGGCATTATTACTGTCAAAAGCAGCACTGGGGACACAAAGATTTGGTTACTAATGATACATTGGATTCCTTGCCAGAGCAGTAAAACCCCTTGGTGTGGAACTGACACAGCAGCTCAGAGCATGAACCACCAGCAGCACAGGGCTCTGGAACAAACAGCCATAGATTTTTTTCCTTACATCTTTCTCATTAACTTTTTAAAGCCTCTGCTGGCTTTGTGGGCTTATTGCTGGGAGTTGGAAATGATGGATGGAATAAAGAAAAGGCGAGTTGTGCTGCACAGTGGCTGCTGTGGGGTGTTGGATGGTGTTACCCTGAGCTCATAAAAAGCCAGGACAGGTCTGAGCAAACAACTTCCCGTGCTCCTTCCCACAGCAAAGCTGGCCAGGACTGGTGACTGCCCTAATGCTGGTGCTTTGTTATGATTTTGCTGTTTTTCTACTCCTTTCAGCTGATGATTCCACAAAGGGGGACTTCCCTGAGCTCCTGTGTACCCCAGGAGGTTCCACCCACACTGAACTGATATTCCCTGGGCCAAAACATAAATGATGACTCTGCTTGGTTTTCCTGCATGGCTTTGCCAAAGTCATTTAGGGAAAGAGTGAAATAGCCCCATCCTAAGGATAGGGTTTTTTAGGTTTTTTATCCAGTGCCTTATCAAGCATGAACTTTACTTGAGTTCATGATTTTTTTTAGTTAATTAACTTGTTTCAAGACTGCATTTTCTTTTGTTCTGACTCTTCTTGCTCTGCCATTTCCCACACATAAAGGCTTTGATTTTTTCCACCATTAGTCCTGCATTTTGCTTTGAACTGCAATACAAACAATAGTACTATCTATATATAACAACAAATAGAATTTTACACATCATTTTAGATGTCATTCTAAAGAGATAGGTGCTGCCAGAAAAAAAAAGTAAAAGAAAAATAGTAAAAGGTACAATGGAAAATTAAGGAAAAGAGGGACTAACATATATATATATGTTATATATATATGTTTGTCAGTAATCCCTCTCTGTCTGGATCTTATTGATCTATGATATTGATTCCATAGTTCACACTATCAGAATTTTAATCAAGCTAATTCATGTGTTTTTGTCACATTCTTTGAGAAATGTTGATTAAATGTTAATTTTCTCTCGTGGTAGATGGGAAAACACCACATTGGTAGCAGTCAGAAGTTCAACCAAAATGTATTTCCTTTCAAAAAGGAAGCACAAGGAGCTGTGATGGATGTTACACCAGCGATTCTGCTCTCAAGCTTTATTGGGCAGGAAAACCCAATTGAAATAATAATAATAATAATAGTAATAGCAGTAGTAATAACAATAATAATAATAAAATGAAAAAATAAGCTGTGGTGGATAACACAGGCTGCTGTGGAAGCCACAATTCTTGTGCCAGTCCCATGTTCACACAGGGGACACTAAACACAACACCCCCTAACAGGTTCAGTGATGCACTGAGCACCAAAAATGCTTGGTCCAGCCTGACCCAGGAGGTCTGCAAGCTTGGGAGGAGGAAGAGAAATTATAAAGTTCGGGTTAGAAATGCAGTAGTCCAGCATGGCAGGAGTCCACCCAGCTGTGAATAAAGGATGTTCTGGTCATCTCTTATTCAATGCATCCTACAGTCTGAATCATCACACAGGGATCTTTTATCCTGGTTCTAGATAGCTGACATAAAATTTGCATTTTAAATGAAAAAAATCCATATTTTTTATAATCCTTTCTAAGCCAATTTGAGGTTTTTTTGGGTTTTTTTTCTCTAATGGTATTGGCTTTATAAAAAAGTATGGTCGAAACTTGTAAAATAAGGAGAGGATAAAGTGAATTTAAGCTTTGAAGAAGTTGATGATCCCCAAATTTGCATAATACTTTGAAACAGTCAGATGTGCAGGCTTGATCCCATTTACACAAATTAAGTCTGCAATTCATGCACAGACACAGGTGGGCTCCAAGTACCTCACAAAGTCCAACATGATTGCCTCTGGTTCTTTTCATTAGATACCAGCAGGTTGTCATATCTAGGTTAGGCAAAATTTAAGACCTGATTCATCTTTTCACTCTGTAACAGTTTTTTCTGCTGCACCTATGTGGTACTCAAGTCAGTTTAGCACAATTTTAAAGTTTTATTATAACTGCAAGTGGGTGAAATCAGCCTGTCAGTGGTGGTGCAATCTCTGTTCTTATTTTGGGAGGTGCTGAATTTCCTCAGGAGACTTCTAAGAGGAAAAGCTTAAAAAGTCACTAAATCCCATGAGACTGGAGGCATTAAAGATGTCTTGGCCAGCCTGGTATCCTGTGCATGACCAGTGTCTTCCTGAGGGACACTGACAGAACAGAATCTCTTGTTAAATCCATTGTAGCCCAAGCAGTCTCTGCTATGGAGTTAATTTTTCCCCTACTGATTTCAAACAGAAAAGGCTTCTGTTTAGCTGATTACAGAAGTGTAAGGAGATGCTCCTGATTTAAGGGAGCTGTAACTGGGTGTGAAGAAAGAGGTATCATATCTCCTTCACTCAAAGATATGCATTTCCTTTTGAATAAAAATTAATGTAATTAGATATAAATGTGGACGCTTTAATTTCTGTATTAAGAGAAGCTCTAATCAGTATAATAATTTATCCATAGATTTGGTGAGGTTTGGAGAGCTCTTTTTGGAAAACCTTTGCTGCTTTTCAATGTGAGCTTTCTAGAGATTCACTCCTTTTTTAATCTCTATTTGGCAATAACATAGCTGTCTTTCCATTTGTACCTCACCTTTATTGCTGAACCCACACATGTACTCTGGAAGCTTTCCTATGAATCCAGAGTAAGTCAAGGACATGACCCAAGGCTCTGGAAAGTCAGGAATAGGGTTTTTTTCCTAGCCAGTAGGCTCTGGTGGGTAACTGAGTCAGGTGCTTGTTGAGTTGTGCTTCATACTCTGAACACATTTCACTATTGCACTGTTGTCCATCCTCAGGCTGCCTGTTAATTTTTAGAGGGAGTTTAAGTTGTTGGTTACTGGTCTGTGAAGTTCTTAGAGGTCTGGGAGCTGTGTGAGATGCCTGTCAGCGAATCAGCTGGGCTGGTGATCAGCACTGAGGCATGAGAGTGTGTGGCATTTTCTGGGTGACATACTCAGGAGTGAAACTCTCTGTAGAGAGCCCACAAGTTAGGAATCCAGCTGGGCCAAAATAGCCTGACCTTTTTGAATGTGTCAAACAGTTCAAGGGGAATTTGTACTTAGTCAGGGTTTTAGAAAGGATGATGTCTGAAGTGTTCACTGTGGAGAGGTTGGGTGATTTGATGAGTCAGGAGGTACTTCCAGTTTATCATATTTGAATCTGGAACATGCTAAACTGGTCTTAGCAGTGATGTAATGTTTTGGCTCATCCTATATTTAAGTGGACATGCACATATGAGTATTTAGAAGTTGACAGACACCTCTTAATAGAAAGTAGCCCTCTTTGGTGGGAGTGTGTTTGGGTAGGCAGCGATTTTCTTTTAATGATTTCTCACCAAGGGAATCATGAATTTTCCTTCTTGACCAAGCATGACAGCCTCTGCATTGATTCCCTTGATAAGTGTGGGCTGGTTTCCTACTAAATCTCAGTCATGATCATGTCTAGTGTATCCCCATGCCTGTTTAAGCCATGAACCTGTACAATAAAATTTAGTGTGAATTTCAGTGTTCGTGCCAAATCTATTTAAGCATGGGGATGATTTGCTGACACATTTCAACAGCAGGCTCTCAGACATGTGCCCCTGTAAATCCTCCTCCCCTGTTTGTTAGGCCAGTGATGCTGTTTGTAACTGGGATGCCACTTGCTGCTGTCTTGTGATTGCTCTTCAAACCCTGATGCCTTTGCTCAGTTCTCAGATGAAGGAAGGAAGCAGCCTGGGGAGTATTTTGTAGGGAGAAATGTATCTCTTCAATATTAAAGTCACAAATCTGTGAGGAGTGCAAATACTCTGTCGCTAGGATGCCAATTCCCTTTTATGAGTCCCTAAGAAATTACTGAATAGCATTTATTATGGAGCAGTGTATGAGGGAATAAGTGGGTTTTTTTGTAGATGGGACCCAAAGTGAATTAAGGTGTTTGGTGGCAGCAAGATCTGTGTAGTGAGTTCATGAATGTAGGACAAAGGAAGCAGAGATGGATTTTAAAAGTCATCTTGCAAAAAAAACCCAAACAAACATGTAGTCAGAAGTACTTGCAACTGATGCGAATTTAGGATGCAGAGTACAACTTTCTCTCCCTTGCTAATTTGGCTTCTGCTTTCCCACTGCTCCACGTCCATTCCCTCTGGCATGAAACACAAACTGGGCTGGGTTTCCACCAAACTGCTTTGACCTGATAGAACAGTGGATACTGGACACATGAACACAGCCTACAAACCCTCAGAGTTGGAAAACAATGACTTTACACATGCTGATTGCAGCACAGGGGCACTCTCACCCCTGTCCCAAACTTCTAGGAACCAACACAGCCAACAACAAAGCCTTCTGTTTTACTGGCATAGGGAATTTTTAAGGCCAAAGAGGCCTTATCCAGGTTATCCAGTGCAGGTACTGGGCTGTTATTGTCCTCCAGGAACCTGCAGAGATGAGGATGGTAGTGCTGGATTGAGGACAAATCAAACTCAGGTCATGCCACTACAGGTCTGGGTGCAATAAACACTTTTTCTGGGGAATAAAATCCCTCCTGTGTAGTTACATTTGCCCATTGTTGATGATCCTGACTGGGATTCAAAGGTCTTACAATACTGAAGCTATTAAAACTGCCTACAATCTTTAAAATACATGCTCTGAAAGTAAGCAAAACCTAACTGGATCTACCCATCAGTCAGTTTTCCTTTCTAAATGAAATCATCAATGAAAATTCAGAATGTACCTATGTGTAAACCTTCATATCCACTCCACACATAAACTCATATAGTTTAGATATTTGTATTTTACACTTTCATTCTGTGTATACATGAATAAGTATATACACATGTACATGCATGCACATGCTTTTTGGTTTTTTTTCCTTCCAAATTTCAGCAATGTGAATCATAGAATTTTAAAAGTTTTTTAAAAAATTACCCTGGGCAAAACCAATAAAAGCAGTTTAATTGGAAAAGAAATTACTAGACTTATGCCTAAATGCAGATTACTGCAATTTTTCATTTTTGTTACTGAATGGCATAAAATTTGGAGTGAGAGCTGAAGATTTCATGCTTTTCCCAAAACTTCCTGACAGTCTCGAGCCATTAAGATATTTTTCACTGTTTAATTATATTTAAGAGTTTGGGACTGACTAAATTGAATGGGTATGGTAAGCCTTTTAAATTAATTGATGCTCTCTCACTTTAATAAATGCAAGGATGGAATAATACCCCAAGCTTCAGCCTACGTACTGGTTGTTCACTCTGAATATCCATGTCCTTGTACCAGCAGCCTCATTCTCCTCCTTCCACAGTAAGTTAATATTTTATGGAGCAGAACAGCACAGAGTCAATAGACAATTTAATATTATGGTCACGGTGACGTAATGCCCAGAACCTGGTGCATTTTGCATCTCCAAAACCTCAAAAGCCTCCTGCCTGCACATGATTCAGGTTAGATCTTGTGGTTGTGTATTGTCTGCACACATACAGCTGTTTCACAGAGGGACTTTGTGCAGAGAAGGGGTGGGAGTTTGTCTGGCTTGGCTGGTGAAGTGGCTGCTGAGAGCAGAGGGAAGTTCCTTATCTAGGTTATTGATATCAACATGATGGGAAATGCACTGGGCCACGTGGCTGTGTTTATAAGCATAATTAACAACATGTAATTAAGGATACTTAAGGAGAGGAGGAATTACTGTGAGCTTTGAAGCACCGGGTTGTTTGCAGAAAGAAGCTGAGAATTTGGATCAGCAAGGGCTGGAGATGATTGATTTGGGCTCTCAAACACTCTCTGTAATCGCTCTAAATGTGTGGGTGACCTGATGAGCCAGTCATTCCCTCCCCTCCTTGGAGGAGTCTGTAAGTTGTAGTGGTGAGAGAAGGAGATTCATTCCTTTCCTAGCCTGAAAGGAAAAGCAGAGGACAATGAGGTTCCACTGCCCTGCTTAACCTCCAGTTAATACCTCCTTTGGAAAATGGAGCAGGACATAAACAGCCTGTTGGTTCTTTCCAACTTCAGAAGTTTCAGCCAATATGTTTAACTTCAACCCCTATCTACCTGATTGACAATGTGTAAGAACATAAGTGCTGTTCTTGGGTCAGAGAAGAGCTTTCAGTGTCTCACTATGACAGAGACCAGCAGCAGACACTTTGGAAAGGAATATGGGATTTACATAAGGAGAGAGCACCACACTCTCACAGCTTTCTTCCATGGCACAATGTTCTGTTCAGACAAATTCAGATATTTCACTAATGTATTTTTAGCCTTTGAAAATGAAAATGAGATGTATGCTCAGTGCAGGCAGCACTAGAGATCTCAATTTCCCTGCTTCCCCTCTCACCCTGTCTTTCTACCAAAGCTCATGCCTCAGAAAGCTGTCACAAGGGCAGCAGCCCTCTAATTTTGCAAAACAATCCACAGTTGTTGATTTCAGTTTGATACTTGTTTTGCTATGGTATTTTCCTCCAGTATTTCTGCTCTGCCACTGCTGGAGGCTTCTTATCTACAGGGCTGCAAGAAATGCATGTCTTAACACTTCGGTCTTGGCCTTGGCATGTGTGTGCTGTGATTGATTGTGTTCATTAGGAAGGGTGACTGGTTTTTGTTCCCCTATCGATAGATATGTTCCCAAACAAGATAAGTGCAGGCCAGCACACTTGCTGTAGTAATTACTGTAGGTTCAGATAAAGCAAGTGGCACTGGAGCCTCCCTGTAATGAATCCTTGTTGACATGGAGGAGGAGATGTAGTATATATATATATATATATATTAGACATTGAAATATTTCAGAGCCAAATGGGAAGAAGTGCAAAGGAATAAAAGGCCTCGTTCTTTAGGGCAGTGCAGCATCTCAGATAACAAGAGCACAGTGCATGGAAGCACCTTCAGCTGAAGCACTTTTGTTTGTGGATCCAGGGACATCAAAATGTCTCACAAAACTGGATCAATTTTGATGAAATCTTCCTATTGAGAAACACAGCAGTAGCAACAAGATTTAGTACACTCCAGCACAGAATCTTTGGATATTCTTTCCTGCACCTTCTCATTTTGAAATGCCCTTCTCTCTTACTTAAAAAGCAGTTAAGTCCTTGAAAGTAAACCAAAATGTTTTCCAGATACCTTTAATGTTCTTCACTCTCCTTCCCATGCACTGAGTTTGAATTTTTTTCCCAAAGCCTGACTCAGCATCTCTCCTGCCTGTTCCTTTCTCTCCTCTGGCTCCTTTGTCCTTTACTGCTGAACTGAAAAGAGCAATAGCACAGAGAGCACCACTGATCCCCACATGCTCTGAAAACCTCTGCCCAACTCACAGCTTTGGACTTAGCTGTGCTAACCAAGCACTCTCACATCCTTAGGTCAGCCAGATGGCAGCAAGGGGGTTGTTTTCTATAAAAAACCCCACCAAGACAGTCCCCCCTCATGTCAGGGAACTGGAGCCCCTGTGAGGGTCAGGGAAACTTTCAGATGTGATGAATTAACTTTTGGTGCAGAGAAAAGCTCTCATAACAATTAAACTTAGGGTTACATTTTGTTTCAAGTGGTTGGATCCCCAAGGATTGCTTATATCCCAAAAAGGAAACAAGCAGCAAGTTGCTACAAGATGTTATCTGAGGAAGCACAAAACATTTTTCATGGTTTTAATCAAGTGGCCTTTGCTTGGTGCCTGCCAAACCTACCCTCTAATCACTGTTCAGCTGATAGTGCCGGGGATGCTGGTACCTGGTGATGCATATGTCTGTTCTGCATCATTTGTACAATTCCTAACATGCTTGATAAAGATTTTTAATAGCACTTATGCTGTAAAACCCTATTCCTGAAACTATGCAATGAGAATTTGCAGTTCTATGTGTTATGTGTGCCATGGGAAGTTTCTAAACCAGGCAGGCAGAAAGGAAAGTACCTTAAAATAAACCAAAGAAGCCCTTGGAAGCTATTTGTGATCATTATCCAGCTATCTTACCTCAAGCATCCATTTCTGCATTGAGGTGCAAAGATCAGGCAAATGAGATGAATCTTAGTTACCTTCAAAGGGTGGGGAAAGTTTCACAGAGAAGATTAAATATAAGGCAAATGATAGAGCCCACTGAGAGGAGATTTACAAGCATTCAGCACCCACATCAGAGGGGAGAGGTGAAGTGGTAGAAGTTACTTTGCCTTAATTGAGACTCCCCGATGCCACTACAGACCCATTTAGAGCACTCAGCCTCTCACACTCCTCGTGCAGGATGGATTCTGAAGGGCTGTAAATGGGTCCGAGGTGCAGCACTGAAAAGGCAGAATGAAAGATACATTAGAGGTGCATTACACCTTTAAATCCAGTCAGCTTGGATGCAGTCACACCTTATCCACGACATTATTTTCAGCCACCCAGACTCCTGAGCCCCAGGCATGTGAGTGACACCAGCTTTGTCTTAAAAGTGCTGCAGAGGTGTGTGTCATGAGGCTGTAATTTAAAACGAATGAGCCCTAACGAGCCCCAAATGATTGCTGATCCTTACACACCTGTGGAGTGAGAGCATATAAATCACAGTTGTCGTGCTGTGTTTCCTCGAGTTACAAATCAAATCAGAATGTCCTGAGACAGGGGTGAGAGTTACAATGCGGTGAAAGAGTAGGAAAAAATGAACAGCATCAATGAAAAGTGGATCCTTACAATAGTTTAGAGAAATCAGTATTTATATCCTAACCTGGTCTTGATCCTCAGTGGGCATCTCGTGCTCCTGTGGCTTGTTTGGTATCAGATAAATTGAGCAGGGGGTGTAAAGTTTCCATCACTGGTTTTGGGGATCACTATAACAAATTTGAGATGCTGAATATCTTTGTTAAGAGATTGTATTTGAATTATGTGTTTTATGCAGGGGAGGGTTTTATTTGCTGTTATGTTTCATTTCGTTTATTTGTTATCTAAACATCACTTTTTCAGATGAAAATAATAATCATATTAATATAAACCTTAAAATTGCTGACTTCAGCTCTAATAATTTAACAAATAAATTCACAAGAGAATTTTGTAAAAAAACCTCACCTTTTATGCTTCCTTTGTTTAACAACTTAACATGGGTAAAACATTCATTAAGACTGTAAAGAACTGCTCTGGCACCTTCAGCAGCACAGGAGATCGAGGGAGGAGAATAAGTTGCCCAGAAAAGCAATGACAGAGAGTCACCTGTCACTGTAAGATTGCAGAGAAAATATGGTCGACCTCACCCTTGTACAGGTTTCTTGACCAACAGGTATCTCTGTCTTAGCATGTCTTTCCTTTTCTCTGACTTTCTGAAGTCTGCCTTGCTGTGGGTTTGAGCCCTGTAGGATTAAACTGCTGCAATTAGCTCCAGCTGTGGCTTGGGGGAACGAAACTGAAGAAATTGCTCAGCATCGTAAAAAAAGATGATCATCTCAAACTGCAGTACATGGCATAATTCCTGCAGCAGTTTCAAAATTATGTACCATCAAATGCCATGTCACGTCCCTCATGATGGTCATTAGCAGTTATGTCACATTGAATCACGGAAAACATCGTGAATTAGGTACTAATAGAGCAGAACAAAGTCTTTTCTGGCTTTTGAGTCTTGTTCTTTAATCTCCATAACTGGATGTTGCAGATCAGCACTGGCAGGGAATCTTCTTTCTCCGTAGCTCTGTGCTGGCTTTTTGTTTTAAGACATCAATTCTAGGGAAAAATCTGCAGTCACTATTAGGCATCTAAATGTGGTAATTTATGCAGGGCAAGCATTTTATCTATCGATACCAGCCCTCCCCTGCCTTGTGCTCATAAAATCCAGAGAGCACAAGCCCTGGTGTGCAGCCACCATTGCCCAGGTTAGCACAGCTTGGCTGCAGCAGGAACAAAACTGCTTTGCTGTGAAGGAGAGGAAGAGGTGCCAAATCTCCCAGGTCTGAGATGTTTCTAGAGCAGTAATTATGCACTTGCATTGGCAAGAACCCGACTGGCAAACAGATGTGTTCATCCTATCATTACTCCCTTATTGCCAGCTCATGGGATAACTTTGCAGGAGCCAAGAAAATAAATCTGAACTGTCTGTTGGAGTATCCAGGTAAGAGCCAGAAGAGTGTCTGTCTCTTCTGTGCTACAGTGACATTGTTAGGGCAGAAAGAATGATGTTTGATGGAATTCTCACAATAGCTCAGAAATGGGAACAGGAGTGAGAGAGTGAAGCATCAGCACTGAGGGGTCATTTTTTAGGAAAAGCACTACATGAGAGAAAGGGACAGGGACAGGAATGAGCAATAACCCCACCCATGCTCATCACATCATGATCATGGGGGGGAAAAATGAAGCTCCTGTCTGTGTTAGAGTCCAACCAGTCATTTGATGAATAAAAAAAAAAAAAGACAAATAGCAGCACAACCTAAACACCATCCCAGGGAGAGGGGAACATTTATTTTTATTTTCAATTGTCCCGTGATGTCACCAGACATCAGCATAAATTCTTGGCTCAGTTTTGAAAACTGGACTTGTAACTGAATCAAACCTCAAGGTTTGTGGATGCCTTTAATTGTATGTTTTGTAATCAGTGTCTGCCTGACAAGTTTGCTCTGTTGATGCTAATTTCATGTGCCTACTCTGCCTGCAGGCAGAGCTTTAATGATGTTTAACTGTCCTGTATAGGGAAAAATAAACACAAACCGTTCTGGAAACATTTTGTTAAGTGATTGACATTGGATATCAATCTGGCTTCATGGGAGTTTGTCTCCTCATAAGACAAACCTGGTTTATGTTGTTAAATAGATGATCCATTAGCAATATTGTCCTACAAGTCTGTTCCCTCTCACAGGAGAGTGGTCACAGCGGTTTCTCTTGAAATTCCTGTTAAATTGAGATTGAGGGATGAGTCATCTCTCCCTTTAATTTGTTTGGATTTTCCAGGAATTTTCCCTTGTATTGAACTACTCCAAAGTTCAGGTGTTGTAGAACTAACGTTGCCTCTAATGTCTCAAACAGAAGCATGTCCAGCTTTTAACCACATTGTTTATTAGGAACTGGCCTTCCTGCTTGCTGAGGTTTAAGGCCATTTCTCTACCCCACAGAGCACTCTCTTTAAAAGCCCAGCATGACAGAAAAGACTTCTAATTTAAAACTCTCCAAACTGGTAATATGCCCTCAGAACAGAAATCATTGATTGGCATGTATCCTTAATGTAATATAATGCACATAATGTTCTTCAAAGAGCTGCTTAGCCTACTTTCTGGAAACATTGCTACTGTGTTTTTCTATAGCTATTTTTCTTTCTTTGTGTTTCATCTAATGACCTCATGTAAAGCTGGTCATTTTGCTGTACCTTGAATATAAATTATTTAAAAATAGCCATGATTCTGAATAAGTGTCATGCTGATCTCCATGAAATATCTTTTTTTTCCACTAAACTTCCATTTGCAGCTATTCTTGGGTGTAGGCTCTGCTTCAGAGAGGCAAAAGATAGATGTGAGATTTTGTCAAATTACTTTAAAAATGAAAAAAAAAATCAAATACATCACTAGAATGACTAAAATTTTTACAAATTCAAAACACTGTTGGGGTGTGACCTTTCTCTGGGTGGTTTATTTGAAAGTCTAAAACTTTTGAAATCCACCCTGAAATTAATAGAACCAAGTGAAATGCTATGAAGTCACAGGATGCAGGTGCTTTTCCCCTCTTGCATTTCTGTGGCATTTCTTACTGATGGTTAAGTGCTGCTGCCATTGTGGGAAGGAGGCAAAGTGAGGACATGACAGAGTTATAACCATGAGGGTGGTGGATGCACTGAGTGTTGTCATCAGAATTATCTCCTGCCAGAACCCAGACAAGCTTCTCATACTCTATTTGCATTTAAATACATGTATTTACCATGCATTTATGCTACCAGGATGAAACCCAGACGCTGCATTAATTTCCTTGGTCCTCCAATCCTTGGATCTGCTCTTTGTCAGAACATGTTATTTAATGGTTCGTGGTCACACCTTATCTGACTTTCTGACCAGCTGCAACAGGAACTTTAGCAATGCTGGCAGCATGACACCAAGACTAAAACTAATACCATACATGAATATGTATAAAGATATTAAATTCAGTCCTAACAGGACTTTTTTGTGCTTTGGAAACTATGGTGTGGTGGAACAGAGATTTCTTTCCAACAATTTTTTAATTCATTAATTGTCTTTCTGGAAAATCATCTGTATTTTCACATGATTTTTTTTCCCCAAAGGCAGTATGTGCATTTTCTAGTAAAATGATAAATAGTGTGTGTAAAATCAATAAATATAAAATGAGACAGATAGGAAAACCTGTTCACAGAAATTACTTACTTTCAATTTGCTTATTCATTATGTTTCACTTTACCAGGTCTGTTTTTTCAAGTCAGTTTGTTTAAAAATTGGCAGCACGTAGAAATAGGTGACAGAACGAGAATAATTGTTTCCTGCTTACTTCTAATAAATAACAAGCTTATGAAATACAATATGTAAAGTGAAATCATAAGGAATTTATTCCTGTTTGGCCCAATTTGACTGCACAGAAAGACTGACTAGATTTCTATTCCAAAGGGATAAAAGTGAGGTCATTTGAGCAGCAAAGGTGACTGAATAAATTACTGTGCTATCAGAGAAAATGAAAAAATCCCCAGTGGGTTCACCCCACGTGGTTACACACCTGAGTTATCCCATCCCATCTCTCAGCATCTCATCCTCACGTGTGCTTGGGCCCCAAACACAAACTCCCCAGCCAATATATTCCTCTCCTCTCAGCAATTTAGTCTGAATAGATACTTTTGACTCTTGAAATCTTGTAAACAAACAGAAGCAACTTTGGTTTCTTTATTCACAAAGCTCTACTTCAGCTCAGGGCATCAGCAACAGAGAAAATTTGGATGGAATAACAATAGATTTCTCTTTTGAATTCATGAAACTTTCCCTTAATGAAATTTGTTCCAACACGCTGCAAGTCACAGGCTGCAGTTGTTTACTGCTAGAAAAGGCTGCTGCCCCTGGGAAGCTTTATTTATTTTCATGTTCTGTTGCAGGGAGCTTTAGTGTCTTGGATTCTGTGTTTTTGCTGGGAGGAGAGTGGCCAGAAAGTGTGACAGGGAGCTGGTGACAACCCCCAGAAGTCCTGGCTGCTGACCAGACCCACAGGGCTCCACTTTTGGGAGCAGCACCTGAGCATGGCCAAATGAGAGGCAGGAACTGTTGGGTTTTTTAGATTTTTTGGTGACTAAAACATTTACAATCAAATTCCCCAAATAAATAAAATTTACCTCCAGCAAAGCCAAATCTGCCTTTCTCCCAGGAGCTGCCCTGTGAAGGTTTTCTGTTCCATAAGGCACATGCAAGTTCCCTCTCCCACTTCCCTTCCATTACTTCCTCCCACCACAAACATAAAGCAGTTAGAATCTTATTCAGGTGGTGAGTAAGAAATATGGATAATGCATTGGGGGCCTACAGAATGAATAAATAATAAAAGAATCTGTTCATGCACACAGACAACTCACCTGGTGTTTGCCAGGGACTGCTTCAGAGGTGCTGCAGTTTCTTCAAAGGTTCTGTAATAGTGAGAGGAAGGGAAAGGAGCAGGAAGGGATGGGGTGAAGGCTCAAAACAGGATCAAAAGTGCAGGGAAGCAGTTCTGTGAGATGGTACTCTAGCCTGGTGCAAAAACCTCAGTGATATTTTGAAAAACCCAATTCTCCCACCATGAAATAATCTTTTTCAGCATCATCCATGAACATTTTCCTATTTGCTGTGGATAATAACTCTTACTAAGGTGTTAATCAAAAAGAGGTTCTACTAAAGCCCAGCGTTTAGACATGTTAATTTTTGTTGAGTATTTCGATTTATTAACTAACCAAAGAGAAATCAGAAGAAGCATGCACTCTGCAGGGTCAAATATATGTTATGTTCTAAAAAGGTTTTTTATAGAAGGGTTGGAAACCTTTTTTCTCCTGATTGTTAGTTATTTGGAAAGTGTATGTAGTACCTCCAGAAATAAAGGGGATGATTATGTTTTATAGTCCAGAAGGGATTAATAAAACCCATAATGCTCAAAGAAACAGCTGTTTCTCTGTTTTGTAGTGCTTCTAAACCCTCATCTAATGCAGAGTGAGTCAGCTGGGAGACACCACTAGTGTTAAAAAAGAATTAAATGGAAAAGTAGTGGTTATTATTTGAAAACAATTATTCTCTAATTGTGCTTTGAGGAGAGGAAACAGAGAAAGAAAACTGCTGGTAAAATAATTTATAATTGGAACAAAGTATCGATTAGGAAGAAAAGATATCTTAAAATAAAGACTTCCTAATCCATAAGCAGAGATGGAGCAACAGCAATAATGCTTTTATTGGTCTGTTTTGAAAAGGCTGCATCATTCACAAATGGGGTTGAAGCCAGGCAGTGGAGCCAGGCTTCCTCATGGGGCTCCTCTTGGAAACTCCAGCTGCATTTCCAGCTCTGCTGTTCCTTGGAGCAAAGCACTGCACTTCCTCAGGACTCCTTCTCACCCATCAACCCTTCACTCTGGTTTTTGAGTTCGGATAGGGTGGGTTGATGTGTTGAGAATTCAGAGCAGAGTTAAAGGCATTTCTATACTTCTTTTTTTTCTTCTCCTTTTTCTTTTCTGTTGCCTGGAACATTTATATTACTCTGCTGTCTGACTGGCAGAGAAAGAATAAAGGGTTTGTATCTCCATTATGCACCTTCCATTAGAAATGCATAGATTTAACAGCTTGCAGTGACCTTAAGCCACATGATGTAATCCTTATGCAATTTTTAATAAAGGCAGAACTCCCATCAAGTTTGAGGGTTGTCAATATGAGACATCGAGATTTACCCCATTAGACTATAAAATATTCTGCCCTGGTGCCTTGTGTTCTTTCAATAATGTATTTTAATGGCATCTGTGGAAGTGAAGGAATACTCTTTGATTTGATAAATGATTGGGCTTTTCTATTAGTCTTTGTAAAGAACCTTGATCCTGTAAATACCTCTAGATTTATAAATGGTATCTTTTTAAGTGTGTCCAGTATGACTGCTTTTACTCCTTTTTTCATTTAATTTTACTTTTCCAAAAGCAGCTCAATCTAAAGCATAGCAGTAAAGGTAAATAAACCTCTACTCCTAAGTTTTCCTGGGATTTGGCAATCAGAAACTCACAGGTTACTGTTACATGAAAAAGAAGAGAGAAAAATCCCAATAAAAGACAGGACCAGCTGTTCCATGAGTAGCCTGAGAGCCAGAAGAAGCCCTGGAAAAGAAATAACTGCTTCATTCTTTCCATTTTCCAGCTTCTGCCCTTTCCAGTTGCCTGTAAAAACCTGCCAGAAACTAGATTCCCTTTCTGGAAAAAGAAACATGTATTGTGTGATTGCAGATTGTGTTAAATGTGTGATAAGGTAATGAGACAGTGGTAAATTCATAAAGATACTGGGTTTCCCTCTTTTTCCTGTTGGTCACTGCCTTTATCTGTTTTATCTGTATCATGTAAGCAGTGCTGCAACATGCTGCACTTAAAGTTCACTCCAAAGGAAGTTGAAAAATAAATGAAGAAGACCTTCTTAAGGCCAAAGAAAGTAATTTATTAGTCCTTTAAGCTGAAGTATATAAATTTTAAAGGCCTTCATGGGGCTAAAGAAAATAAATTAAACCTAAAAAGATGCTATTTCAGGGACACAGATTTATCATTTGGAGATATGTGAGTGCTATACTCATATTCTGAAGTTTCATAAAGGAGGCTCTTTGTTTCTTCTCTGAAAAATCCATTAGCTTCAAAAATACCGAGCTCACTGTAAGAACCAAAGTACCCAATGTTCCCTGGATCCTGGAATAAATGATTGTCCCCTCTTTCTGGGCTTCTGTGCCATTTCCTTTGTAAAATATTTTGCATAGAAAAAGTAATTTGAGCTATTCCAGGTCTAAGATCACATGACTGGAAGATCTGACTTCTCATTCATTGCCACCAGCACACATCTGCACCTCATGCACAGGGGCATTCTGGTCCCTGTGCCACCAGAAAAACAGGGAGTTCAGTTAATTTTGTAGCAGCCATAAGTGGCAACAGAGGAAGCAGAGACCTGGTGGGGTGCAGAAAACTTCCTTTCATCCTTCTTTTTGTGTTATATCTGTCCCACAAATTTTTTGTTCCCTGATACTGCTCAAGTAGTAGCAAGAGAGGTGCTGCTTCTAGAAGAGATCTTTTACTTGCTGCTCTTGCTGCTTGGGATGTTCCTTCACTGACATCACTCCCACGGTTTGATAGGAGAGAATTTTCTCTAGAGTTTTCTCTTTTCCCAAACAAAACTTTATTTCTACAAGACTTGGTTTAGCGACGGGTGCATTTCAGCATTGCTGATTTTTTTTTCCCCCTTTTTTTTAAAATGTCTTTTCTGGAGGAAAAATTGACTCAATCCCCAACCACCTGCCAAATTCCGGAAAATTCTGTAATCCAGGGGATGTTTCATCCATCTAGTGTGACGGAGAGAGGTTATCAAGGCCACGTGGGATTTGTGAAGTGTCCCTGTTAGCGCTGACACACATAATCACAGAATGATTATATGCAGGTGCTTTTATTGAAGAGCTCTGGGAATCAGGGGTACAGGGTACAGACCCAAATCTGACTCTGACATGGATTTGAGATGGACATGTTTTTATACCTTTTTGTTATAGAACTATATATATTAATTATTAAACCCATATTGTTCTATTGTATACATTGATATTATCCAAGCATGAATTCTTGTAGTTTTCATCAGGCCCCCCAACATCGTTGCTCATGATTCTTAAACAATAGTCATATTCAATTACCAAACAATCTTTACATGTAACAATCATATCATTCGTCATATGATGATTATGCAGGTGCAGTTTCACATGATCTAGTAAAGACAAAGCCTAACTTTCCTTCCCAGGGCCTACCCAGCCCTGGCTCCTTTTCCCAGGCCTACCCAGGCGCAACCTTTTTTTTCACCCCTCTCTGAATCTATTGCATAAAATTCCCATGATTTTAGAAACATTTTAACCCTATGCTATCATCCCCAGTTCCTTCCCACTGGCCCTGGGAAGCTGCACTGAACGTGTTTGATGGACAGAGGCACTCCAGCTCTGAGAGGCTGAAACTGCTCCAGTGTTCCCAACAGTTATTCAAAGGAAAGGCAAAAGCAAATTAGAACACACAAGCCTTGCATCCAACCATTCATCAGCATTTGCTTCAGCTGACCTTTCTGAGTGTTAAATCAGCTCTGTGAGACATGGCAGCCCCAAGAACATGCCTGGGGGCAAGTCAGAACTCTCTTTTGCAGTTTTGCCTCTGGCTGACAGTTGTGAAGAGTGTTTACTAATGAAATATTCTAAACGGGTAAATAACAAAGGAAAAAAAACCAGCTACAGATAGCTGCCCATAAAACACAGAATGAATTCCTACTTGCAGAATTCAGTTTCTTTTCATACTTTGATATCCCTGCTCATCATATAAGCCAGCCTGTGAGTCCAGAGCAGTAGGCAGCAAAATCCTCATTAAGTCACCCTTGCTCCTGTTGTTTTTCTTGTAATCTCAAGTTTTTCCTCTCCCACAATGACATGTGCTGGAGGGAATCACTGTGTCAGTACCTGGAGGGAAAGGAATTTAGGATGTTACATTGAAAGTTTTGCCTTTGCTGATGTACAGATCACGGCTTCTAAAACTGCTAAAAATTAGAGTGTAATGCCACTGGTGGTCCTCCAAAAACTGGAGCACTCTGCAGCAAGGCACGACCTCCTCCAGAGCCTGGTTTGCTCTCCCTTCTCCATAACATTTAGTAAGAAGGGCCAGAAATATTCCAGAGGACTGAAACAATGCAGTAACTTGGGGGGTTGAGGACCTTGTTTCTCAAGCTCTGAGGTTTTCTTCAGTGTGGTGTGAGAAAGAGAAGGAATGTCCCTGTGACCAGAGACAGTTCAGTTTATGCAGGTGACAGAGGCCTGAGAGGGTCTGTGGGGGTCCTGCCTTGATGCTGAAAGGATCAAAGGCAATAGAATTAGCCAGAAAAGTGCAGTTTTCCCTCAAAATAGCCTCCAGAATAATTCTGTCACCACAGAGATTAATAATTAAGCAAAGCTCACTGCCTTCCAATATGTCACAATCTAGGCTGAAGGAGTTTTGTATTATTTTTCAGGTGATATTCATTAGATTCATCTTGAGTTATGAAATGTTATGTAACAGAGATGTCTGTGTTTCCTACTCCAATGATACAGCAGGTTTTGGTTTCTTCAAACACTTCATACAAATCGGCCTGTGGGGCAGTTCAGGAACACTTCAGGCCAGGCCATGGTCCGGGTTTGTGAGTTATCAGCAAGACAAAACATGTTTATGGTCAAAGAAACCTTGTAGCCCAACAGTGGGATTTTCCTCTGCTCCACACATGTAAGCAGAGATGTAATGGGTGAAGTGCTCCCTTAGTATTTTGCATTTAATCACAGACAGGGAAGAAGTCTTCCAAAGCTTCTCCCCTGCCCATGTACAGATTATGGGAGGCACACCTGGGGTTTTAACCCTCTATTGGTGGGAGAAGGCAGCACAGTGTGACCCGTGCTGGGGGACATGGATCCCACCAGGATTGCAGCTGGCACAGCTCCTCCAAGCAGCCCTTTATCCATCGTGTTTTGCTCCTGGGGAACACAGAGGTTCTGAACAAGCTTTTGGACTCATCAAGAAGCACAACATGTCCTTGAAACAGCTGCCATGTTCATTTCTGGCATTTGCTGGAATAAGACAATAAGTTTCCAGTTTCTTGTTTTCCTGACTCTTCATTCATCCTGGGACCTGAAAGTCAAGCTGAATTTTTCCTGGTTTCCACACTGTGTTGCTGCTAGTGACGATGAATTATTCATTGTTAATCTAAATGAATGAGCCTATTGATGAGTGCAAATCAGAAATTAGTTCAGTTAACTTTCCAGGAGTTTTACTGCCCAGAGGAATTGTTTGATAAGGAACAAAACTGGCCAAAACTGTTGTGTTGAAAGAACTTCATAGTTTTCGCAAAACCAGATTTCAAAACTGTTTCAGCAGATGAAATGTTTGTGCCTGGTTCTGCTCCTGAAAGGATTTACAGTATAAGGTAGATCTCTCTTGGCATAAAAGTCGGGCATTCCTCACTCACCCTATGGAATAATTTTGCACCAAAGTGTTTCAGTAGCTGAATTTGGCTCATTAAGGAGTGATGAGCACTGCAGCCACTGCAGCTGGAGTCCTGGGATTTGCTGTGACTGTGCTGAGCCCCACTGGAATCTGTGGCTGTGCCCAGTGGTGTGATCCACTGCAATGACACAGGGCTTTGGATTTCCAGGCAGAGCAAGGAATGCTGCAGCAATAGGATTAATAATAGTCCAAATGAATCCTGGCCAGCAGAGCCGTCTGTTCCTGCTGCAAACAGTGCCCAGAGCTCTCCACTACATCTCCTTCCAGTGACAACAGCCATTAAACAACCAGTGCCACATTTCAAAATTCAGCAATAACACTGTCATCTGAAATTCCACAAATACTGACTGGACAATTTAAAACCCAATGTTTTTTCCCTGTCTTGCAAACTCTTACTAATGCTGACTTTCACCTGCATGCCCTGTTGATTTATATGCAGGTGAAAGTCAGATATGTAGAAAGGGAACTTTTTTTTTTCCCCCAAATAGAAAATAAGACTAAATACATTTTTTCTGGTTTTCTAACACAACTATTTGCAAAAGGTACAGCTCAGAAAAAAGCCTTTCCTAGGTTTTCTTCCATGAATCATGCCATAAGCCTTTGCAGATCTGTATGCAGATTTCAAATTAGAACACCTGTAGTCAGACTACATGTTTTTACTGTTCTAAGGCATTAAATGGGGTTGGTTTTCTGTGTTTCTCCCCTTGAAAAAAAGTAGTGCAAATATCTTCATCTGTTGCTATTTGTTCATACAACACAAATAAGCAAGCAGATATACAGTTATGAACTAGTAACCTATAGGGCAAAATGAACTTTTGCCTTGTAAGAGAAGATCCCTGCTGTCACTCCTCCCTCTCCCCCTTGATCTGTTCAATACTTTCTGGGAATGCACAGTGTAAAACCTACAGAAGATCAAATCTCTCCTGGATCTGGTTTTATTACATAAAGGCAGTGCATTCAAGTAATTTGTGTCATGCTGCTCCCCTGCACTCCCTTGGCATAATGTGCTCCAGGAGACGGGAACAAAAGCACAAGTGTGACATCTATTGACAGCCTGGGCTGGCAGGACCCAGCAGCCTGAAAGCTGCAGCAGGAGCAGGGAAAGGTCTGTGACAGCCTCTCCGCTGCAGGACTCATCATTTTTAAAGAGATTTACAGCAAAAGGCTAATGTTGGGTTTGAATTGCCTGTGTTTTACATGTTCACTTAAACCTAAGCCCTGCACAAGTTTCTAGAAGAGTAATCCACCCTGAGCTGCGAGAAATAAAAGATACCAGAAGATCCTCCAGACTCCTTGAAGGAGTGGAGCAGGGAATGTTTCATGCTTCTGGTGTCCATATGCTCTTCCCTAGGCATTTTCCACTGGCTAATGGTTAATGCATCCATCCCTGAGGTCGGTGCTTATCAGCCTGTGTTATCTCTGGAAATACCACAGTGCCTGAGCTGGAGCAACCTGAGGAGCCATCCCAGCTGTAATGAGCCATCTGCAGCTCTGCTGCGTGTTGGCTACTGCCCAAACGAGGATCCTGGGCAAAGCAGACCTTCCTCCTACGCTGGTGCAGCTGGTCTCGTGTTCAGACTGTTTGAGCTGTAGGAATGAACATTATTTACAGCATTACAGGCTCTGTCTAGCTGATATTTTGCCTTTTGATGTGGATATACAGGAGGCTGAATGTGTCAATGTGCCCAGCCACGGGATTGCATTCCCTGTACTGTGCACTTCTTGAATCAACTTTTGAAATTTCCTTATTACTCTTTTTCTAGCAAGACACAGGCTTTTCTCACAGTTCTCTTAATTTCTGACAAATCAGAAAGAAGTATTTGCACTTCAAATAGCCAAGAGCTCTCCTTATTTAGAATCTTTATGACAGGCAGAGATGTGGTGGTCTCCTCACGGTCATCTCAAGCATCACACTTGTATGTAAAAGCAAAGTTTTCCATGTGTCACCTCAATTCCACTCTTGTAATTCCACCACAGTCAGCCTACTCTCAGTACAAGAAGCCCTTGTTTGTGGGTAGTTTCCAGGCAAAAGTCCTGTGAGTGAGCCCAGGGAAAGGTGGGTTTGGAAAGTCTATGAGCCATCTACAGGGAACTAATTGCCAAAGGCTACTTACTAAGATTGCTGGCACATGTTGTGGATCTTTAGAAAAAATAGTTTTTAAAGTAAATCACCTTTCTTATCTCAGTTTTCTAATGTGTAATTCCATTGGCTTTGGAAAGGTGACCTGGAGTTTGTCTTTATTTAAAAAAGACTGAGATCAGGCTTTTTATCTTCAACAAAACCTGCTTTTGCTGGACCTTTGAAAGCTACTCTTAAGATGGATTTCCAATGTTTTCAGTGGTGATAGCTTTGAGATGAATCCATGAATCTGGGCAGAACTGGGGATTTTACACCTCATTCTCCATTAACTCCCTGTCATAAGAGGGGTTAGGAACTCAGCTAAAATTTTGAATGTTAATTTAACCAATATTGCCATTAATTAAATGGATCATGATACATTTATATTTATTAGATAATGGTTTCCTTGGTTACCTTTTAGCCATGAGTTCCTGAAAGAAGGCAAACTTCTACCCATGGAAGCTTTTCTGTGTAACCTTCACTTCTACCCAGCTGGGATTGCTGCCTTCTACAAACACATGCAGGAGCTGTTCCTTCCTCTTCAAATCCAAGGCTTATCTGAAGGGGTAAGAAGAAAGTAACCCAGACCCAAAGGTACAACTAAAATGTCCTCTTATTTTCTTCAATGTTGCTGATCCTTAAAAAAAGAAATATATTCCTTCAATAAATTAACACACAGTGAAAATCTATGTAGGAGAATGTGGATAAAGTATGTGTAATTTCAAAGTTTTCCCTTTTTCTGGGCCCCATATGCTAAGTACCAAAATAAAATTACAACACAGGGGAAATGGGATGATAGATCCAGGACATGGTGAGAAATATATGGCTATTAATTTGTAATTTTGTTTTGCTAAGTGTGAGACTAGAAGGCTCTCTGCACACTAAATAATGACGGTATTTGGAGCGATAAATCTGAGCATCCTTGTGCTGTCTCCTGCTGTTGAATAAATCTGTTGGCCTGTTACAGGCTAACAGTTCTGCTGATGGTTTTAACTGCACTGTTTCACACAGAAGAGCCAGGCATTAACGGAGCTCTGCCCATACAAGTGGAGTAGGATGCCAGGATGGATCTAAGGTGTCCACAACTCTCATTTTCTTGGGAGATTCTCCTTCCTTAAGCTCTGCTCTCACCACAGCAGAGCAGACTGGTCACTCCTGCTTGGCTGTGTCACCTCTTGGAGGAATCCTTCTTTCACAGCAGGAAACTTAGACCAATCCCATTCATTACCTGCTCCCATTAAGGCCTTAACGAAAGCCAGGTTAGAGTGGGAAATCTCATTTTCACCTGATATAAGGGATCATTAGGCAGCTGAAGGATTGCAAGAAGTGTAATACAGCACACCAGAGGAGAAACTGTAGACCGACAGGAGGATTCCTTCAAGTCCAGGAACCATTAACTCTATATGCACAAAGGAAGTGATTTCTTGTTTGGTTTTTGGGGTTTTGGCTTTTTTTTTTTTTTTTTTTTTTTTTTTTTAAGTGAGANGGTTTTGGTTTTTTTTTTTTTTTTTTTTTTTCTCTTAAGCTCCATTTCGTGCTCTCCAGCACATGTTGTAATGTGCAGAAATGTGGGCAAAAAGACTGATACAGAAGTTAGACAAACACGTAAACGGGAAAATTGCAAAATAATCTTGTACTGGCTTCATCACCTGCCTCTTCACAGCCTGAACAAAAAGAATTCAGGAAGCTGTGCCACGTGCATAAATTCCTTCAGGAGGAAGCAGTAGTGGCCATAGCTGGCCCTAGCAGTCTCATGTGGGCAAAGCAGGAAAAGTCAGACCCTGCATTAACACAGTGTTGGGGGTTAGATTTGTTTCTTTTTTACTTACAGAATTTTTTCCCGTAAGTTGCTAAGAAAACACCTACTGGGTACTTAGAGGTACTTAAGCAGAACAAAGGGGCCAAAGGAGAGGAATGTAGCACCTGGCCACACTTCTTTTGTCTCTGGGAGTTTCTCTCAGAGGGGGAAGACACCGCGGGAAGCAAAGCCCCTCGAGGTTCCTGGTTCTGTTTATTATTAATGCTGCAGCTGTTGTTTGCCTGGTTATACATACTAGTAAAGAACTGTTATTCCTATCCCCTCACCTTTGCCTGAGAGCCCCATAATTTCAAAATTATAATAATTTGGAGGGAGGGGGTTCTCATTCTCCACTCCAAAGGAGGCTCTGGATTTTCCCTGGCAGACACCTGTCTTCCAAACTAAGACAGACAGCATGTTTTAAAGAGATGATCACAAGTTTTCTGCCAGCAAAACAATTGTCCCAGGGGGTTGGTTATGGTTTTTCTAGAGAAAATCTGTTCAGATTGCTCATAGATGGGTAAGTAGGAATGCTATTTTGGAATATTAAAGGTCAATGGCATTTGGTTAATTTGCTGTCAGATGTAGCTTGGGGGAAGGTGATATGGTGATGTCAGAGCGAAGATCTTAATGGATATTTCCAAAAAAAGTTTGGCTTGTTGCATGAGCAGCCACACTGGCAGGGACTGGGCCAAGAGCCTTCCAGTGCTTTTTCCCTTGTCTCTATTGTAAAATTGAAACCAAAATCTGTTGACAGACACTTGAAGGATCATGTAATATATCGTTTTGTGTCAATACAACACGGTGTTCATTGCGACAGCCCAATTCTCAGGATGAATGTCCTAATTTTTAAGCTATTAAAGGGACCTGTCTATATTTTAAAACACAAGGCCAGTCTCTTCCCAGATTTTTAGAGGAGTGGTTGCAGAATTGTAGATGTGGGCCCCAAGGGAAGTGGAAATCTTTTTGGCACGACCAGAGATGCAAAAATCTGTGGGGAAGAAGCAGGACTTTGGTCTATTACTCATCTTTGACTTGTTATTACTGAGCGTGTTAGGCTGGTAGAAGTTGAATTTGAGCACCCACCTACATTTGCTGACCTGGACAGGCATCCGGGGGCGACCATATGTCTTCTAAGACAAGTCATATGCGAGCAGATGGAAGAGCTCATTGCATACAGATATTCTGGTGTTACAGCCTCGTGCCTCAGACCTTGGATTCTTTCAGCCAAATATCTGAACCCAGTCAAACCTGATGGCTGTGAATTCAAACTGTCCAAAAGAACAGAGGGAATAACTGTAATAAAAGTAAGCTGATCATTCTGAAAACATGCCAAAAATACACTCCATTGTCTGGAATTCATTTGCTGTGATTTTGCCATAATTAGAGCTTGAACATTCATTAATTATACTGAGTTTATTCAGAGCAGTCAGGTAATCGCTGCTTTTCAGAGTTTCTCGTGAATTATTGTAATTAAAGAGCCCTTGCCATTCTCAGTCTGTTAGAGGGACTTGCTCTGCATTTAGTCCCCTGTTCAAATGTAGCAATGGGGAACAAAACACAGACCCCCTTGTGCATATGAAGGAAATATCCTTATTGTAGAAAACACCTTTCTTATGTACCCTTTTACACCCTTATATACCCTCAGTTTACACTGGACATAACCAAAACTTAACAAGAAGGGCACCCATTGGCTGCTCAGCTGCAGTGCTGCTGTCCACATACCTCACCACCCAATCAGCTTCCTGCTCACATGCTGTCTGCACCTCACCACCCAATCAGCTTCCAGATCACATGCTGTTCATTGCATCTCACCACCCAATCAGCTTCCAGCTCACATGCTGTTCATTGCATCTCACCACCCAATCAGCTTCCTGCTCACATGCTGTCCGCGTGTCTCACCACCCAATCAGCTTCCTGCTCACATTCTGTCCGCGCGTCTCTTCCCCACAACTGCCTCTCACCCCCAACTGACCTCTGACTGCCCAGCCTGCAGCTGTGCCCTCCTGCAGGGCTTTCTGGTAAACATAAGCTTTAATAACTTTAACAATTATAACCCCATAGCCCATATTCAATTTGGCTTCCACCTCCCTCTCACAGCAGCACAGATTTTTTAAAAGCTTCCTGTGGTAGTGTTTGAGGGAAGATTGACCCTGGTATTTTTTTTTCCTATTTCTGGTAATTTTTCCTCTTTGTGGCATTTCTAGCTTGTTCTGCAATCTTTATTATACAACTGTTACTTAAAGGTGAGTTGTTCCAGAGTAAGTATCTTATGGGGAGAACAAGCCCAGAAGTGTATTTTTATTGTCTAACTCCCCCACATTTAAAACTTAATGTATTTTTATTAAAACTATACCTATTCCATGGATTTTGGAAAACTCAGTAGCGCTATGTAAAATTAGGGGAATCAGAGAGCTGGAAAACAGTTAAAACTTTATTTCTGGTGATACAGCTAATGCTAATAGAAGAAACTTGGAAGGTGTAGTGTGGGGAAATTATTATGGAGTTCTAGTCGGATGAGTTTATTTGTGCCTTCCTGTGCAACACTTGGATGCTGTAGAAAATAATAGGTCAGATCATGGGTTTTATCTCTGTGACAGTTCCTTTTTTTCTGAAGTTACTGGCTCAAAGTCTAAATTGATATTTTTGAACTGAAGACATGTCTGGGGTCTGTCTCGAGCATGCTCAGCAATCTACAGTGGGATTTTTACGGTCTTACTGTAGATAAACACTTCAGTGTTAAAAGTTGGAAAATGAGGCACAAACTCTGAGCTTCACCCATAAGGTCTCTCTAATGTCAGCAGAGACAGAGAAGCAGTGCCAAAAGAGATGGTGAAATTATTTTCCTTTTTTTAAAAGAGCACTGGAAAGAGCAGAGAAAATTAAAAAAAAATCCAGGGCAGCTTCCTTGTTGTGGAATTAACTCTGCTATGACAGTGATATAGCTGCTCTTTTCTTAAAGTTCACAACTCCTGCTAATGCTCTCACTCTCTTTATCACTTTAAAGAAGACATTACAGCCTATCACACCTGTAATTCACTGGCTGGGACACCTTAAGCACATATTTGCATTGTTCTTATTGCAATGAATTCTAAAGGAGATGTTATAGTTCAACTTGCTTATCACATTTAATCAACAAGTCATAGGTAAAAATCTCTGAGTGCCATGAAATGGATAAAAGAACATTATTAGTCCAAGGGTGTTTTTGTAATACAATTATTCTTAAAATAACAGCTCTCTTAGGCTCAAACCTAACAGAGCACAGAGGATCAGGGCAGTGCTGAGGCATGAACAGAATTGCTGAGAATGGTGCAATTCACTTATTTTAAGGAAATAGAACAGAAAATTGTGATGTTATAATGTGCTCTGCAACAGGAAAAAATGGGTTGCAAGAGATTTCACTGAACAATTTCCAGTAGCACTGGCAATGGTTCTACACTGATCCTGTGTTTCTCAGTCCCCATCCAAGTGCAGACCTTTCTGAGTTGGCATTATTTGTGGTAGGGTCCAAGGATCCCAGGGCAACCTGTGGTAAACGATGTTATTGAGTACAGCAAAAGTGGCCAGACCTTTCTGGATCCTCCTGTAGCTATTTTGGAGGGCTGTGTTCTGGTATTTTTTCTCTGAATTTGCATGGTACAATACTCTTTGTAGTTAGCTGCATATGCTTTTTAAATGGTTTGCAGTATAAATTAGGCTGGTGTTACCCAAATGAAAGGGTGATGTGTGTATATCCTTATCAAGGCAATGGTTCTAACTTCCAACCACCTACTGCACTTCTAGATTTCAATCCTCTGTCTGGGTCCCCAAAGACAAATGAAATGCAAAGGGGAGATGATGAGTCAGCCCGAGAGAGGTATTATGGTATCACTCCATCAGTTTGACAAACCCCAGAGCTTATTATATCATTTGGACAAGTGTCACCCACATATTTGAATGCTTTTCTGAGACAAAAGAAATCTTTCATCCCCTCAGGCAGACCAGAGATTCAGCCATTACTACTCCTGAGTCTGATTTGCTGTCACTCTGGCTACAAGGAACAGGAAAGTCCACTAGAAATAACAGCCAGAGCATTATAGGACTGGGGATAGATTAGAAAGGAGTTATTGCTGGCACTTTCTATTCTCTCTTGGCCCACACAGCTATTTATTATTCCCTTTCCTCAGGGTCTGGATCTATCTGATGACTGACATTCCAATACAAATTGAAATTTAAGCTTTAGGTTTATACACATAGTTGCCTCTTCAGGCTGAGGCAGTGTGAGTTAAGGGTGAGTCCCTCAATGTCAAACAGAAGAGGAGCCAGACTGTGAGGGAAGAAAGTGGTATTGTATTTGGCAGATGTTCTCAGTCCTCACAGCAAAGACATGACACTTACAGTAAGTAGAATTTCCCACAAATTAATTAAATGTTCTGCAAACTTTCCTGTCTGTCCTTTTAAGTCCTTGAGATTTTTACACTCTGGAAATGATAACAAGCACTGGAAAGTTGGAGGCCGGTTAATGTTGTCACAGGAGAATAATATACAATGAATTCTGTCTAAATGAGCACCTGATATGAAAGACATACAATGATAAGGCTCAGAAATCCATATTCACTCTCCACTGTGCTGCTCTCCAGTGGTAATATTTATATGCAGATAGCCATGTAAATGAATATCTTATGAATAACTCAAAGTCAGAGAGAAAAACAAATCCTTCTGTAAATAGATAAAACAAATTACAAGATGTCTTTTAGGACGATCTTCTTTGAATTCATTGTACTTGAGGGGCAAAGGGGGAGCTCGGCGTTTTGCAAACATTCTCAAAATGAAGGGAGAGAGACACCTTCCCCTTTCCCATCCTTACACTGAATTTTTTGTTTCTTATGGCACAGAAGGGGATTAAGGTACAGCTTGAAAGTCAGAAGTGTGATATTTAACCTGCTGTGTCATCCCCGTACACGATCCTAATGATCATGGAACCAGCCCCGCTGCTCCTCATTGTGGCTGTGGAAATCACAGGCACTGTGGCAGCTGGCAGAGATTCCCTTGGTTCATAGAGAAATAGAAGAAAATCCCTTGGTTTTATGGACCAGACCGGGAGTTTAACAAAGACTTTTCCTGCGGTCTGTGAAGGACATAGGGTTGAATTCCTGGCATCTAAAGCCTGATCAAGGGAATACAAAGGTTAAACTGGCTCATTGCTTTTATACAGGATGTATTGTCAGCTTTCATGTTTCTCTTTAGCTGCCGACAGCAGTTGCATGGACAGTTTTGTTTCAAATAGAAAGGAGTTAAAAACAATTGTTTAGGTGGCAAGGTCAGGCACCAGGTTTAAGTTTCTATAGGCACATTAAATTGTGCCTGCTGGTTACTCCCTGCTCTTCCCTGAATGAAGAGAGGTCCTGAAGGGGGAGAGGGAGTTACTGAATTATTCAGGTAAAAGCTGCAAGGTGGAAAATGAAGGGTTTATCACCAATTTACTTGTCTTTTTCACACCATTTTCATACCCAGCAAATGTACTGCATCAGCAGGTAAAAATCCCCCCACTATGCCCTCGCTGCAAGTCAGCCTTTAGATGAAAATGTCCTTGTCATGAAAACATCACTGTGCTTGGCCTCCCCTTAATGAGTGGTCAGAGAGCAGGGCTGGCACGTGGCAGCTGAGAAAGAGGAGCTAATGCTGTGGCAATACCTGTTGTACAGAGCAATTAATTATTTGATCCACTTCTCTCACCTGGATTTTCCCTGGCTCAGTAAAATCCAAGCAAGTCATCCAATATGTGCCCTCCCTGTGGGCTTCGGATCTGGGGACCACATTTACCTTTTGATCTCCACCAAAGAAACATTTATCTAAATTTAAAGTTAATGAATATCATGCAGCTAAATCTGAACCCTGTGGATTACATTAAAGTTTATCCAATAAGAGCAGGAAGCCTGATCCTCTGAATATAAATGACTGCATCATCTGCATGAGATTTAATTGAGAAAACTGCATCAAAAAGGCAAATTAAATACCAAGAACACAACAGATTTTCCACAGAGAAACACCGTGGGAAGTGAAAAACCATCTGTACAGAGAAGAACAGAATGACATTTTTGCATCATGTCAGCCAGATAATATTTTCTCTTTCATCAATTATCTATGTTAAACATTTTGGTAAGACAGATAAATTAATGTACTTTTGCCTATCACCTGGCATTAGTTAAGATGATGAAAAGATCATTGCAAACTCAAAATGACACATCAATTTTAAACGGTTTCAAATTTATATTATTTCTCTAATCTTGTCTGTTCTGAGGTAGACAGAAATGCAGACTGAAAGGAGTGTTATTTAGAATTCCTTTCAAACTTTTAGTCTAGGGAAACTATTCTGGAGCCATAGATTTGCACAAGTTTAAGTTTTCACACCACTAGTTTTCTAAAAAAATGTACCAACAGTATCATTAGGAATTCCAGGGAAATTAACCCTACTGTTAATAAATATAGTTAAAAATCATGTTTCCCAACATATGTTTCAAAACCACAGAAATGCTGCCATCTGTTTTTGCCTGGATTCTGAAATAGCCACAGTCAAGTGATGCTGTCAAAGCCTGTAGCTTCCATATGCCTTTAAATCAACAGACAGGTTTGCACCAGGATTTCTGATACCATAAGGACTAGTGTCATTTTCTCATTACTCCAAACAAAACCAGCACTTTGGGCTGTGTGTTCTGGTTCCAGATTCACAGATAGCTCAACAGAAAAACTCAGCACTTGAGTCACTGCTTCTCATTCCTAAGGGGTTTTAAGGTTAAAGAACAACAGAGGCAGCAAAAATGTGATATCCATGAGGTCCAGGGGCTCTTGTTGCCTGAATTTAAGAATATTTTCTCAAAAGCAATGCGGTATTTTTGTGGTTTTTACTCCAGCTGTAGCTGCATCTTTGGAACTGACATTCCCAGGATTACTTGAGCTCTGTTTACAAGGACCTAGACAAGGTGCTGGTGTTTTTAAACAGCCATTAATTTCTATGTAACCCAGTATAATACACCCCACACAGAGAAACTGGTTAATGAAAATAGCTCAGTTTCTCTAAGCTGTCAGCATGCTCCTGGAGTCTGCAAAGACTCTGCAGAGTTAAAAATAATGAACTGAGGTATCCACACAATTATTTATTTTCAAATTGGTGAAGTGCCATTTTCTTCTCAGTTCAGGAAATTAACCTCCCCAAAAGCCAGCTTGCTCTACACAAAATTAATAAAGCAGAGCATGCTGGCAATAACTTGCACATGTTTATTTATGTGGGATGTCTCCAGCTAGAAAGGCTAAGATGAAAAATTGACTCAAAAGGCTGCACTCTGAGGGGATTTACTCCTGGGTTGGACCCATTTTCATGTCGTTTAAACTCAGAATTGATGGAATAAGAACCCCTTGTGGAGTCTATAAAAATTAAGCTCTTTTATTATCACCTCTCCTTTTTTTTTTATCCCATGGCACACACCTAACACTTTCTTTTAGGAAATAAGGTGTAGAAATTTGCAATCCATTTCTAGAGGAGAAAAGCAAGGGGGAAAAGGTGATGAGGGCTGCAGGGAATCTGTTAGTACCAAGCACAAGAAATACCTCTCTCCCTATCTTTTTACTGAAGCTCTACATGGTTAAACTGAAGTTGATATTCATTTTACATGCTGGTGAAATTTTCTCCCAGTTTATGTGCTTGCAGAGGGTGCTGATCTGGGCTTTACAAAACACCTGCAGTGTTTGTAACATGTGTTTGTAGTAGTGTTTGTATAATGAAAATCCCTTAAGACAGGTCTCACCCGAAAGTTAAACCAAGGTACTTCAAAATTAACTCTCTTTATCAGCCTGATTTAAATTTGATGTGAAGATTGAGTGTGCTGGAATAATTTCTCTGGGATGCTTTTCCTGCTTTCTTGTGTTTATCCTCTCCTTGCTTCTCTCCTCGGGGAACACCCATCAACAACAACCCCAGTTTGTGTTCAGAAATTTATAACAGGTATTTATCACCTGTATTTATAACAGGTCTGTTAGTTCTGTTTCTTCACCCACGGCTTTTCATTGTTGGCACCATTCAGGATACAAGATTTACCAAAATTTTAGCATCAAACTTGGCTTCAAAAAGCACAGTCCTGACATGCCTGTGCTGGGTGCTTGCCTTCTGTGGGGTGCAGCCCAGGATGTGCCAGCAAAAACAGGCTGCTCAGAGCAGCTGTGAGGATTTCAGCAGCAGAAAAATGTCTTCAGAGTGAAGGGATTATGCTGATGGCATCTTCCCTGTAAGACACTGGCAATTGTACCTGAGTCCTTTCTGCTCTGGGCAGGTGTGGTCTTACATGTGTTTTCCACATAAGAATGGATGTCCTTGACACTAGCAGCAATTTGGTTTTTGATGCTGGAGAGAGAGAAATTGGCAAAGAGTGAATTTCAGAGCTGCAGAAGGCAAAATAATATTAATTTGGGATCATACTGGACACTTCCTAGGACCTTTGAGTCCTGTTGAAAATGGGACATTCAGATGCTGTTCTACAAGTAACTTCTCAGATTTTGCTTCAATCATTTTGCCTGAATCATATCATTTAGCACTAGATATTGACAGGAATGTCAGGCTATGCAGAGTGTATTTCAGGGTGGAGAGGGACAGCATTTCATACCCTCTCAGAATGCCACCCTCTCCTACTTTTCCCTCCCTTAATTACCCTGAGGACTGGAGCCTTTTATCCAAAATAATTCCAGCTGACTGCTCTCTCAAAATGAATCCAGTTCATCTCAAATTACCACTCTGTCAAAATTCCTAAGTGTAATAACACTGCAGGGGTTTCATTACCTTGGAGAGGTAGTACTGTGTGTACCAGGTCTGACCCATTTTGGCTTTGAAATGCATCCTTTTGAAAGCCTAATAAATGCTGCCGTGATCCTGTCAGAAATAGTGTCTGTGTAGCAGAAATAGGTGCTGCTTTGCCTGTAGCTACAGAGACTCTGGAGTCATTCAGGGGCAAAATTCTCATGGGACTGAGTACACATCCACACCTCCAGCTCGGGTTGCTGGGGCTGCTTCAAGCTTGGCGTGTGTGGAAAGAACTCAGACAGCAGCACTTCTCCCCTCTCCCTGGCTGGGTGTGGTGTCACGGTTTGCAGGAGCTTTATTCTTCTACTCTCAGAAAACTGGGAGTGCCAGAGGTGTCAGGCCAGGCTGTAGGGTTTACCAGGGGGGTGTAGCCAGGAGTTGAGAGGATAAGGAGTAAAACAGGAATGAGCCTGTAAGAAAGAGCCATGAGTGTTTCCCCTCTGGCTGCTGTGGCTTCTACCAGCCCTCTGACCACCTCTGTTCTTTCGCCTGAGCAAACCTCACAAGCCTTTTGTTCTGTTACATCAAACTGGAGTTGCACAAACATGATTCCTAATAACTCTCCCCACTGGCTGGAAGGGTTTATTTTTGTGTCCAAGGTGCTGAGAGCAGCCTTGATAAATATTAGTATTTTTTGTGCTGCACCATGTGGTGAACAACACCACCTCCTTCTGCTGTCATACAATCTAAATAAGGAAGAGCCTCTTCTGCCCCTTTTCTGAAGCGGAGAATGAGTATAGAGAAAGCAGGATTAGCCTGAGGCTAAGGAAAAACTAAGAGCCCAGTACTGATGGGTCTGAGACCAAGGCCTTGGCAGGGAATGTCATTGCTATCTAAGCATTAAAAGGTCATAAATACCCAGTCATGGAATGCTGTTTTATCCTGGAGCTGCCTGAAACCAGGATAGTCAAAGAACACATGCATATATAAGGATGTTCTTCTAGTTAGTTTTACTCCAGAAATTCGGATTAGCTTTTGGCAGGGTCTTTGATTTCCTCTTGAACTGCATTCACGTGATTGCCAGGAAAGACAGTTCAGTTTCATTTTCCCTGAAGTCAAGAGAACTACTGACTTCAAAAACAGAAGCAGATCCCAATTAAACAAAGCCATGGAGCTCTTCCTTGACCAAAAATTACCATTGTAATGTACTTCCATTGAGGGCTTGGACCACCATTAGTGCCTGGTTTTCAGGGTTCAGTCCAATTAGGAGGATAACTTAACACCAAGTATTGTAGCAAATGAAATGAAAGTCTGATTTTCAAACATCATGACTAATTTCTGACATAGTTTTCAACTCTACCCTTATTAGAAATACTGTCTTTCATGTAGTTTCCTTTATAATTATTTAATCTGCAGAAAAATTTAATGCTTTCTGCTTGACACCCATCCTGCAAGTCAAAATGTTCTCACAAGCAGCCTTAGACACTAATATTTAAAAGTCCTCCAAGTCTTTGATACTGCCAAGCTCTTAAAGATGTGTTTCTTGGTGTGATACAGATAATGCATCCCTGAATTGTGAACTTTATGGGGTGCATTTCATTTACTGCTTTCAAATGGAAGGGATTCCTGTTGTGTAGGGCCAGATTTCAAGCACTGTGAAACCTGGAGGCACTGAGATTTCAAGGAGTTAGAGAGTCTTTGGGTTTTTTTTAAAGACGTGAATGGGAAATTAGACTGAAATCAACCCTGAAGGAATCACAGAATCACAGAATCACAGAATTTCTAGGTTGGAAGAGACCTTCAAGATCATCGAGTCCAACCCATGT
>VXBB01023185.1:77152-94145 GCA_013399915.1 Illadopsis cleaveri
AAAAAAAAATTAATGACATGAATCTCAGTGGGCTTCAAAAAAGTGAAGACAGGCTGTTTTACACACCTTTATGTGACCAAAAAAAATTCCCATTTATCAAACTGAGCATATGCATGAGATACAGTACACCTCTGCTTCATGTTGAAGTCTTCATTGATACCCTGCTTCTCAGGATTGATGAAATATGGTCAAAATACTAATTTCACTTCCATTTCTATGATGTTCCATTTTTCACCAGTCTCAGCTTTTGCTTTATCACATTGTCCATTCTGTGCTTTATTAATTCTGTGCTATTATTGGACCAATTGTTTGTAATGGGTGAGTAAACATATACTGACATAATTTAAAGGTAATGGGAAGAGGCAATCCTTTTTCTCCCAACCTTTTCACCAGGAAAATCCCATTTGATGTCAGTAAGGAAATGATTGCTAATATTATAAATGACTTGTGCTAATAAGGCATCCATCAACCCACAGCAACCTTTACATCATTCCATGTACAGCTGCAACTGTGTGAAGGAGTTAAAGAGCAGTGAGTAAAACATGAACATGACTTATTCTGTGATGCATTTTTGTCCCTGTTCCTACTGCTAGGCACCTCATGACTGTTGAGAATTAAAGAGAAAGGATTTCCCATGCACACATGTGCTTGTTCTTCTCTTCACACACACAAACCTGTCCTTTTTTGGTTTGATACTGGACTATGATTGTTGCTTTCACTGGTCTGTTGATCTGAACCTTTGTGATATTATTAATGGAGAATTAAGTCAGATTTTCTTTATATTCCTAACCTTGTAGCTAAGACTCCTCTATTCACTTAGTATTGTAACACTACAATGTGGGGCTGAGGGAGAACAAATTGGGATTTTGCTGTATCTGAAATTGGCCATTTCCACCTGGGATTCCAGTAGCCATATTTTGAGACAAACATGTCTTTAAAAAAATCTGTTTCTAAACTAAGAAGAGATCCAACAGGGTATTTTTTTTTTCTTCTCTTTCTCTCTGGATATCTAATTCAAAACCCACGAGACATCTCTATTTGCTGTGTCATGTATACAAACATTTAGCACTAACCATATGTTTCTGTGTTTTCTTGAAGCCTAAAATAATTTCTTAAACCATCCTTCCTTTTCAACTTCTATGTTCAAGTGCCTTTTTGGCAGCCTAAACTGCTCAGTGTTTAAGTGAAACTTGTTTCACGAGAGAGCATTTATATCTGTGTGTATTTGCTTTTTTGCTGAGTTCATTACAAAGTGCTGCTGTGTGATGGCCTGTGGGCTCCAGGAGTGAGCTGCTACAGCCAAGCTGGGACACCTAAACTTGTCTCATTAGCGTCAGCTCAGGTATGGAAAAGGATGAGCATTATCTAATTCCAGCTCTGAGGAAAGACTCTGGGTTTGGCCCATGATCCATTACTTAGATTTGGAACAATTTGAGTGCCTTTGCCTTTCCACACCACACTTCGGTTGGATAGAGAATCATCTTATCTGCTGAGATCAATATGACACATCAGTAGCTTGAAATTAGGGGCAAGTTTGCATGTGGAGAGAAGATTCTTATCTGAAAACACATTTAGGTACAACCTTGTCAGCACTATCAGTTCATGGGAGCATCCAAATTCAGAACTTAGGGAGTGCTGGAGCACCTTGAAGTGATTTCACTCAGGCAATCACATTAGGATGCATAATGAAAACCACAATGACATAAATATTTAATTCTTATAACTGGGTTCTAAACACTGTAGAAATGTTGTCATAATTAATTTTCAGCCAGTAACTTTTTTCTTCCCCTTTCTAATTAGTAGAGTACAGATGACATGCTACTGCATAATTGATAAAAACTATGTTTTTAATTGCATCTATATGATCATTCTTACATAGTTACATCAAATGAATCAAGTGTCATTGCCTTTACACAGCTCAAGGGCTAGAGAGGGTACAGCAGTAATTTTATGCTGGTGATAGAGTCATTTTAATGCTCATTGCTCTTCACCTGAAGACATCAAAGATCCTTGCAGAGCTGCATGGAATATTCTGCTTTCATATACAGGGAACTGGAGGCTTAGAAAGATTAGAACTCCCTTTTTTTTTTTTTTTAATCAGGAGGTCATTCAATCATCAAATAAAAATAAGTGAGTGGTGTTAAAATCTGAAAATTTAACATGTCTAAGGATCAAGCATAGAGCTCTGGACATGCCTTAGCCCAGATAAATTAAACCATGCCTTACTCAGTGTAGGATGCCCAGACAGATGATATAACAGATATGATGGTTTCAAGGACACCAGGAATAGCTTTGCTCTCTGGGAGAGCAACCTGCCCAGCCAGGCCTTCCCATTGTCCCAAGCTGGGAGTGACAAACACCTCAGTCTGAATTGGAAATGCAGTATTGACCACAGCAGGGAGATATTGATCCAAATTTACTACAGAAAAAATTACCTGGAGAATCAGAAAACATCAAAACTGGTCTTTCTATGTGAGGGATTTTAGAGCTCACACCAGTTTTTTCTGGATGTGGTGTGGAACATAAAAATAACGATTTCTTAATTCTTCCACCAGGCTGAAAAATCAATTATTGCACTCCTCAGATCTAGTGAACTGTTTGTTCCTTAATGTAATGACAATTGTCTTCCAAGCAAATTAAGTCCAGCACTAGAGAAAATAAAATATTCATTAGCAAAGTTATTGGAAAAATAGATCAAATTATATTGAGGCAGTTTATTTTCCATGTTCCTACAAGGTGCTTTTAATACCATGCTGACTGATTTTAACATGAGGACAGTCTTCTGCTCTTCTAGGATAGAATGTTCCCTGGAATTCCTGGAAAATCCCATAATCCCATAGTGAGGGTGAAAGCACAGACAGTGGAGTTTATCCTGGCTGACCTTTGCTCCTGTTGAGTACAGGAATTAAAGTGGAACAGGATGTAGCAGCTGTGTGTTGGGGAAGAAGGGCTGTGGTGTCACAGCAGATGGGAAGAGAGGATTAAAAGTTGCATTTCAGTCCTACAGGGTGTCCTGACCAAAAAGCAACCCCAAACCTCTGCCCCTTGAAGGAGTGACAGAGCTGCATTTGATTCGGAAGGATGAAGTGCTTCATACAGGAGGACTTGTACTCAAATTTCTTGCTCTTCCCCTCTGCACAAACTTATGGCTCATTTGGGTTCTTTTTTCTGCAATTGCAGGAGAAAAAAAAAAAAGAACAGTCCAGAGTAGAACAACAAGAAATATCCCCCACACTGCCTTTACCAGCAGCTGGCACAACGTGCCTCAGACTCTTAAACTGCTCACACCTCACACCCCAGAGCTGGCAGAGGAAAATCAGGGCCCTGAGGATACCTTTGGTCTTCTACCCATTTGGAACTGTGGGATGAGAACATGGACATGCCAAACTCCTGGGATATTTTCCCCTATTTTTCCAAAGATATGATTGTCTTTAATCTACATGGAAATCAAACCATGGCATCAGCTGGCAGTCAGTCACAGAATCTGGAGTAAAACCTCTTCTCCTCAGAACTCAACTTCCCATTCAGAGCACGGCTGCCCTGACACCTTGAGACAGTTCTCACTCATCCAAGAAATCCTTTAGATTAATGTTAAAGCAGCAGCACAGAGTTGACTCTTGGAAGCAAAACTGGGTTTGTTTGACAGAATTTAAAAAATAGTTATAATTATTCTCTGTGATCTCTGAAGTGCAGAGAGAGAGGGGGGAAATGCAATTACCTAGTTTGTGTGTGTGTTCATACATTATGACTTTTCCTTCTTTCCTTACATCTGGGAATCTGTAACACAGCTGACAGTGATTTAGGGTGTTTTAAGTGTTTTGGAACTAATCTTTGCTTTCCTGGGAATTTTCCTGGGAATATGCATTGCCCTTGTGTTCACTGACCTAGCTAGCTGATGATAAAGAAAAAAAATGCTATTTGGAGTAATAATGGGCAGCATCTGAATTACTGTTAATTGCTGCAGACAGGCTTAGCTCATGTGATGAATGTAAGCATTGCCTTTGAATATGAACTTGCATTTATCGTGAAGCAGAGAGTAATACAGACCTGACCTGAAAATAAATATTTTTTAGATTAATTAGTGACCTACTTGCAGATACACAGAGCAGTCAGCCAGGTTTTATTTTTCTGTAAGAAGTATTTTAAGTGTCTACCAGTCCAGCAGCAGATCTCAGTGCATTCTGCAGGATTACAGCACCAATTCGGGCTTGAGACAAAACAGGTGGAGGAAATTCCTTCTAGCCATAGACAGCCCTTGATGTTCATGAAGTAGGCAAAGTTATTTTGTCTTTTTGCAAGCTGAGGCACATCAACAGCCCCTCTCTGTGCAGTGTGGTTTTAACAAGAGTCCTGTCACCTCTGGCAATAATCATCTCTTCTCAGCTCCTTTTAAATGTGATGAGGAGACATTGAGGGCTTTGCAGCTCAACACCCCAGTTCAAGGAATCATCCATGTTAACAAGGGCTCTTGAATGCATGCTGAAGTTTAAATATGTATTTAAATGCTTTTCTGGGTGGTTTATAGTACACAGTAACTGTTTTCCTGCCTCAGGGCTTTAATTAGGAAATGATAGTGAGCATCTGTGTTTGCTGGCTGGTGAAGGGGACTGAAGAGAGAGCAGGAAAGCATCCCACATAACAAGAGATACATTTTGGCTCTTGGTTTTCAAGGGTTGAAGAGTTCACCCTCCAAAGTTTGCCCCTCTAATGTCTTCTTTCTCTTATTTTGAAAAAAACATACTGAAATTCTGTAGGATATAAATGATCAAAAGTCTTTGACTTTAACACTAGTTTAAACCAGTATCTATAGAAAGGAAAGTGCTGCTAAGGGCCAGTAAATTCAATTATAAGGCATGGCAAAGTCTGATCTGTGGGTCCTTAGATGGTTTAGGTCAAACTGTTCAGTTCACACAAGATGGAGACAGGTCTGGCACACAGGAAAGCAAACCTTTATTGTTTCCTAGTTTGTTAGTAAGAAAATCCTTAAATGTTGTAGGGCAAGGCAAGTTCCAGCACTGCAGGTTGGGAGTTGTACCTGTGCTCAGTCTCTGCACCCCCAGCTGGGCTCAGTTTGATCTGTAAATATTCCAGTTCACTGCAGTGTCCTGTTGAGGAAGATATTGTGAATATTGTTGAAATTCTAAATATGGGAGAGAGATCAGCACCCCACATGTCTGCCAGAAGCTCCAGAAGATCCCTGGCCAAGGACCCTCTTGTTTCCTCATGAATTATTGCACATGTGTGATGTTGCACTGCATGATGTGTGATGCTATAACTTTTGTTCTCACTTTTGAATACAGGCAGCAGGGGCATTTCCAGAACATGATTCCCTCATCCCTGAGACTGTGCCCATACACCATGAAATGTTTTGTGCATCTCTGTTTGAACTTGTGTGGCATCATCCTTCACATAACTGAGAGACCCAGATACTGCTGAGATTGGTTGAACAGCAATGATTTTAAAAAATGGCAGAATTCTAATAGATCTTTACACAGTTCCTAGTCAGTTAACAAGAAAAAGCTCTGCTGGCAGAGAGGTGAAAATAGGGGCAATGCATGCCTGGTATCAAAGGGGCTTTTTCCTCTCCAGAATTTCAAAAGAAGCCATTTCACTACTTACACTGTGCAGAGAAAATTTTATCTCTCCCTAAAAAATAAAAATCAAAGGGAATTTTGAGATCTCTCCAAAAGAAATGCTATATTTGCTCATTGATGAGCAAAGTTAGTTTGGGCCCCCAACTATCAATGCAGTACAATGAGGAGTAGTTCTTCTTCCTTTTCCCTGAAAAAGGGAAAAAAATTCTCTAAAGAACAGGATTATAAAAGTCAGCAAAGTCCAAATGTTGATTTTTTTTTTCCTCGTCAGTGTCAAATTGCGTCTTGACACTGCTGAGGATTAAAACAATGTTAGTTGTACTCATGGAGTTCTCACCAGCATCTTCACCATCAACATGTGCAGCTTCAGGAGTAGAGGCAGGGAGAGAAGATGGAGGAAATTCCCATCTCCTCATCTGTGAGTGATGAGACACAGACTCAGACTGGCAGGGAATCTGAATCATTTATTCAAAGAAATGAGCTGGTTTGATACACTTTTTCAAGGCACAGTATTTCCTTACCTGGTAATTCTCACTAGGTCACCTATCCCAGGTTGCCACGTCGGCAACACACATTCTAAATGTCCTTCTGTGGGGTGATCACACGCTGGTCACCCAACTCTCAGCTGCAACCTGATTGTTTGGAGGCAAAATTGATCCTAAATGGTTGTTACTGTACTGACTCTGTAGGAAATATAGCAGCAGATCTGAGTTTTAATTTAGTTGAGTCTCCTCAAGCAAATTTTCAGCTTCTCTTTCACCTATATTTTTATTATTTATTTGTCTAGCCTCATTAGTACCAATACCCTTTCCTCTCCTAAAAGCTTTTTTAAGATTGTTTGTTTGTTTGTTTGTTTGCTTGTTTGTTTGTTTGTTTGTTTCAGCAGGTTGGTAACACTTTCCTGAAGATAAATTTAAGCAGAGGTGCATATTTGTGTATTATTGGGTCTGTCCCCATTCCTTCTCTGTGGCAGGAGAGGTTTTGTGTCCACTGAGAGCAAAGCTTGGGGAGATCAGGTGAGATGCAAATACCCAAAGCACAGTGCTGCAAAGGAGCTTAAAAGTTCTTCCCCTTCTCTTTCTTTATCCCTGTCCTCAAAGGCAGGAACACAAGAAATTGGAACCAAGATGATCAAGGGCACACTTAGTGCCCATGCCAGCTAATGGAATGAAATTAAAGTTGCCTTCAAGGTGATCAGCAGAGCAACTGCTCAAAGCCTCACTCAGATAATTTAGTTCACAGACCAAGTTTTCTACAGGGCAGGTAGGAGGTAGCTGCAGATCCAAGAATTTAAGGCTGGCTTGTTTCATAGTTGTTCCTGCAACATTTGGATTATCAACCAAAGCTTCCACCTCTCCCTTGCACTTACCAGTGTTGGCTGTAAATTGAATACATATAAATCTCTCTGTGGTTTGTTTGTGTTTTAATACTTTTGATCTCTCCTGAAATGCTTGGTGGGACCCAAGCCTGTCAGAGCTGGTTGCAGATCTGCCAGATTTTACTCTCTTTTCTTGAGTAGTTGTTTTATATGCTTTCAGCCTGCACCCTTCTTTTGAAATTTGTTGGCCAGGAAAGTTCAGGCTCAGAAAAAGAATAATTTCCACTTTGACATATTTAAGGGTTGATTTAGAAATGAGGGACAAGGAACATGCAAATTGACCAAAAATTGACCCCAAAAATGGTTTCAAATGAACAAACATAGGTGTGTTCTGTAACTGGCATTCTGTATTCTTTATTCAATAAAGTGTGAAGGGGTTGTCTTACACAGAAAAACTAACCTAGGGAAGAATAATAGAATTAATAGCAAACAAATTGTATTTATTTATTAGAGTCTTCTTCTTTCCTCCCTTTGAATTTCTGTATTTGAGTCATGCCTTCTATTCTTCCTTAGGAGCTGCTTGACTGACAGCAGGGAAAGGTGCATTTTAAATAGTTCAAGCAGTTGTCATTGCATTTCTCTGCAGTGCACTAACAAGGAATACCCAGAGCTGCTCTAGGCAGGATGGGGGGTGCTTCCCGTTCCAGGAGCTCCTCCAAGGCTGGTAACAAAAGAGGATAATGAAGGCTGAAGCCTGCCACAGCCCAGCCCTGTGTGCCACACACTGCCCTACCTGACAGGTGGAACATTAACAGCCCAAAACTGCATCACAGGGGGCAAGAAACGAGATCATCTGGGGGGAAAAAAAAGAGGTCTGGAAATAAACAGGCAAAGACTTGAAGGTTTAGAAGGCCGTTGAGTAAATGAACTGCCTTTTCTGAAGTGTGATAGTGATCAAAAGAAGACAACCTGAGGAGTAGAGCTGTCATCCCCAACCAAATGGACTGTCACATCATTTATCGGGCTGCTTTCTGCCAGCAGGCACTCTGTCAGAGCCTGAGCCCAGAGGCACAGGGAAAGGGAGAGGAATAGCAGGCATCTGACAACAGAAATGATGCTCGCTGTGCTGCCATTGTCCCTGAATTTTGAAAGGCTAGCATCAAAATATTATGACTCCCCAAATGTCATAATTCCAGTATCTCAACTCGCTCATCTTCACTCTGTGCCTCTGAGCTTATGTTTAATCTCTTTAACATTCTATAATTACTTCTTCAGCATGGATCAATTATCTCAGAATACAGAAACAAATTACCATCATTATCTTCAACAGTTCTTTACATTTTCTTTGTCCTTTTCTGTTTTCTGGCTTTCTTTACCAGTGTCAAAAATGTAGCTCACATTCCTGCTCCTTTGTCATGAATATACATTTGGCAGTAAATCATCTGCCAAGCAAGGATTTGTCCTTCCTTTTGCTGTTATTCCCCAGTTATCCTTGTTGGGCAACTCATTACTTTCTGCATATTCAAATAGGTTTATTTGAGGTACAGCTCTCTAAGCAAGACCGAAGATTGGTAGCAGACAGACTCTTTTTAGTTTTTCAGGTTCCTCACTAAAACACTTTAAATTAACATAGACTGCATCCCCAAGAATAGTACTGGTATCTGCAGGAGTGGAGTTTATTGTGACAGTAATTCACTGGTCAAAGCTGGCTTCATCTGCACTGATGTGACAGCTAACAGCTCCTATTACACGAGTGATCCATGAATTATAGAGTGACTTGTAACCATTCCACCACAACCATAAATAAATCTAATGAAGTTAGTGCTTTGCAAAAAAAAAAGGAAAAAAAAAAAAGAAAATAAAAAAGAAAAGAAGAAGAAGAAGAAAAAAGCATTGAGCTACAGCTCTGGTTGGGCTGCAAGGCTGCAATCCACTAAAGCAGAGAAACAGAATTCTTGAATTTCAGCAGTGCATTGTGATTTGATTGTTGGAGAGAAGCCGTTCTAACACTGAGTATGGTGCTGCTTCATTCTGCACTCCAAAAGGGAAAATCAGCCCTTAAAATTCTGTCTTTGTAGCCTTTTTTGCCTAAATTATTAACTTTTGTCTCCAGGACAACCTATCTAATTAAGATACACTAGATGTGCATATTGTTTGGAATTTGGTGAGGAAATTGTTTCTTGTGTGACAGTTTTTCTATTACTGACTCTTTGGGACTGAGCTAGAATCTGTGAATGCCACTGAGGTAACCGAGCTGTGCAGAATTCTAAGTTAGGACATTTTTTCAAGGTGATGGCTTTGCTATAGGAGTCATGTCTTATTTCTTTTGGATTGACCAGGCTTTCTTTCAAAATGCTGCACTGAAAATCAAGTTTCATACAACAGGTATTTCTACCAAGAAAGGCTTATGGTGGTAACTCTCTTGTAAAACAAATCATATCTTCCTGCCCTCCTCTCTCCATTTTATGAGGTACCTTTCCCCTTCTTATTGCTTTTTCTTCCGTTTCTCACTGTCTCTGCTGCACACCAAGGCAATAAACTACTGAGGTGCAGAAAAAAAAAGGCAAGTACTTAGTCCAGAATTGTATCCAAACCTGGCTGCTGCTTGAAAATAGTAATTTCTATCAACTGTATTTCAAATTGAAATGCTAAAGTGCTGGAGAAATGGGGTGTGGAAATACTTAATTTGATAGCAAATTACATTTATGGGTTGAGAAAATGATGTCTTTTAAAAATGGGCCCCAGTGTTCAATGCATACCTGTTTTAATTACCCAGGTGTGGAAAATAAAAAAATTATGCTTTGTTGGGAAAATTTCAAGGACTGCTGATGTCAACAAAAGGCAGGAGGCAGCACAAGCCCAGATGGTTGGCTGTAGGCTTTTCTTAACCATCCAAACAGATTTATTCAAAACTCCTACAAATCAAGAATCCAGCACAAAGATGAAAGCTCTGTTTTCTTGTGCAGCTCTTTATTAGCTAGTGTTGCAAGGTGTGGTTTTACAACCAAGGCAAAGCACAAGATTTGTGGAAATTATGAACTGCATTCCTGCTTTTTATGTTTCTTCACTGGTCTGTGCTCCTGTGGGTGAGAATTTGATGCACAAGATGGCCCTAAAATCAGCCCTGGGCTTGGGCTGGAATGCAGCATCAGAGGCTGTAGTGAGGAGTCAGCCCTTCACTTCCCAAAATTAACTTTTTACCAGCAGTGGGCTGAGCTGCAGCTTCAGAACCCACAAAGTCATGGCAAAACCAGGGGCCACTCCATAGTGGGGCTCACACAGGAGAGAAAATGGGGGGTTTTCTCTTTTGTAAAGCTTATAACTTCTGATCTAGAATGTTCTTTAGTGAATTATTCATTGTGATAGATGTCTGTGATGTCCTCCTGTGCAGTTTCCATGGCTGTGTCCCAAGGGAGAAGCAGGGATGATGTGAGCCCACTGCACTTGTCTCACCCAGGTAACAGGTTGTCTTCTGTGCCAGGGAACACTTTTAATTTCGTGATTATAAAGGAAGCCTGGAAATTTGGTACTTGGCAGGCTCAGAACTCCAGTGTTTGGCTCCCACCACAGCAGTGATTCTCCAGGATGCCCAAGATCAGCTTCTCCTGGGAGAGCAGAAGGATGGAGCTCACCTTACACCACCAGACTCTGCACCTGAGGCAGGAGAGGATATCAAATGCTGCCTTCCATTGTGTCTCCTTCTGTACAGGAACTCTCCTCCAAGATTAGTGAGTGCTCTGCTGTGGGGTGGACTTTGGCCTCTGTTATCTTTAGTATTGCCATGTATAAATCGCCATCCCCCTGCTGAAGGAAGTTCCTTGCACTGTAGATTAATTTTGTGAACACAGTCTGTATGACAACTAGTGGAGATGAGGTTCTAGTGCGTCTCCATTCTGAAGAGTATTTTTCCCTCAGTCTGCATCTGACCTGACAGACTCTTCAGGGTTGTTCTGAGATCAGTAAATGGTATCTGCAGCAGCCCTGTCCAGGAGCAGCAGTGCCAAGGGGACCCCACCAAATCTCCCTGATGAGAAGAACAGTGCACTGACATGAAATTGATGGAGTTGGATTTTAAGGAACATGAACTGTTTCATGGCTCCAGAATCAGGGTGATATCTTTAAATATCTTTGGCATTTATTACCTTCTGCAATGGAAAGGGCAGTTACCAGCATTAAAATGACTGTCATACATTAGGGTAATGGAGAACAATCACATTAGAGAAGTAAGAGAGAGAGAAGCCAGCAAAGCCCAGGCTTAATCTGAAAAATCTCTCTATTACTCCTACTGAAAAAGCTCCTGTTACTTCAGGGATGAATCCATGTGAAAGCACTGATGTTAGGGCAAGTTTTCACTAATAAGCAAAATATTATTAATAATAATTGTGGCATTACTGTACTTGATCTGCCTTTGTTTCTAGTGCTCGGTCATGCAGACTGCCAGGCTTTCCAAGGAGCCTGAGGGTTAAGTGTTTGTCTTGGGGAAGCTTCCTGAGAATAGTTGTCCAATAAACACTCTGAGCTGGAGGGTAAAACAAGTGATATATGTTGCACTACAGAAGTATAATGAATTAGTTAAAAGCAAACAACCCCCAAAACAGTAGATTGCCCGGGCAGGCCTGTCTTCTGCCAACCAATATTTCTGTGCCAGCTTTCCAAAAGAAACACAGCCAAAAATAGGAGTGCAATAACTCATCATGAAGGAGAAAAGCTATTACAGAGTGGATGAAACAGCAGCAGTCTCTCAGCACTAACTCCAGATTATGAGGCTGATTCTCGGTCCTTTACTGGTGCAGTAACTTATAAACAAAGTGCAAACTGTGTCACATGCTGAATCAGAGCACTCTCTTGCCTCTCTGCATAAGCACAGAGCTGGGACAAATGGTCAGGAAAGGCCTGGACTGGGTGCTTGTTTGACTCTCAGGAATGCTGGCAGCAGCAATGGGAATATCTTCTCTGTGCTTACAGGTTTAGTGGGTGAAACAGCACTGGCACTACTCAAGTGACATAAGGAACATCTTTGTAAAGCATTTTACAGCACAGGAGATAAAGTTGTCTTAGGCAAAATAGGGCAGGTGTAAAGCCTGACTTTTGCAGTCTGCTTTGCTGCCTGAGCCTGCAAGCCTGGCTGGCTCCAGTGTCAGCAAATTAAGGTGAAACAGGAGAGACACTGGTCAAACACAGCTGATTTTTAGTCACCCTGCCAAAGCCAGATGTCTCCATTCCCTTTGCAGCAAAGAAATGCCCCGTCATGCCCAACTAATAAAACAAGATTCATCAGCAAGATGAAATTCAATTTATTACACACCTGAGTGGCCGTTAGAAGAGGGGAAGGTGATGCTTGATTGCTGCCTGCAGCGGTTACTTAGTGAGGAAGAAGTGCTGGTACTTCAAGAGTGGGCAATAATGACAAACATCTGCCTCATTTGCAGTTTCATCGACATGCAGGGCATGTCCTCTGACATCCACACTCAGAGCCAGGCCGTGCTCATCACGCTCCTTTGCACCATCTGGATCAGTTGAGAGATAATTTTGCAAGGGAAAAAACAGTGGGGATCAGGGAGGATCATTATTCAGTTCTCTCCAGTGGATAATACCCCTCTACAGGCATGCTGGAAAGGTCACAGAAATGGAAGTATTGAGGGTCTGCTGTGATGTGAGACACACGGTCATCACTTGAAGTTTCACAGTCCTCTCTAGACCTACTGAAATTGAAAACTATTTACAGATGTGTGGAAATAGTGATTGCCTTGGGAATTTTGACTAATAGTATACTGGAGTTAAAATGAACTTAAATTGCTTTTCTTTTTCTTTTCATTCTTATTTTTTTTTCTGAGCCTTACACTTTCCTAGTCATGAAGACTGCTGTTGAGCATTTCACAGATAACTCCTGCTTCAGGAGTGAACTGAGGCTTCAGCACAGAGAGAGGGTTTCCTTAATTTGGGGAAGCACTTGAAATAATCCCTTGAACATATATTTGAGGACCACAGAGTGTCAAAATTCCAGATGTTTGCCTAAGTTTAGATTTCTTAAACTAACACACTGAACATTGTGTATTCTGCTTCTTCCACTGCTTTAAGTGAAGTGACTTTCAACAGCATAAAGGACTGACATTTTAATGACCCTGCTTTGAGTAGAGGTCCTCAAAATCCAATCCTTTCTTCAGAGAAGATATAGAGCCCCTGTTCCTCATTATGCACTTTAAAGGATACTTTCTCTGTGATGCTACAGAACTAAACAGGTACCTGATTCCTTCTGTGCTGTTGCAGAGAACAGGTCACAGACAGTGGCTGATCTGAATCAGGTGATTCCCTGACTGCGCAGGCCTGGCTTGTGTCTCTTGACTCACACCTCACAAGCCATAGTAAATATGAAAATCAAGCCATTGCCATTGTTTAGGTACATGGCAGGTATTTTTGTCAAGAGGTCGTGACTCTGAACTTTTGCTTCATAAACTGTGCTTTTAAAGCGAAAAAAATGAAGTTCATTTGCCCTCCAATTTTCACTTTGGTTTGCTTTGTTTTCCTACATTTATTCCTGTCTTCACCATGAAGAAACCTGAGAGCTGCAGGATGTGAATATTAATAGAGTCCATGTTTCAATCTGCAGCTATCAAGGCAGACAGTATTTCTCTGTACAATTTTAGTGCTTCATCTCCGCACAGGATGGGAGCCGTTCACTGCTCTCCCCGCTCCCCGTGGGCATTAACTCATTGACAGCAGCATTGTAATTAGAGAAGGCTGAAAATCGCCCCCCAGGGCTGCCACCCTGCCAGGAAACATCCAGCTGCTGTGTGCAAAATGCCAACAGGGAGCTGCTCAGCCAAACCCACAGAAACTGGTGCAGTATTCTGCTGCTTTGGATGTTTGCTGCCATTCCATGTGAGGGAGAGCAAGGCTGGGAGACTGGAACAAGCTGCCAAATTCTTTCCACACCTCCTAAGGCAAAACTCAGTCTGAGGACTGGCCTGTGTTCCCAGCAGGGTATGAGCATGGAGCAGTGCACAGTGCTCTTCACCACTGCAAACTGCAATCTGTCCTGCTCAGAAGGAGCTGTGCCAGCACATCCCAGCCTAGCCCCGGGGATTTTGGTCCACTGTCCTTAATTGAAATGCAAAATCGCATGATAGCGTTTTTAAATTTTCTTCCATGTCTGAGAACGATATGGGGAGAGCAGGAAGGATGATCCATACACTGACAGTGAAAGAGTGGAGAAATGTTCTTAAGAACTATTCACATGTATATTGAGGTATTAAACCTCCAGGGAGTGAGCAGAGTATCTAAAGACAAGACCTCTCCTGCCACTGACTCCTTGCAGAGCCATGGGCCACTTACACTGTGCTTCTGTGCTCTGAAGATCATCCCCATCCTGGACAGCAGGTGACCACAGCTGTAAATCTAAATGCAGCCATTTCTGGCTGTAAAGTCATCCAGGACATTGAAATGTGGAAGGTGCTGTGGCTGCTGTGATATATTTTTACACTTATTTTGTCTTGCAGGCAGTAAGTTAATCCTAAATTAATGGGAAAGACATGAGCAGAATTAGAAATTACAGAGGTGGCACCAAACTTGGGAGGTCTCAAGCTAGAACCACCCTGAAAGAGAAGGGACATGTCACACTGCCACTAAAGGAATGTCACTTAAAGCTGTGTATGTGATGAACCTAGGGATTACTGCACTCCTGTGCTGGAGAGTTAAATATCTAAAGTGTTTTCAAGCTAAGTACTTCCTTCAGGATCACAATTAATTGACATGCCTGTCTTTAGATCTATGGCAATATCTTTTACATCTTCTATGACTCCTTTTAAATGCTAGGAATCCTTTATAGAGCCTTTCATGCAAACAGATCTGGCCAGAGTGTGTTTATGCAATACGTTCTGCAATACAGAAATTTTCTATTTTCCATTTTTTGTTTGTGGTTTTTCTTTTTTTCCCTCTATCTGGATCCCTGCTGTTTAGCAAGAAACAGTAGAGTTGGTCACATAAAATTAAAGCTGCTCTTACTTACCAGTCACTGAAACACCAGGGTATTCTTAGCTAGGGTATTCTTAGCTGTGTTCGGGAATGTTCCTAAGCTATTAGGTAAACACTACAAATTGGATGTAAATGGAATCAGAGAAACAGCTGCCGCCTCTTTTGCTAGCTGATTAATTTTTTTCTGAGTCACAACAATTACATTTCGACATGGCACACCCATCGGGTTCTAAACACTGACTGCAGTGGTTGCTGCTTGTTGATGGGCTGGTGGGGGGACAGCTCCCCAGCAGTGAATTTCGATTCATCTCAACCCGTTTCACATGCCCTGCAACTGTTCCCCCCGTTCCCCGGGGGATGTCTCTGGCTGGATGTACCTGCTGCACTCGGGATCGCCGCGAGATGAGACAGGCGTGGGCAGGTATTTACAGGCTGAATTTCCTGCAGCAAATCTCTCCAAATCTCCAGTGTATTTCCCAGCACCACGGGTTCTGCCACGCATTTTTTGAGCTTCCACTGTCCTCTAGTGGTGCTTTGTTGGCAAAACGAAGATGCTCAGAGGGCTGGAGCACCTATGGAGGCGGGATGAGCTGGGGATGCTCACGGGGAGAAGAGAATGCTCCAGGGAGATGTTAGAGCCCCTTCCAGTGCCTAAAAACTGCTCCAAGAGAGCTGGAAAAGGACTTTGGACAAAGAGATGGAGTGACAGGACCGGGGGAATGGTTTTAAATTGACAGAGGGCAGGGTTAGGTGGGATACTGGGTAGGAATTGTTCCTTGTGAGGGAGGTGAGGCTCTGGCACAGGCTGCCCAGAGAAGCTGTGGCTGCCCTGTCCCTGTAAATTTCCTGGAGCAATCTGGGATAGTGGAAGGTGTCCCAGTCTAGCAAATGGAAAGCTGGAGTGTGTGTCTCTGCCTCTTGTCCAAACCTTCTCTCCTGCAGTGGTTCCCAGGCCATCACTTTGAACATCTGTATGTGCACCCCAATGCAGACACCAGCACATCCACTCCTCCTGCTTCCCCTTCATTTCAGCAGGAGCAGTTATTTGGTCTTCTTTTTTACCAGGCTTTAAATTTTGAATCAGCCTGGGCGTCAGCGGTAGTATTTAGATGATATTTAATGGGTTTATTTCTTGCCTCGCAAAGGGGCTGCCAGTGTGGGAGAACTTTGCAGCTGGGGTGTACAGGAGGAGGGATTGCACTTAAGATGTTGTCTACATGCAGCTCGAAAAATGCCTTAGGGCATTAGTGGGAAAAGATGTCTGCAAATACGAAATATTAACCAGACTTTGTTTTTAATAAACTTGATTACTCCTAGGGGAACAAATAACATTTGTTAGAATGTCTGTCCTATTTCCTGAGTTCATTTTATGAGTATCTGTCTTATCCCTCACCTGTAATAGGGGACCAGCTGAATATTTTATAAAATCAGTACTACAGTAACACTCATATTGTTGTATCAGTATTCCTACAGATGGTGCAATATATAACAAAGTGAATAATTCTCACAATGCTATTTATTCAAGAAAATTAAGCCCAAAGTCCACAGAAACTCAGGTGTACACTTACCCTTTCTCAGGGGAGTACTCCTATTGGACTCAATGTCAATATTTGCATGTTAACAAGTTTAAGGCGTTTTCCTTCTCTGATACATATTTACATGATATAACAACCTTGAATTAATTAGATGACTGATTCTTTGAAAATCTTTATTTCCTCCTTTGAGGCACCTGTGAGTGGCTGAGCTGTGATTTGCATTGGCTGGCTGTGATAACTTGCTGATTTGTAGTGGGATAAACATACAAACACTTCTAACAAAAATTCTTGCATGAGAGCAGCTTTCTGGAGGGTTTTGGTTGGCTGGGTTTTGTTGTAAAAGCTAACATGGAGGGGAACATAAGCCAATAATTTTCCTTGTGTTGAACAAAGGATAAGGTGTTCTTCTCCCATCCTTTATCTGGCTTTTCCAGTGCACAGGCTCTGCAGTGGAGACATTCTCTCCCCATCTAGGCTTTGTATCCTACCTTAAGCCTTTGGTATAGAATTTATCCTCCAGCAATAATGAATTTTTGATATTGGCTGTCTTTCTCTGAAATTCCTTTTTTTTTTTT
>VXBB01023185.1:94198-106738 GCA_013399915.1 Illadopsis cleaveri
TTTGAGTGCTGGCAAGGAATGAGATTCAGCAGAATGACTGGTTTAAGGATACAGTGATTCAAATGATCATGGCAGGAAAAAAAGGAGGATATTGATATCATCTGACTTCCAGTACCTGAAGCTGCAGGATTTTTAACTGCTTAAGGCTGCTCTAAATACAAGCTGCTACTGAGCCATCACCTGCCCTGTACCAGTGCTGGCATCCAGGTGCTTGTGTGGGCAGTTCAGTGCAGCCCAGCCAGATGAAAAGTAATTAAAAACTAAAAATAAAATTTAACACTTCCCACCTGCCCCAACCCCCCCAATAAAAGTAGATGCACTGGTGTTGGCTTGAAATAAGCAAAAAAACCCACCCAATTCAAGTGTCCTAAATCACTGTCTGAAATGGCCTGAAGGTCACAGTCAATGCAGGACCCAGATTCACAACTTTGCATGCTCTGAATTGTATCCAGGTCTGAACTGGGCGAGTGAACTGAGCAAAGGGAAGGCTGGGAGGCCCCTGTTCACTGCAGGTGATCTATCTGGGCACTATTATAGTTAATGATCAAGATCCTGCACCTCAGAGCAAGAGCCTAATTTAGCTCTTCAGACTTATCATCTGGGAGGGCCAATCCTTTACTGTGAAGAGGAGCCTGGAGAGTTTAACCCCAGCAGGCTGCAGCAGCTCTTGTGAACCCCCACTGTCTCTACATTAGCTCAACTGATGATTAGTTAACTTTTTGGGTGTCTTTCTACAGTGCACTCCCTATTTGTAATGGAAATTATGTCCTTGGGAACTGCAACAAGTTCTTGCAAGACTGAGTACCAGGGTCGTAATGGAGATACCCAGCCACAGCACATCCACAGGTACAAGAAAGGAAAAAAAACAAGCTGTGCTGCTCTGACCACACTGTTTACTCTCCTGCACTGCTGTTTGCATGTGAATATGAGAGGTATTTGTTGTGCCCTTCAGCAAATATTGTTCTCATCAACACTGACGGGTATATCAGCTGTGGATTAGCAGCACTCATCCTCTCTGGAACAATGTTTTCAGTTCTCACTGGAGACCCTCCAAAAGGAAGGTCTTTCACCTCTGCAAGCAGCTTCTAGAAGAGAAAAAGAGCACATGGGGTTTGATTTCAAAAAAATTAATCTTTGAGTGTCAATCCATACTTTTGGAAAGGAATCTTTTCATGGAGGACCCCAACAGTTCTGTAGAAACAATGTCTCCTCTATGAAAATATAGTTCTTTAAAATGTGCAATGGAATCTGACCCACCCCACGAGATGATGGCTCTCAGTGGGGTATCCCCATGCACCAAGGATTGGTGTCTGTCTGAAGTGTCCATGGTATTTCTAACCTCAGCCTCCAAAATTGTGTTGAATATGAGAAGAAAAACCAGATATTTCAGTGTTAAAGTGTTAAACCCCTGTTTTCAGTTTTATTTCTGATTTGCACATTTCATGCTGCATTTCAAGGAGAATTAAATATGAAATATATCTTGTTATTTAGCCAAAACTTCAATGTGCCACTCCTAGCATCAAAATACTGCTGAGTGCTTGCCTCTATGTGTGTGTGAACTTTTGTCCAACCTCTATAGATGTTGAGGTAGTTTAGGAGAAATAGCAGTAATTTCCCTCACAGTTTCATTCCAGTGGTTTATTTCTCCAGCTTATGCCATAAGCTTCTTCAGGGGAATCTGAAGAGCCAGATTTATAAAGAGAATGGATAATTTCATTGCAAAAAAGACAGAACTAGCATTATGCATGTTAAGGGTAAACAAATCTCATGCTTCAGGGCACAAAATGATTTCCTATTGGGCTCAGGAAAGATGTTTTTCTTCATGTAAAGCATTGTATGGTTGGCTAGACATATTGCTAAGGGGTTTATTTATTCTGCTGCCCTCTGAAGCATCAGTTTAGGAGACTTCGTTTTAGGTCGTGCTAGAGGCAGAATGCCAGATGTTGTTATAATTTCACTTAGCATGGAGAGCCTGCTCTATAAACTTCCTGCTCCAGCAGACCTGTGATGCCTTGCAGTGGAGTCCCTCAAAAGCAGTCCAGGCCCTCCAACCACCTTACCCAATATCAGTGGGACCAAGTGAGGGCAGAGCTGCTACTTCCTTGTACTCAGGAAAAAAAAAACCAACGCAGGATTCATCTAATTTCCATCTTGAAATACTTATCAGCTGCTTCCATAGTGGAAGTAGTCACAATAGAGACATGATTCTCAGAATATGCTGTCAGGGCAGTGAAATCAGCCACCTTTTGGAGTCTGCCTGCCAGAAAAACTGAAATACCACCTCCCAAAAAAACCCCACATCCCAGAGAAGGAGCAAGCGAGGTTGTGAGATAATCTTTTAGCTGAAGGGAAGGAGCCTCCTGTGTGTATCCTGCCAGCTCTGTGCAGGGAAAGTGCCTGTGGCTTCAGCCTGAGAACACCTCCACACTACCCAGACCCAGGCTCTGCCCATCCTCCCGTGCCAGCAGTAATTCAGCCTGTGACTTCAGCACAAAGAGCAGCAGACATGAAAGCAACTTTGAAAGTCCCCAGAAGAACTGCCTTTGTATTTGCTGCCCGGAGTCAGGTTCCCTTAAGGAAATGGAAAGAGAGAGAAATAACTTCTAAGAGCCTTAGTGGATTTTCTTGTAAGTGGGAAGCCTATGTAACTCTGTAGAAACAGAAGGAATCCAAATCTGTTAATCCAGTGAAAGCCACAGGAATTTGAGTGTATGCATTTGGGAAATTCACTGACAGGAAAGGGAAAGCTCTCAGTTAAAACATTCCCATATACCATCTGAACACAAATTCAGTTCATGTGTTTGTTGTGCTTGTTTTGTAAAGTCACCTCATCTCTCTGTGACTGTATTTTGCACCTGTAAAAAGAGGGTGACAACATCACTTTTGCCCAATTTAGAATGCAAGCTGCTGTGGCCTGGAGCAGGTGCTTTATACAGAGTTTAACACAATATTTAATATAAACAGTCACAGTGCTTTCCAGACCAAAATTATTTTATTGTGAATAAAGCTGAAACACTTTTTTTCCCATTTGAAATGTCTGGGGTCTTGTTGTTGTCTGTCATTTCCTCCTCTCTCTAGCCTGACTTATGTTTTTGAAAGCTCTGACAGTTCCATGAGATAATTGCAACCATCAGACTGGGTGCAGCTATTTTATAATGAATTAATCTGCTGGGTGAAGGGAGCTCTGCCTGTAGATCACTGGCATTTTGTTTGGGTGACAGATGATGTGTCTGACAGGCTTGTGTGTCTCAAGGTCTGTCACAGTGAGGATCAGTCATGTTGAGCTGTAATTGCAGCCTCTGAGATCGAGCCACCCTTCACAAGGGGACCAGGGAGGTCTCTGCTCATTGGGATCTCGTGGTTGTGGTTCTGCAGCTCAGCCATGGCCCAGGGGACACAGCTGTGAGCTTCTTCAGGTGAAAAACTCAAGCTGCACTGCTGGTTTTCTGTGTAGAAACTAAGGTGTGATGGGACATCACCCATTGTTGCCTGATGGAAAATAAAATATTTTCCACATCTTCACGATTGGCATAGGAGTCTGCAGGAAGAAATCTGTTTTTTCTGGGCACTGGAGGAGGAAGAGAGGAAGACCTTTGGCATGATGATGCTGCAGAATGATGTTTCTTTGTGCAGATGATGTCTGGGAGATTTAAGACTTTTTCTAAATGTCTGCCTCATAATTATCCCCACATTCCATTTTGCTACACAGCAGAATTGGGACGACCTGGAACTGCAAAGGATTTGGTTTGAGAATGGGGAGTACAATTGCATCTAACAGGATTTACATGCTATGAAAGCAGGTGGCCATGAAATAAGATCAACAGCTGCTTTATTGGGAGGCTGCTGCTATCTGGAAGAGGTGCCTTGCTTTAAGGTCATATAGGTTACCTTTTTTTATTTGAAATATATGTATATACTGTGTTAGGGACTTCTGGTAGCATAAAATGGCTTCTTTTTTTCCTTTTTTTTTTCTTTTTTTTTAAGGTAAAAAGCTATCATTTCCTAAAATCTAAAACTTCTGAAGAGCAGCAGATTGCAATTTCAGAGGCATCTTGTCTTTAACAGAGACAAATATTGCATCCCCATTGAGAATTGCTCTTCAAATTAGAAATTCAAGCCTTAATCTCTCAATCAAACAGCACTAAATAAAAACAGCATTTAACTTTTGCTGTCATTTTTCCTTGAAATAGAAGATAAAAAGAAGAAACTGTGTTCTTGGAGCCTACTCCAGAAATTCCACATTACTTTGTTAAAGCCTTTTAATGTTGTAAGAGAAGCTTCTGAATTGCAAGTAGCTGGGCTTAGAAGTAATAAAAGAATTCCTACAACACTTCCACCGAGTGCACAAATGTTGCTTTTAAACATGCTGCAGAGATAAGGAGGAAATTGGGGTGTTGAAGACAAGGTCATCCTTGGAGGAACTGTATTATGCCTTGAGGCCACAGATCACACCAAAGCTGGGACATCCTTGAGCACAGTGTGATATAATCACAAATAAAAAATAGTTCCTGTCCAGTGTGGACATTGCCATCATCACTGACAACAGTACACGGGAGAATTATAACCTGTTGGCAGGTTATAGGTGGTAAAATGAGGCACATGGTAAACTCCTGACAAGAGCCTGTAGCAAGAGTTGTGCTTTCCTCATCAAATTCCCAGCAGGATAATCACCAGATCTGTTTTGTTCCTTCTGCCTGGGGCACAACTCTCCTGTAAAAAAATGGGTATTATGTAGCCTCCAGAAAATTTGCTTCTGGTCTACAGGATTAAAGGTGTCCATCAGTAGATGTCCCTATGTAACTGAGCTGTCTGGAAAAACCTTATAATCACTTGTGGAAACCCATAAATTTATCTCATTTTCATCTCACCTTGCTCTTTGCTCCCAAGCTGGACTACGTAGCAAAACCTGCCAGTCAAAATTCCCTCAGCAGCGCTGTGAGCTCACTGGGGTCAGGTTTTCCAAGCAGGCCTCTCTTATTCCGAGGCCACACGTTCTGCCTTTACCCATAGTCAGAGCTTAGTAACGTTCTGCCTTCACTCATAGTCAGAGCTTAGTAACATTCTGCCTTCACTCATAGTCAGAGCTTAGTAACATTCTGCCTTCACTCATAGTCAGAGCTTAGTAATGTTCTGCCTTTACCCATAGTCAGAGCTTAGTAACATTCTGCCTTCACTCATAGTCAGAGTTTAGTAACGTTCTGCCTTCACTCATAGTCAGAGTTTAGTAATGTTCTGCCTTTACTCATAGTCAGGGCTTAGTAGTGCTCAGGAAAACACGGTAATGTCTTCTCCACGGTGCTAGAATGAGGCCATAACTGCAGCAGATGTGCCCAGCAGGAAACAACTTCAATGCATGGAAATATCAGAAATATAGATGAGTAACAGCAGCCCTGGTTAGAGCTCTGCAGCTCCAGCTGCTGCCAGAGTTCCTGCAGCTTTGCCAGAGCAGAGTGAGTTAAATCAGCTCTGACTTGGAGCTTCTTTGTGCCATAAATCAGGGAGGCACTTGGAGAGGTGCAGAGGCAAGGGCTGCTGTAAACTTATCTGCCTTCAGCGCAGCTTGGATGGAGGAGAAACCTGACATTTTCTCCTTTATTATGCAATGTTGGGCTGGATGTTTTTTGCATAGAATTACTTCAGGATGCAGGAAAATCAACTCTGAGATGCAAATGTCTCCCAGTGTAAGAATTTACCTGAAGGGGGAGGGAAACCATTAGCTCAGGAACAAGCCCTGTCTTTTTCTTTTGCCAAATTTTGATGATAAAGGTTTCTTGCAGGAGATGTCAAACTAATTTGACTTCAATTTGCAAATATATGGACACTGTTCAGTGTGTGATAGGAGTTGTCTGGAAAATGCTATTCCAGGAGGATTAGAAAGCATTGAGCAGCTGTGCCAGGTGGCACATTCAGGGGACAACTGCTGCCTGCTAATGTGAATGGCTTGAGGAGCCTATCCCAGGCAGGCAGACATTTGCAGCTCAGCACTGGGCTCTGTGACAGTGTGGAAAGTTTGGTTTCTTGTGAGTTTAGGTATTTTTTCTGTGTTTCCAATCAGTTTAAAAAAAAATGAACAAAACAAATGGGTTTGAAATACTTATCATGGGATCAGCACTGTAAGGAGCAGTACAGGCAGAGTTTTAGTAATGAAGGAAAGGCTCTCACATCAAGAGTGTGACTGATGTCAGGTGAAGATCCACTCTCCAGACTTTCAGTCAGGGACATTGCAAGTTCCCCAAACCCATACATCCAGGCACAATAGGGAACATTCAAATTTATTTACTTTATCAAGATGACTTCATTGGTGAAGTCAAACCTCACTGTATTCCTGAGGTCAGAGTCCTTACCTTGGGTCCATCTTTAAGCTCCCTAGGGGAGGACTGGCCTCAGCAGAGCCACAGCTTTGGAATTCCTCCTCCAACAAGTGTATTTATTGATTTCTCCTTTTTCATAACAAGACTCTAAAAGACCCCTCAGGGAAAAAGCTGTTAAATTCTTCCCACTGAAGGAACTCTTTCTTCTAGTTTGTAACTATGCACAGTAAGAGCTGTTCCTTTTAAGCACAGAGGGCTTAAATTAGTGTGGTCTGGATCCTTCTGAGGCTTGCATATCATCAAAAGCATCTCTTCTGTGCTGTAATTCTTCCTTTTTCAGTCTCAGCACCCAGAAGAGATGGCATAGTTGCAGGCCATGTGATGGGCAGACACAGAGCCTCTTTTGTTTTGTTACTGGCAAGGAAAATCAAGCTGAGATTCAATTCCTGAAAGGGAGAAGGTGATTGCTTGTCTGAAGATTTATGAAACAAAATACTCAAAAGAAAAATTGGATGGCTCCTTTGGTCATTTCTTCCTGAGTGTTCATCCAGTTCACTCTTGCTGTTATCACCCTTGGAAATGCTCTGTTTTCTTCACAGTGTCTTCAGAAAGTCCTGGTGCTGCTCATGAGAGCCCTGAGGTGTTTTTGAGGAATAGGAGAGTTATCTTTGCTTCCCCCTTGCACCAGCAGCTGCCAAACAAACTTCCCACAAAGACCTTTTACAAAATCAGGCAGAATTCTTTGTCAGTGGCCATGAATTGAAGAAAAACAGTTCCAAAAAGAGCTTTTCATCAGAACTCCCTCTTATTCTGCTGGTTTGGGGCAGAGAAATCAGAGCTTGGATGTTCTGACTGGAGGCATGGAAATTTATTACATCTGCCATCTACTGTGAGTGCAATTTTCTGGGAGGCTGCTGTGTGCTGCAAACAGTTCCATCTTGGTTTTGCTCCAAATGTATTAAAAAAACCCCACTGTGCTTTGTCATTTTATTTACTCCTGCATCTCACCATCTAAAAATAATTTAAGCTGAAAGGATATGAATTTTGTTTGTGCATGGAAAAAAAAAAAAACATGATGGTTTCAACTACTGTGATTTCAGGGAAACAAAGATGACAATAACTTAGAAAGTCAGTCTGCCTATGTTATCTATGGATTCAAGAAATGTTTAAAGTAGCAAAATTTAGAGCCATTTTTTCCATCACTTACACCTAAACAAGTGAAGTCAAAAGCAAGTATAAATCAGTGCAGAATTGCAACAAAGGAAGCAGCTTGAGAAAACAGAAGAAACTGGCAATTACCTCAGAGAGAAAATGGCTTTAGATTTAAATTCAGTAACAGAAATTGGTGGCAGTCATGGTGGAAAGCCTTTAGTTTTGTTTTAAATCTCTATTCTTTTTCTTCACCACTGTAGCAACTGTTTAGGAAGCAATATACTGTAGATGAAGCTTGCTGAACTGGAGAATGGAGTATTTCCCTGGTGTCTCTGAGAGACTGTGGAACAAATTGGACTATGACAAGCTGCACAGTCTTATTTTAGTCACTGCAGATAACTGGATTTCTCCTTCAAGGCATTAAGTGTCACTAGTTCATGTATTAAGAGTCAGTTCCTACTGCTGGCCACAGAAGTGAAGGATCTCCAGTGGAGACTCAGCGGTGACTGGGGAAACTTAGAATTTATTGCTGTGAAACCTCAAGCAAGGGCTGCCCCTCAGGGCTCTGGCTCCAGCAAACGTGGCTGTGTGTAAAGTCAAGTAAAAATGGAGTTTATTGAACAAAATTCTCCACTGTTTAATACAGGTGTAGCTTATTTGTTCATGTCCATCGTGATGATAGAGGCAAAGGGGCAGATTTTCCATGGTCCTGGACCAGGACAATTTGTTGGTGGAGTGATGCTCTGGCAATTTAATTTTGCCTGTGCTGCTTTTTCTCTGCCTGTGTTACAAATTTGAAGCTTCTCCAACATTTTATGTGTGCTGGGAAAAGGGGGTGGCTGTGCTTGGGAAGGAGAACATCTGGTGACTGGGATGAATTAAAGACAGCTGGGCTCTTTCCATGCTTCTGCCATTGATTTCTGGTATGACCTTGAGCAGGGAATTCTGCACATTGCTCTGAGCAAGCCTATGGGGAGGCTGCAAGTCAGCTTCAAAACCAGGGGTGTGCCAGGGTAAGTACCCCCAATTACCCCTGGTTCTTTGGACCTGAGTTGTGTTTTGACACAGCACCATGTGTTGGGCCAAACTGCTTTTGGCAGCTTATTAGACACAAGCATAGATTCCCTAAAACTGGTTTTACTGTGCTCCACTGCAAAGTGCAGGCACGTCCTTAACCTCTGTGTAGCTCAATCCCAGGTTATTCTGGTCATCCTCTGGCTTGTTATGAGTGAAAGTAAAATGGCGTTTAAGTGTCCCACAAGCAGGGGTGAGGGGGAGTTAACAGTAATACACAGCAAAATGTACCAAAGAGCAACTCCCTGCCCCACTGTTTAAACTGGGCTGTATATATCTGCCAAGGGACCATATAGGAAAAAACACAGGACATAATGAGCAATATTTTGAAAATAGATTAAAAAATCCAAGAAAGCCCCATTGGCCATATTTATAATCATGCCATTGGTCTGTTGTAGTGGTGACAGTGTTTAAAAGCCAACACATGTTTACTTGTGCTTAATAGCGGTCTTCAGCAATTTACATCTGCTAATGCAAAAATGGATAAAGTTGTCTCACAAAGACTGGTGACAAAACCCAGCATCCACTTATTCTTTAGTACCTAAACACATGTAAGATTTTATGAATCGAGAACAGTGTGTGCCATTTCCAAAAACAGACTGCACTGAGTGGAGCCAAATTTTTTTCTTTATTGCACCTTGAAGTACTATTTCATTAGTGGAGGAAAGAACAAATTTGCTTTTTATCTCTTCCTTTACATTGGATTAAACTAGGTACTTTTAAATTATGGGCCTGAAATTACCAACACTTTGGACTTGTGCAGTTTCCCATTAAATGTGCTAATACTGAATTATGTAACGTGTATTATTTCAGGTGGATTAATACATCAAATCTGTCTGCATCCATTTAGTGTCTCTTAAAAGTGCAAATGTATTTGATCTGGGAGAAGTCTTATGTATTTTATGTGCAATGGTGAGATGGCAAAATTTCTCAAATCTTTCACACGCATTTATATCTCTCAGAACGACTAAGGTCAAATAGAAGTTACAGCCACATCTCTCACCAAATAACAGTTGAGTGCAAAATTAAATATTTGCAATCAGAACCTACAAAAAACTTGGCTCTGTGTGTAGTGTTCAGACAGAACTGTTTGCTCTGCTTTTGAATTTGTTTTTAGGGCAGACTGATGTTTGAATTTTTTAGCCACTGGGCTGTGAGAATTTCAGTTGATAGTTAACAGTGCTTGTTCTCTAATTAACTGTCATTTTTATGATGGTATGCATTAGGAAAATAAAAACAGCTTCTAATTTAAAATTCAAAGAGGTCTTAATAATATACAATGCAGTCCTGGCTTACTTCCCTGTGTAAATAGTACAGAGAGCTCACGTGTAAGCAAGAGCTCATCTCCTGGGTGTGCAACAACTCAGGCACAAGCAGGTGAGCCAGCTCCCTTTTTGGGTGATCATCTGGTTCTCCTGAACCACCTCCAAATGTGTCTGTTTTGTACAAGAACATGAAGGTACCACAGCCCTGGGACCTCTGTGTTGCATCCCATTTGTAAATGCACACTCAGGGCGGGCAGGAGAGTGTTAATGCCAGCAACCAGGGGAGCAGCAAAACAGGAGTGAATTTTCCAAAGGTTTGTACTTTGCTTGTCTTTATTAACTGCCGCTGTTGAAACTTTTAACAGTCACTCTGGAAATTGGACGGACAACAGGGAAAAGCAGCCAGGATCATAATCTTCTGAAGGACGCCATAAAGATGGAGCTAAAACTCCTCCTGAATTACCTTCCTCGCACACGCACACATTATAATAGAATTAGTAATTCTCATGATTCACTGAAATGACAGTTTCTTGCCCAGCATGATTTAATAGGGTGGTTGTTCCTTGCCAAGGGCTGCCACCTAAAATACTGGATTTATGAGCTGGCTCAGTAGCTGAAACTCTGTAAGGTCTCATTTTTAAAATCTAAGATGCTTGAATAATCTAGGCTGGCTCTATCACATTTGGGAGGAGTGGTGGAGAGGTAAAATGAGCTGCACAGAGTAGACCTGCAGAAATGTTTCTGACAGGAATATCCTTCCAATAACCAGTACAGCCATTACTGATATCAAGGCACCAGGAAACTGTATTATTTTTCATTTCTGTTCATAAGAATTTAATCAAAAAGCCACTGGAACTTATTTCTTTCCTCTGAAGGACTTCCACCAGGTGCTGTTAGCCCAGCTTTAACTCCTGAAGGTCTGTTACAGTGTTATAAAAGACTGATGAGAAGAGGGAATTTTCCTCCTAAAATGAGAATAAATCATCATTTTTCATTCTGTAAGACCTGCTCATACAAACGTGACACTGCTACCACACAAAGACAAATCACTCTATGTTATTGCTTTAGTCACCGAGTCCAAATTACCTCTGGAAGGGCAGGTCCCATCCTCCAGGTCCTCCTTCAGCCAAGCTCACAGAGCCAGATGGAGAAGAGTAATTTGATTTTTGCTGTTGCAGAACACTAATGGCTGTTAATGGAATGAGCAGTGGGTCTTGTCTCTTGCTCTGCTTGGCTTGAAGGAATGAATCTGAGCAAAAGCAGCCTCAGACCAGTCCCAGGTGATGAGTCTGAGTAAGGGCAGCTTCAGATTAGTCCCAGGTGTCACAAAGGCTCCTGCTCTCCTCAGTGTGCTGGTTGTGCATTAACTGACATTTAGTAAGCAGAGAAGGAGCTGCTAACCTATCAGTGCCTAGTTTTGAATCTTGACACCTGGTTGGGCCACTAGAAAGTTGATGCACCTCTGTGAATATACAGGTTAAAAATCAGGAAAAATCCTGTGAAGCTCTCTTTTCTTCCGACCTGGGACAAGGTAACAAGCAGACCCGGCTCCTTCTTTGCCACGGGGAGAGGAGGGGCCCCATCCCGGCCAGATCATGCCCCTAGTGGCTTTTTACATCCTGCTATCACAATAGGACACAAAATAAAGCTGCTTGACTCCAGTCAGAAGGCAGTAGAAATCAGAAGGTTTATTTACAATTCATTCAGCCCTTTTATACCACGCTGTGCTAAAGGCACGTTATGGGTCCAGAGCACTGACCCCTCTCCCATGGGCTGAGGAACAGAAATAGCAAACAGCACCTGTTGTTATGGGAAAGGAATATTGTTTACACAAGGTTGTTTTGGGAAAAAGAAAGCTGTTGAAAAGTTTCCTTTGGGAAGAGCTCAGCAATTGTCAGGCTCAGAAAACATCAGGTTCACATCCTCCCACTAAACCCTTGGCCTGCAAGGCCTGGCAGGGCTGGGCTGGACCTGCAGAAGCTCCTGGGCAGAGGAAGGGGGGATGCCCCAGCCAGGGGCAGGCTGCTGTGAGAGCCTGGCTGCTTCCCTCCCCAGCACGGCTTTTGAAGAATCCTCTACTATAAACAGCTCCAGCCATCACTACCAAGACCCCCTGCCAAGGGAGTGGCCCCACCTTCGTGAGAAATCATGCAGCTTGAGACCAGGGCCGGCTCTGCACTGCCTGGAAGAAACCATCATGACTTCTGCAGGCCTCAGAGGAGAATATTAACTCTTTCCTTGCACAGATGAAACTTGCAAAACGTTGAATCCTTGCTGAGTGAGAGAAAAGGACAGAGTGAGGACATGTAGAGACTCAATATGAAGATATCAAGGTCAGTGAGGGAGGAGTCAAGTCTTAGATGAGAAGAAAATGAGGAGATGCCTAGTCTTAGGCTGAAATTCTTTTGTAAGGCCATGGTGATGGACTGTAATATGCTAGAATATCCCTTTAAGTCATAGAAAACTTGGATGGGAGGATGAAGTATTCAAAATTACAGATATGAGCAAAGTCATTTGTGTTGAGTTGAGTAAATGTTGAAATGCTGTGTTCCCATGAGAAACTTGAACAGAGAGAGGGAGAGAGATGAACATGAAGACCTGCCCCAGGGAAAGAAGAAGATCTCTGTTCCTAAAGATGAAGATGATCTAAAAAAAAAAAATTAAGTGAACCTGTGCCTTTGAATAGCTCATTCTTAAAATAGTACCCCATGAGTTTACATGGCCCATAATGCAGCTGT
>VXBB01023185.1:106867-202196 GCA_013399915.1 Illadopsis cleaveri
TATCCCATGAGTCTCCACGGCCGAGAATGCAGCTGTAGGAAGGTTGTGTGATATGGGAGGGACTTCACAAATGCAGATTCCCTCTTCAGATGGGACAGCTGTGATTTGTGAGAATTGAAGCCATAAGAGAATTGTTTTTCTTGTGGAGAAGTTTCCATGGCATGGAGAAAGAGACTTCTCTCTCTAAAAGAACTCATGAAAGACTATTTTAGAGGTAGTAAACTGACCTAAGTTGTTTTGTCCCTGTATGTTTTCAGTGAGAAAGAAAAGAAGCTGTTGAGGGGAAGAGAGGTGTTTTGAAGGTTTTATTCTGATTCTTATTAACTTTTTCTCTTTTGTAGTTTTGCTAATAAACCTTTCTTTAAACCCTTTAAAGTCTTGAGCCTGCTTTTCTTTTTCTCCTAATCCTATCTCACAGCAGAAAAGAGTAAATAATTCTAGTGGGCACTCAAGCAACTACAGTAATTGGTGCGTTGGTCGGGAAACAGAAATAAGCAAACTGAAACCACTACATTTAGGAATGGTGAAATTTGGAGCAGCAATGACTTTGACACAGAAGGGAGTAACAGAGTGCAGTGGCTCTGCCATCACTTGCTGTGTAGCCCTGCACAGACACTGCACAGTCCTCCTCCTTCATAATTTTTCCCTGTAATGTCCCCTTCTTCCTCACAATTAGGTGTTGCAAATGGTTATTAATATTTATAAATGGCTTTGTTGTTTTCTGGTGGGGAGGCTGGATTCCTGCTCAGCAGTCACCCATGACTGTCTCCCAGCTGTGCCGTCCTTAATTAGTGTTACCCAGCTATTCCCTGGACCTCCCCATTGCCATGGCAACGTTATTTAATTGCAGAGTCAACTGGTCCCTCTCACAGAGTATGGCCTGGCTCCTCTGTGTGCTCTGCTCTCGATGCTATCAGGGGTAATTTCATGTTTTATTCTAAACTGGTAATAATTATAATTTCAAATTATGAAGCAAAAAAGTACTGAGAGAAAGGAAAATAAGAATTATTATCAGCTCCTTGTCAATGTCAGGGATAAAAAATGGGCTTTCAAATAGTAAACAGCATAAGTGGGTTGTAATTCCTGGTGCCTTAAGAGGTGGCACGGGGGGGTTGAATTCTAAAGAAATACAAACAAGAGGATTTGAGACTCCATAAATTTAATGGAAAAGTTCCATTAGTTTCAATGGGAGAAAGAAAATTATTCTGTGTCAGAATATTACTAAATTAAAATGAATTTGAGCAAGAGCATTACCTGTGTCTATTGCTGACTTTGGCTGGGGGAAGCACTTTTGCATTACCATCAGAAAAAAAATTTCAGTAGCATCCACCTTGCACATAGTGAGCTCTCCTCTTCTTTTGGCAGGAAAAATGTCATAAGGATTGTTTTAATGTCGTTTTTCCTTTCAGGGGATATGAAGTTTTTGAAGCAATATTTTATAGGTTGTTTTTTCTTTCAAGAACTTTGTAAGTTCTTTTCCTTCGGATCAGAATCAGCCATCCCAGTTAGGCATAAATGCACATGCAGGGCAACAAAGCAGGCAGACTCAGCTTGGGACAGAGTCAAAAAAGGGAATTTCAGCTCAAATGGTTTAAATCTGGAAAAGTTACTAGCAACAGAAAATGGCCTTGTAATGGAAAGAGCCTGACCTGCCTAAGGCGTATATTTTATGTACCCAAATCACGAGATAGGCATTGTTGTTATTCCTGTTAGTGGATGTGCTGTTGCAGACTTGCAGTGTGAGTTGACAGAAGGGTTTTTTTACCACTCTGTACCCAATCTTCTGAAACCTCATTGGCTCAGGACAGGAGAGAAAAAGGAGAAAACTTCCCTACTATTTCTGGTATATTTAAAGGGTTATTTTCCTTTGTTTATGCCTTTCTCAGGACTGTCTTCTCTTCAGACAATTCTTCCAGCTCTTCTGCCTCTCCTGATCTTCCATCCAGAACATGGTGTTATTTCAGACAGACTGAGAGTTCTCCTAACTAAAGTAGCTATTTTATTTGAACTCACATCCAGTTGAATCTCAAACAATTTGGCCAGCGAAACTGGAACTGCAGGAAAACACTGAGTTTGTCCCTACCCCTAATTTCTTATTTTCCCTCCCTTCCATACTATTTTAATCTGACTTCAGTTTGACCCAGTATAATTCAGCAGGAACATGTGCAGCACCTTGTTCTGCCATTTCCCATATGGCAGTGAGGGAAGGAAAGCTGGTGCCAATTGCAGATCCAATTGCAGCCAAAACAAGGTTGCTCCATTACTGCATTTGAAGCCATAATTCAGTTTGATAACTGTGAAGAGGTGCCAAACCTGCCATTTCTTTGGAACATGGGACATCTGTTTAGTGCTAATGCTAACATGGGATTTGAGAAGAAACATCAAAACTTCCACCAGTTTCTGCTGTTTCATTTAGTCATTAAAAAATTTCTCTAGTTCATATCTCCTTGGTTTCAGTTTGGCATTTCTTGTGCAGGCACCCACTCCACCAGTTGTTGTCCAACCAAATGTCCTGCAATGAGAGTTACCCCCTTGGTATTTCAGCATCCAGGTCCTTTATGTGGCAGATGAAGCTCTGTCCTTTGACACTCTGTTCTAACACAATTTAAAACAGATTTAATACATGTGTCTGTCTTCACATTTTCTTCTTCACAAGCCTTCTACTTCCCTTGCGGTGGTTCAAAGCTGAGATGACTCACTCTTAAAATGATAACACAATTTGCTAAATGGAATGTCAAAATACACAGGGAGTTGGATGCACTCTCATGGTATAATTTTCCCCCAATGAGTTAATGTTTTTATCAGTTAATGTTCTTATTGGTAATATACAGTGTGGTTATAAAAAGTGAAAATAGAGCAAGTCTGTGTAGGAGGGAGAAAAAGCATCAAGGTTCAGGTAAAATACTTCTGGAGAGTCAATTTGAGACAGGATGATGGATTCAGCTGTTCATTCCCAAAATACATAATAGCTGTAAGAACAGGCATTGAAATATTAAAAATTAAAACACAGATTTCATTACCTTCAAATGGCAGTTGAGAAACTGGTGAGGTTTAAGGTTGCCGAGTGCACGTGTTATGATCTGGACTGTGTGAACAACATTGGCTGGAACCAAAAGGGAAATAGACTTCTAATCAGAAATTCATGTTTCAAAATCACATCATACTTCCAAACGCATTTTTCCTTTTAGAGTTTTAGAGATAAGAAGAGAGGGAGAACCCAAGAGAATGCACAGCAGATATGTTTATTTCTACACATGCATTTGGTTGGCAGCCTCTGAAGGAAGAAAAAACCTGTGTCTGGTGGTGTGGAGCACCTGCCTGTAAACCAGGATTTCCTGTTTGTCTTCTTACCTGCCCCTCGATGAATGAGCCCACAGACAGACCAGGTAACACCTTGAGTCTTTTTACTGGTCAGCCTGAAATTCTAGTTACTCACCAGAGTCTCAGCAGTTAAATGATAACAGTACCTAAAATCACAGCAAATGCTTCACAGTTCTTTGCAGTATTAGAAATATTTAGAGACTGCAATGAACAAGCACATCATAGGTGAATTACTGAGTGCAATTCTGAATGAGGTCTGGCAGGGATTCACTGAGTTTAGAGTGGGTCTTTTGCTCTGTCCTGTTCCAAAAGGTGGCTTTACCAACACTCACCTGTGTCAGATTGTGGTCATCCAAATCAAATCAGTTTTCTCTCTGCCTTTGCAAAAAGCTGTGCAAAGCTTCAGAGAACTCCAAATAGCTCAAATTAATAATAATTTATTTTGAATACACTCACCCTTGCACGGATTTCTCTGAAGGCTAGCTATAGGATATAATTCTCTTTATATTTACGTACCTTCTTCAAAAGAGTCCTTGGAGCTGGGTACACAATTCAGTTTTATTGTTGGTGAGACAATAGATCCAGATGAGTGCTTCCCTTTGCCCATTTCACAAATTCTGTTAGGTTTTTTTTCATGTGACCAAGAAATAGAAGAACACAGCTCAGGAAAGAGACGTGTACAAATAGAATTGGATATGAGTTTTATACAAGGACATCTTCTGGACCAGTGAAGTACAGCTGATGCTCTTAGAGCTTAAGAGGGCACTTACAGGTAAGCATTGTTTCTCTGCCAGGCCGTCTGCTCTTCCTTGAAAGGCTCTTAACAAATTCTTGATGTTGAGATGATGGTTAGTTTAAAGTAGTTCAACTCATCCTCCTCACCACCATCGAAAAATCAGTCACGTAACAGCAAGGTGTGGGTTTTCCTTCACTGGAGATTACATGGACATGAGAAGGTATCACTCACGGAGACATGGAGCAACATTTTCAAGTTCATAGTGTGTTACACAGCAGGAGGGTTGTTCTCAGGAGCACTGAGGTCACTGAAGCTTGGACAAAAAAGGCTGCAAGTGACTATCATTTTTTAAATGACCCTGCAAAGAAGACAACACATGCAGATATGAATGTCTTGTCCATAAATTCAGGGTTTTCCACTAACCAGACATTGCTGATTTGAATATTTGTTTCTGTGGAACCCCACAAAGTCTGTGCCAATGCCAGGACCTGGTGCATTGTCAATACTTCTGGGCTGTGTTTTATAACATAGATTTGCAGCATAGATTAATTTTAGAGGCTTTTCTTTACCTCTGACAGATTTTATTTTATTGTGGGATAGTCAGGCTTTGATAAATCCGGTGCTACAGAGCTGGATGGAGTTAAGCTGCTGAGGATATTTCCAGCTTATGTGTTTGATGCAGTTTCCTGCAGTTTCAGGGAAGTGGCTCAGTGACCTGAAGGATCCTTCCCTGTCAGCAAGACAAATGCTTCCGGATTAAACCTGTAATGTTCTGATTTTATGTAATGAATCACTGCTACCAGCCTGTCATGAAACAACAGTATAAAAAACACAAGACAGCAAAAGTGTTAAATGATATACCAAACAGCAATTTTCATACCCAATTTCTTTTATTTCCAGGACATTATGTGTTTTTCTTGTGTTTTTGTTTCAACATAGATTAATAGGTGTTTAGAAATGTTTTGCAATGTAGAAGTTCTGGAATTTGATGAGCTCTTTGGAGTAAATAAAGGAGGTTTGAAAATTGAATGGTGAGACATGGCCCAAGCCAGATTCAGTGTGGTTCCTGTTAGATAGGTATCCTGCTAGATATTTCAGTAGGATATTTTACCTCTCTGATCATTTTTTCTCAAGCATCCATTACTCTGGTTTCAACAAAGCAAAAGTAGTAAAAGACTATGCACCTTCTTAATTAATTTGCTGTTAAATTATGAAAGATTATTTTGGAATAAAGATCCCTCTTGTAATCAAGCTCCAAGCTCACAGTAGCTGTCATTCTGCAGCATTAACCTACAAAATTAATGTACATCTTGCTTCCCAAAGGAGTTTGGGCAAGTGTACCAGGGCAGTGAGTGAGACTGTGTTTGCAGGGATCTGATAGGAACAGAGATCCATTGAGCATTGAGGGGATTTGAGTTCCTAAATCACTCTTGCACCTCAGAAATCCAGCCCAGAGCTCTGTGGGTCTTATTCACACAGCACATCTGGCTGTCAGCAAGGGGAAATATAAGTGCTAAAAATTCCATCTTCTCTTTTTTTTTTTTTTCCCTTCCCCAAAAATACTGGCCTTAGAGCAGATCCAAGTCAGCAGATTAAGAGGGATTGTTCACAACAAGTCTAACAGAAGAAACTTCCTGGAATAAGCTGGGAGGAAGCCAAGTTAATAGTACTTTTTAACAGTACTATAGCAAGGCAGCAGGGTTACTGTAATGACCAGTGCTTAATGAGCAACCTGACACTATGTCAGGAAGGATAACTGAGTCTGGTGGTTACTAACTATGTAGTTTTTAAGTAATTTTGGGGTTTCTGTATTTCAACATTTCAACGGGACTTGCTTCCCACCAAGCCAATGCTGCCACAGGAGCACCATCCTCATTAACCCTTGGAGGATCCGAACGAGAGCCAAACTTCAAGGCACACGTTCCCAGAAATCAAACTTCAGTGTTTCAGCTGTTCACAAAGCTAGAGATTTTTCAATCAAAATTAAAAAGTTGCCTAAATGGTAGAATGAGAGCATGATTTGACCAGGTCTAGAGCTGGGCTAAGAAAACAGAAACCATTGATGTGTGTAAATGAAAATATCAGCTCAATACGAAATGGAACTGTAGCCAAAAATATTTTCAAGTAACCACACAAGCCTTAAGAAACAAACACCAATAATCATTTACAGAATGCCAAAGACTTTCCTCTGCAGGAGAATGTTTAATTTGCTGCTGAGTTTGTATACTGGTTTTTTTGGAGAGTGGTGGCCAGTGTGTTCTTCAGCTGGACAGTCTTCTCTGGTACATCAGTTCTTGTGGGTGAATTTATGGTCACACTTCACCCATGGCTTGGTCAGCGGATTTTTTTGTTCTCTCTTAGAAGGCAGGGAACAGAAGTACCTGGATTTCATACAGAAATGAGGAACAGAGAAGCAATTTATGTGAGCTTTTATGTTCTGGACTCTGACAGGTATTGAACAGTATTATTGTTTCTTCTATGAAACTTAATTAAATGAATTATCCAAACTTTTGTTTAATTTCCTGGTTGAAAAAAAAATCCTGAGAGTAAATAATATCTCATTATACCAAGTCAGATAATATTATAATAAAATTGATGTGATGAAGAATAGCAAGAATAAATTTTTATGCCTAGAACTAATTTTCTGAATAGGGAACCACTGAAAATTGCCATAATTAGTGCATTCCTTAGAAATTAATAGCACATTGTTTTTAAGGCTGAACTTCCCATGGAGTTGTATTTCCACTTTTAAATGCTCACCATCATCAGCTGCAGCCAGAATTCTGGACATAATTTCAATGTTGATACCAAGAAATTGGCCAGCACATTTCAAGATCTAAGAATGAGCTCACTGTGTTTCTTTTTTTCATTTCAACCAGCCCTCACCTCATTAAACAAAAATAAAGTAACTTGTGAGTTTCTTTCTGGGCTTAAAGGACAGAAAACAAAGGCCTAAGGCTCCTGTGCTCAGGCTGTTGGAATAGGAAGACAGCAGAGCTTTTCTCACACAGGTTTCAGTGGGCTTGTGAAGTTGGGCATTGATTGCAAATTCTGCCCCCATGCCATCTTTGTCTGCAGGAGAGTTAGCATTCATGGTGTCACTCAAAATGAACTTTTACTGCCCACAACAACCTATTTCTGTAGCAAAGGTCACATTTGTTATCTATCAGGATGTAGCAGCACAGCGGAATAATGAGTTGCCACAATGAACTGGCCTTTTTACATTCTGAATGGGATTCTAAATCAAGCAGAGGGAGCATTGACTGAAAATCATTGGGTCTGTCTACTTGAAAGGTCATAGTCTGAAATACTGCAAGACCATTTCACCCTGGTTTATACAGTGAAGCAGCTTCTGTACAGAGCCCACCACCTACACCAATTGTGCAGATGTCTGGCCTTCTTGGGATTTGAGATGGTAATGGGAAAAAAAAAAGACTACTTGGATATGTCACAGCCCTTAGTCAAGTAAAGATAAAAATCAATAATGGTTTGGTGCTTTTGATATTTTTTTTCTATTATTTTTTCTTTGTGGCAAAATCACCAGAGCTTGCAGTGACTTTCCTTAGAGAGAGCACACACTTCCTAAAGTCCAAGTAGAGCTGCCTTTCCCAGCCAGCCATGGATCTCACATGGCCACGTGTGGGTAGCACATCTTTCCAGGCATTTATTTCATCCTGCTGAGTGCCAAATTAATTGTATCCATTTGCTTCCAGCCTTGCTTCCCAATTCTAAGGCTCCTCTCTTTTCACTCCTCAGTCAAGACACAATATTTCCTAAACACAGGGCTGCCATTTCCAGTGTAGCTAAGGGAATCCACATGTTCTTGTGGCCTGTGACAGCAATTTCTTGTTTGCAGACAGGCTGACATTCATCAGCTTTGTCACATGGGGATGCTACATAAAAGCAATACTCAACATTATACAAACAATATAAACTTCAGTGTCTGGCAAATTAGACTCTTAATAAATACAGCTGCTACTTGATTTGTTTTGGAAGGGTGTTTGGCCCTTGGCATATGAGTGAGCATCCAATGCTAGGCAAAACCTTCTCTCTTTCCTCACTCCCATTTCTTTTACACATGAGCAAAAGGTTAATTGTCAGTAGTGTTTGAAACAAACAAAATGCTGCTGTTTAAGTGAAGAATATTGGTGTAGACAGGGTACAATTCTCTACCTGATATTGGCTTTGCACTGCTGTGTTATTTACCTTTACAATGTCATGTCAATATACTCAGGTTTTCCCAGGAGCCATAAAAATATTTAGTTTTACTGCTGGAAGACATTGCTATGACTTACAAAATATCCTGAGTTCCTGGGCCTGAGAATTTGACCCGAGTGGATTTGTCCTCCTGACACAAATCCCTCTGTGGTGCAAGGCAATGTTCCCTCCTTGGTGCAAGAGGCAGAGCTTTTTTGACTGCTGGCCTGAGGCTGCAAAGACACGTACTGAGAGTAAATGATTCCCACAGACCTCTCTATCTTCCCTGTCAAAGCCCACCAGGCATCTCTGAATATCTTTTCCTTACTGAATACAGAGCAGTGGATAAAAAAACCTAAAAGCACATGCACCCTATGAAAATAAAGCAGAGCACTCCATGTCGCACACGGTGCTCTCCAGCAGTAGGATGAAAGGAAAAGGAATAAGCCGTGTCTGAGTGATGTTGATGAAGCACAGAGACCCATTTTAATGAGGCACTGAAGAGTGGCCACTGTTGTAGCTGGGACATCATGAGCCATACAGAAAAAAGGCCATGAAGAACGTCTTTGTTTTTCTCGAAAGTGTCCTTCTTTAAAGATTTTTGGGAGAGTTTTTTGTGGCATGCTCATGGATGCAGCAGGAGAAGCCCCAGCTCCTGAAAGGCAGAAGAGGTCTTGTGCTGACTGGACATTTCTCGAATCTGCCTGTTAAATCCTCCTGCAGCTGCTTGGGGAACACTTTCAAAAGGTCAGGAAGCACCGCAAATTCCAAATGACAGTTCTTGAATCTGGCTCAGAATAACGTGGCTGGATCTGTCTCTGTTCTCTGCTGTAAATTCTGCTCAAGCAGTTTAGAGGAATGCTGCAGAACAGCTCTTTCCAAAAACCCAAAAAACCTCCAACCTTCCTTAGCAAAGGAATCAGCTGGTGACAGGGCTGCTGCTGCTTGCAGCAATAGGAGTCTGTGCCTGGCAGCTCCGAAGCAGACTTTGTGTTGTGTGCAGCTTTTGTTTTATCTGCCATCACCAGGGAGATTGGGTTACATAAATCTATTACATTTGAAACAGGAATAAAACATTAAACTGAATGCAATAAAGAGATAAAGAAATGTGTGCAAGGTAAAATGCCAACTTTAGATACTAAAAAAAAAGCCTAAACCAAATGAGTTGAGGGAACTTGTGGACCAGCAGTCTTAAGATGTATTCCACATTATTAAATTAACTTCAGAATTTTAATTTGGCTTTTGTTCCAAGCAAAATTCTTAAGGAGTTGCGCCTAATTTTCAACCTGTTTAAGAATGTACACTGAGCCCTCCCCAAAGAGTAATTTCATTATTTGCTTGGTACTGCTGCTGCTTGGACTCATAATCCTCCTGTTTAAATAACAAAATATTCAAGCCCCAACAACCTGCTTACATGCAGCATCACAAGAGATTCCCCTCCTTGATTCTGCTGTGGCTGTTGACACAGTGCTCCTCTGCAAATTTCAGATTATTTCTGGAAAGGGATCTGTTTATAATAATATTTGTGTGCACATGATCTCTACAAGTCTTCCCTTTAATCTTGGTTAAATAGTGAAGTAATTAAATAGTAATTCCTGGTGCTGGAAAAACATCATCCTCCCACGGGACAAAACAGGAACAGGGAATGTTTACAGCACTGGCATTTTAAAGCTAATTTAAAGAGGATTTATCACAATTAGAAAAAGAGTTAATGAGGGATATACGTACATTGTCTGGCTAATAGTGATTCACATTCCACCACCATCATCAAGCTGAAGCAGAGGTTGGAAGGGCCAACTCTGCCTGCCTGCAAACATCCACGTGGCTGCCAGAACTCCAGCAAAGCATCTCCAGCATCCCTTCCCAAAGAACCAGCGTGAGGTGAGAGCAGCTGTAAGGAGTATTTAATAGCCCCAGACAACAGCAATGTTATTGAAAAGAGAAAATCTGTGGCTTAAGGCGATATAATTAACCCTGCCTTCCACTCTGGTTTATCTATAGAAGAAATGCCTGTGACAGATTTCATCAACTGTGCTGATGATCTGTGGGAAGAAAGGTTTGTAGAAATGCGACTAAATCTCTCCAGCAATACAAAACACACTTCTTACAGAAAAGAAATAAGTAAAAGAATCTGATGTTCCAATTTTTTTTTTCTTTTGGCTAGTTGTAGTTGAAGGTGACAGCTTGCAGAAGACTTCTGGTCTGGGGATCCATATGGAATGGGTTTAAGGTCTAATGAAAACCCCAAGTAAATTGCCCCCAAAAGATTGGTAACTTTGATGTCAATGTTAGCAGTGGATTTTTTTCAGTGTTATATTTTGATGTGTATTTCTCTTGGGATCATGGAAATACCAGGATCTTTAAAATACATTAGCCCAAATTTGGAATACTTTTTTTATCCACTGCCTCCATGTGGAAAATTTCAGAGTGTCCCATCCTGCTGTAAAAGGGGGAGTCAGAAAGGATTATTTTTGATAGATTTCTCAGACAAAAACAAAGCACAAACTTGGCAATATTATATCTGAGAACTGTTTATTGATAGATAAGGGTAAGTTTTCCTACCAAAGGGGACCAGAAAAGAGTGCAGAGAGGGAAAAAGAGAGACGGAGAGAGAAACAGAAGACAGGGACAGCATTATCACAAGAACCCTGGAGCTCTGTCAGCATCAGCTTGGCAGACAGGAGCGTGTCTTCCATGGAGCAGTGTCAGCACCACCAGCGTGCTGTGTGCTGCCTCTGTGCCATGGCACATCTCACTATTGCACTGCTGTTTCAGGTAGTTGCAGTAGAATTAGTTTCCTTTATTATATCTGTATTCCATTGCCACAGGAGTTAGTTAAAAAAATAGAACTGATGTTAAACACCAAGAAACCCGTGATCACCTTGCTGGTGTGCACAATTATTTGGCCTAAAGCTGTTCATACCCTGAATCACTTGACACTACCAGAACAATCCCAGAACCCAGTAATCCCTAAATCATTTCTTAACACTGCAGTCATCTAGTGATGCCAAATCACCTAAAGCTAAAGTAATGGTAAAAGATATTGTCACTAATAAATGGGAAGGTCCTTGGGATTTTATTAGGTGGGGATGTGGGTACGCTTGTGTTTCCATGGGCATCAGAACATGATGGATACATGCCAGGTGTGTCCATCCTGCCCTATGTCTTGCTTGGGACCAGAGACAATATCTTCCTGATGAAGCTCCAGCAGACATCATGGAGCAGTGATTTAAACAACTTGCACACTTGCTACACAGAGATCTGTGACTTTTTAAGGTGACAAATTTATTTAAGGATTTTTATCTATTTAAGGATATGAATCATAGACCTGGACTAAGACAGATCTTTTTCCCTATTGGTTGGTTTTCTCAGGTTTTTAAAGTTGAAATTTTTTTGTTTATGAAGTTAAGTTGTAAGTTTGTAACTTTCAAGTAATGAGCCTGAGGCATGCCAATTTGAGAAGCTGTATTGGTGGTGGTTCCACCTGAGGGCTCCTGGGAATGAAAATTGCATCTTCAGTGATATGTGGGATACATCACGGGCTGGGAGGGGTTATCGAGTTAGGGAGATTCATCTGTGTCATCATACTGTCCTGTCATCCTGTTTGCAAAATGCTCTTGCAGAGAGATGACAGAGAACACTTTGCATTTTTTTTAACAGAAAAGGGAGAAATGTGACAGCTATAGCTGGTCTATGGCGGCACAAATAATTCGGCTTAACAGGCACTGACTGGATCAGCCCAGCTCATTAGAAGGTAGAAGTTAACAAATCCCCAGGCATGTTGCTGATATGTCAGATGCTAACTCAAACAGGGGACCTCAGCCAATCCCTTTGAACCAGGAATGCACCCATGTCAGTGAGCTGGGTGGAGTTAAAACATTTATCCAATCGTGTGTAAGCACAGGAAATTTGAAGCCCTACATATGGGGGCACACAACAATAAAATTCGGTTGTTGCTGCATGACCTGGGTGTCTTCTTGTCACACTCCTGTCTCCAGTATCAGTGACATGTCTGCCTTGCTCTCAATCCCTGTTCCCCACAAAGTCAGAAAATTGATGGTAATTGCACAATGTGTTATGATTCATGGGTGGTTAGAGAATTCCAGCTTGAAAGGGCTGAGGTTATTCTTGCCTAGCAAACTAAATGCTAACTATATTCCTCCAGTCCATTTGTGTATAGCAATGGAAAACATGATTTATCTGGCATGTCAGGAATGACATTGCCCTTCATTAGCCATAAATAATGTTATAAGGCTCTGCTCTACTACTAGGTAGGTTCATGTACTATGAATTTCTGTGCATCTATACACATGCAGATTTAGGAAGGTGGAAATTCCTCAAAACCTTGCTAGGAGAAACCTGTTAAGAGCTTATAGGGGTATTTATTTTATGTTTTAAAAATTCAATATACTCCAGTTAATCTGCCCTCTGGTAATCCACAGAACAGTGATTGAGCCAGACACTTAGCTGGTGTAATGTACTGAAGCTCTTCTGAAAGCAGCAGTCAGGCTGCTCCTCTGAGATATAAGAGGCTTAGGCTCAATTCTCTAATTTACAACAGGTCTCCCGTGTAACTTTGGCCAAATTCCTTCCATCTAGATAAAAATAAGGGTTTACAGGTAGCAAACAAAGTTCAAATCCCAGTGATGCTCAGACTTCCTACACGATGCTTAAGAGAGAAAGGCTCAATTAAAAACACAGTGGCTGCATACTAAGGAGGCACTCTCAGCATCCTCACAAAATTTCTATGTGCTTTAGGGAGCCAATTCTATGAAAGAAGGCATAAATCTCTATATTTCCAGTGAGAATCCTCTGTTGCTGTGTACAGGAACAGCGGAGAACCAGTTTCTTACTGCTCCTGGAGGCAGGTGGAAATTAGGGGCCAAGCAATTCAGTTCAGTCATGGCAAAAGGCTTTGTGGACAGGCTGGAGGTAAAATTTTCCAGTCTCTGGTCAAGCCACAGCTGAGAACATATTTCAAGCATCAGTTCTCTGGAAATAGGCATCAGAAGAGGGACTTTGGAGAAATTAACAACTCCAACATTTAATCTCCCTATTGTTGCTTCAATATGGGATTGAAAGGTAAGTGGATTAAGGAGTGTAAAGTATTCATTATTGTAGCAGTGGGGAACATCTAAGCAGCTAAAACTGAGAGGTGCTGTCATTTATAATTGCTGAAAGCTTGAGCATCAGAGTGCGTTACAAGTCAGTGCAGTGGGAAGGTTTGAGCTCTTCAGGGGTAATGGTCTGATCTCTGATCCATACAGGTGCAGCTGTCTGGGGGAAAATTGTGTGCAGATATGCCAGTCTGGAAAGGGTCTGCCCTGCAGACAAGACTGCAGCACAGGCACTTCCACAGCAGCGATGCAAAGCCTGAGTGTAGGTGCTCTGTAAGCAACTGGTCAGAAAAGCAATGGTGTCAGTGCCTTTTTGGTAGCTTTGTGTTTCAGTTCATTACAGAAGAAATCTTGATGGTGGGCGTAGTTCCAGGAATAAGTGAATGGAAAACACTTTAGGGGACTATTCTGCCACAAGAAAGCTTGGGGAAGTGGGCATGGCAAAGATTCTAGAAACCAAAAGTAACTGAGAAACCAGGCGAGGAAATATTACATCAAAAAATAAATTTCTGGTAGACCTTCTGTGAAATGAGAGAAATGTTTTGAGGCAAATCCTGCAGAATATGTGAGGATAAGTGTCTGAGGAAGGGGAGTATGTGAGCATGCATGCAGTGCATCAGGAAACAAGTTTCATGCTTCTCTCCTGCAGGATGCTGCCTTATCAAATGACATTTCACCATGAGCTAAAAAGTTATTTGCTTCCTCTTACACTTGACAGCATTTTCTTCATTCTCATCTTCTCCCCTTCTTCCCATTTGACCCATGACAGGTATTAATATCCACTTTCACTATTCAGGAGCATTTTCTGACACAAAATCTCAATTTGAGAGAAGTGTGGCAATTTATAGTGGAGTTTCTTATTGCTGAATCTCAAAATCTCCCTAAAGTAGGGCTGTCAGAAGACAGTGATTCATCAAGCATGTCACTGGGAGCCCAGGGCTGACCTCAGTGATGAGAACAGCCTGCACCAAACCATGGGTGGCTCCTGGCTTTGGGCTTTGTGTGGAACCAAACATGCAGGGAGAGCACCAGCCATCTTTTCTTATGCACTGGATGTGTAAATCCCTACCAAAATTCAGCAGTGGTGCTTAGAAAGCATTAGTGCAAAGCCAAGGCTTGTGATTCCCTTATGCTGAGAGGCCAAAGGTACAGTTCAACTCTGCATTTCTTTATGAGCAGAGTCCTATGTGTACCATTTAGGAGTCTTTCTGCTCACAAGATCAGAAGTAGGGAATGCATATAAATGAGTGTCATGGCAAGGAAAAATGAGGGTACTGAATTAGTAGAAAAGGTGGAAGAACTGCCTGTTTTCAGGAGTGACCATAAATGCAAGCAGCAGCAGACTTGGTGTGATGGTCTAGTATGGGAAGATTTCTGACATATTGTCCATGATGGAAAAAGCAAAGCATCAAATAATTTTGATACCCTTCTGTATTAAATATTTCAGTAAAAAAACCCTCCTTTTGCTGACAATACTGCATCATTACTCAGAGGTAGCTGTGGTAAAAGATGAAGTACAGACAAGCAGAAATTTCCAGCTTGTCTACAGGACTTGTGCTGTCTCTTAGAGTGAGTATGCACAGTGCATCCCAAACCATCCTCAGCTTTTGGAAATAGCAGTGGGATTCCTGCAGTGCATGAACTGTGCCTTTTAGATGTAATGGTAAGTGTTTCACACAACATTAAATTACTTGTAGCTGCGTGGCCTTGCAAACGCCACTGCTCCAGGTCCCTGAGTAAAATGTACTGCACTGTTTGCCAAAAACATCAGTGTGGAGGTGCAGCCAAAGCAGGGAGTGTCTTCTGAGGTTTACAGCTCTTCTGAACAGAGATTAAGAGACCTTAAATTTCAGAGCAGCAATCAGCACTAATTCCACCCTGATCCAGAGGATGTACCTTCTGCAATTTCTCTCCTTACTGAAGCTAATTTCAGTGAGCTCAGGCTCCATGACAGGTCACCACCCAACAGTTTCTATAAACCTGCAGTGCAAAGGAACTCCCTGAACAAATGTGTGCTCCTCAATCCACAAGCTGGAGGCTCAGGATGGCACAGAGGTGACAGTGCCACAAATCTCCATTTAGGCTAAACACATTAACCTGTGAGCCCCAGATTAAACACTGGGGCTGTGGAGCAGCCCCACAGGTCAGAGCCACCTGCACTGACCACACCCAGGTGTGGTGGAAGTTAAAGAAACCTGAATCCTTTGTACTCAGAAGGTTCGGTCCAACCACAAGCAGCCTTTGTTTCTGTGTCCAGATTAAGAACCCAGATGAGCATTTTCCTCCCTCAGAAACAGGGAAAGATGTTCTTCAGCTTTCGCTGAGTTACAGCATAAAAATCTGCATTTATTTATTTTATTAACTGGAAGATATATGGTTGATTCTTTCCATTAAACAAGGTGCAAAATTTTCTCTACATCCTGCACTCCAATAGGAGGAAAATCACTGCCTTTCAAGTGGGGCCTTTTGGCAGGATCCCATAACTGTCTTCACTAGTGGAAAGAGGATTTGGGTTGGGTTTATCACTTCCTAGCTGTGAGGTAATTAATGTGTAATAAAACTTGCAGTTGATGGGAAATTTTTCCAACAAAACACCCCTGATGAGCAAATACTGACTTGTCAAAATCAAAACTGTCCAAAATTCTAGTTCTGAAATTCTCAGTGTGTCTCGTTCTGCATGCTCAAAATGAAACCTAATTTTTTTTTTTTGTCTTTGAGTAACTTTTAGATACACTGGGTTGAGAAGCATAGTTTAAACTGTTATTTTGTTAAAGAAAAAACAAAAACATTAGGGAAATCCCAACACTTTCTTATTTTCATATGGAACTAACACATGACGAAAACACAAAATGGATTTCTGAAGAGGACGGAGCCATAAATTTCATATGTATGTTAGTTTAAAAAAAAAAAAACAAAAACAAAAACACAACACCACAAAGCATAACCTGTAGCTTTTCTTCTCAAGCAGAAAACTGCCCCAGCAGACAGAACCTGCATCCAAATGACCACACTGTCTGCTGAGAGCCTCTTTCCTCAGTTCACCTGACATTCTCCATGTCACCACGATGGATGAGACCTGCTGAGACCATAGATAAAGACTCCCATGGAACAGAATAATTGATGGAGAGCTCAGAATAATGGCACCAGTTTCTTCTTGTTTTTCTTGAAATCCTGACCTTGGCATCTTTTCAGGCCCTGCCTGTGTTTGCTGTGATGCATCTATTTCATTCAGACTTGTTTTGAAACCGCTTTGTCAGGCGATTGAAGCTGTTAGCAAAGTTATGACATTTGTTATCCTTTATAAGAGATGAAAATTAGTGGTTTTCTTCATGAGAGATGCTCAGTGTAATAATTGCTGAGTAACCAACTAGTTCTATTGTTTACCTCAGCATCACACAATTCCTTTAAATTAGCAACCTAAAAAAATAGTGGTTTTTATTTTTAGACAACAGAGGAGCAAAATGACCCCAGAAAAAGCTAAAAACCAAATTAAGTACATACATTTAGAAGCTTTTTTTAAAAAACAGAGCCAAACCTGTTGCAATTGTTATTTTTATGTGGAAAAGTCCCCTTGCACTGCAGAAGAGTAACTGGTACAATGAACACTGCTCACTGAAAAGCAGCTAAACCTCCACCACTCACTTGTTTAATCATTCCTGGGTTTTTCTGCCAAGCACCTGCCTTTTCATTTGGTACAACCAGCCTGAAACATCTGTCAAATTCCGCCCCTCCCCCCATGAATTAATAATGCTGTAATTAAAATCCAGCAGGGAGCTCAGCTGAGACTTCTGGTTAATTAGGACAGGAGTGTGAGCAGTGTGGGACTGTGTGGGCTTGGATTGGAACCAGGGCTCTGGGTGATGAGTCTCTGCCAGTCCATGAAGCTTTTGGATGTTTGTTCCAGTAGCCAAAACAACTATTTGTGGGCAATCAAATATTGGTGAAATGATTTAATTTGGATGCTGTGCCCAAAAATCGATTTCTATATGTGTATTTTTAAAGGATCTGTGTTTAGTTATTGTTTCTCTCTGAGCACTGAGAAAATGAGAAGCAGGAGTGCTGAACTAAGCTCTTCCTGAGAGATGTTTTGCACTTCAGGTGGCAGTAGGAGTGTCACAAAGAGAAAAATGAACTTCTTGGTAAAGGCCATACCTGCTGCTAATGGGCAGAGACTGAGGATGTGAGTTTCATCCAGGATTGATTTCCACACTGATAATTGTGCCCAACTAATCAAGATTGTTCCTGGTACTGAAAATATGAGCTTGATTCAGGTTTGAAGCTTGTTGATTCCTGTAGCTCAAGTTCTTATACCACATATTTGAGATGTAAGGATTTGGATATGGGCTGATTTTTTTTGTTTTGGAACAACAGACAAAATTATTTCTAGTTTTATTGCATTTTAGCACACTTAGAGATGGCAACATTAATCTAAAGACCTCATCATTTATCAAGTAATTTTTTAATTTTAAAAAGTGCACAAATTAATCTTTTTCAAGCCACCTCCCTGACCTTCTCCTATCGTTTGAGAGCTTGGCATTGCATTTACTGAGGGTTTGGGGTTTTTTTAATTATTTCAAATTGCAAGAGGGCATTGCAAGGCTAACGAGCTGTATCTGAAGCTCAGTGTGCAAAGGAGAGAAACCAATATGGCTGAGAGGGAATTTTCCTAAACCACCCTTCACTTCAGGTAGCTGCTGCATGAAAAATGAGGAGATTCCTTGACAAAGCTTGCCCCCTGCAGGCCTCTACCTCCCTCTTGCACTGCCAGATTTGTTCATTTTTTACAGAGGCAAATTAAATGTGCTGCTGACATAACAGCCTTGAATATTACTTTTTTTTTTTTAATAAAATAGTAATTACTTAAATAGATATTTGGGGGCAGCTCTGTATTCTTAGTGTGACTGGGTCCCAAACATTAATTTAATTTGCCCAAATAGCTCCTGATTCGGTTTGCTGTTATCTGAAGGCAGTGAGCTAATGGAGATGATGCAGAAGGGATTTGATTTAACCCTGGAGCTGTTTGTTCAAGGAAAGCTCCCAGAACAGGCCATAACCAGCATCTGGTCTAATGAGCCACAGTGAGAATCCCCACAGATGCATCTCTTGGACTGGATAACAAGGAAGAGTCACACTAAAATAGGCTTCTGGTGAAGGCAATGAGAGTAAACACAGCCCTTGGGAGATAAAGGAGAGAATGCTTTGCAGCTCCTCACTTAATGTCTGATGGATTAGGACCTTTTAAGAATCTTTCATTTTTAAACTAAACCAAAAAATTATCACAATGGTTTTTAATTTTCATATAACAAATAAAAGCAGGCACAGGTCAATACCATGAATCAGTTTATGAATGACAACTGTTTAAGTATTTCACTCAATGCCCTCTGTGTGTGTGTATGTGATCTTTGAAAACAGGACTGAAACCTAAATAAGGTAAAGGTGTGATTTTTAAAGTTAATTAATGAGATATAACTCTGAAATGTAAAGCCAGCCAAACTAAATTTTAAAAAAGAATCTCTGAATAGCTATAGCAATTTGGGATTTTTTATTTGTAGTTGACATAACATCATCAAAATCTCTGGTGCAAATGAAATCACATTGACAATCCTGCTTATATTGGTATAATACATGTTATCTGAGCTGAGACAGACAGAAGCTATGCCACTCAACACTTTTGTTCCAAAACATTTTGCAAAGAGAAGTTATTTAGCCTCTTCCTTCTTTCTTTTTATGACGTGCTCTATGTGCTTACAAGAGGCAGAAAATGTCCATTAATAGTAATACTTAAATGTAATAGTATCTTTTCAATAATACTAAAATTGTAAGGAGTGCACTAGGGCTCTCCTGGGACTCTTTGACCACCAGCTCATGAATTTTAAGGATTCCAGCCCTGAGAAGGCTGAAGAGCCAGAGGGTTTTGTTTCCAGCAGAACCTGAAGCCCACTAGGAGTTCACAGATCTATACCAAAATCTGATTTCAATGAGTAACTTTAATCAGTAAATTCCACTGAAAAAATGCTTCACTGGAATTTTTTCCCCTGATCAGCTCAGTTAAATATTCTCTTTGAAACAAGATCTGACTCACAATGCAGGTTTAACAAGAGCTAATTTAAATAGGCCCTCATTACAGTTCCAGTGTTAAAGAGCAAATGAATTAAACACCTAAGTTTAGAGGATGTCTTTCAAAATTCTGTGAACAAGAATAAACAAACAGACTCCTGTTTTCACAGCTGGTGTCTGGCTTTTAGCCAAATATCAGGATAACAGAAGTGTGGAAAATTGAGGTGTGTTCATCAGAACAGTCTCAAATGGAGCCTCACTGGGCTGCATGATGGATTCCACCCATTTACTACAGACTGAGTAAGAAAAAGACTCCTACATTCGTGGTACACAATCAATTTGCCTAAGAGTTCTTTGATAGCTTGTTTTTCATAGAGATACTTGCAGGTACACAAAAAAAACCCCATGGTTTTCTGCATTCACGTTAAAACCATCCAGTAGATGGGGCCACAGAGTTGTACAAAACGCAGAAGAAAGTAAGATTAGTTCCTCCTTTAAAAACCCCTCTCTCATAGTGCAAATAGAGCTTTGTTAATCCATTAAATTCTAATGTCAGGCAAATAATTTATTTGCTTATATCGTGGCTTGACTGTTTGACTCATTAAGCTCTACTCAAAGGCAATTTAACATGATTCCGTGTGTGTTTGATATTGAAATAATTACAACTCTCAGCTCACAAAAATTACAGCTGAGATCTTAATTTTCATTCATCCCCTGTTGGTTCCCAGGTATTGTACAGGTGTGAGATAGGCTTGTGATGAGGCGACACAGTGGAAGTCGTTGACAGTAACTGTAGCAAGAAAGTCCCACAGGTGTGTGTGGCAGGAGGAAAGTGTTAGTGGTTCCTGCAGGACACAAAGGATGACTTTATGAATGTAGCTTGGATGCACCTTCGGGATTTTTTTTTCCCCCCGTTTCTTTGGGATCTTTGCGTATATTCATTTTAAATGTGTGGATCAGAAGAGAACGCAGGTGTTTGAGAGCACCTCTAGAGAGGCTGCAGGAGCAGGGGCTGCCCCGGGGGCGGTGTAGCGGTGGGTGTAGAGGTTTAAACTGTGTCTGCACATGGGGTGCAGCGTGGTAGCAGCAGCAGAAGGGGTTCTGAGGGTGTTTCTGAGCTTTGCCCCACGAAACGCCAAGTTCCTCGCGGATTCAGTTGTGAAATCCCGTCCGGGAGCCGGCTGAGCCGCCGCTGCCTTTGAGCGGAGGGGCTCGAAGGTTAAATACTGGCCATGGGGCAGGAGAACGGGCCCGTGGCTGTGTGACCGGGGGATGTCAGGGGACGCTTTGGGTCCGGGCCAGGGCGAGGGGCTGACCCGTCCGTGCGGCTCTGCCGGGCGCGGCTGGGCTGCCGGAACCCCCGGANGGGCGCTGACCCCCCGCTCCCCTTGGCCTTTCAGAGCGGGCGACGCTCGGGTCGCTGCAGACGGAGGAGTGGGGACAGTTCATGCACATCTGCGACCTGATCAACGCCACGGAGGAGGGGTGAGCCAGCGGGCCGGGGGGCAGCGGGGCGCCGAGGGGGCAGCGGCGTCGCTCGAGGGCAGGGTGACATCGAGCAGCCGGAGCTGGTGTGAAGTGACCCGAAACGAAATAGCGCAGGGAGCAGATAGCTTTGGTTCCCAAGGAAAAGCTTTGCCTGGCGCGGGGCCATCGGGATTTTAGGGATTAGGCTCGGAGGTTCTTCCCCACAGACACACGCTGGAGAAAGGTGGTGACAAAGTTTCTCGTCCGAGTCTGAGATGTTTTGTACAGCCTGTACTGCTCGTCAGGCTGAACGGGTACCCCTGTGCTCTGCAAACCCACCTGGAAAAAGGCTTTGAGCACTTGGGTGCCTGCAACGCTATTTAAAACTCTTGGCTTTTGCTTTCGAGTTCCCCACTGTGCAGTGTCTCTGCCAGGCTGTGCTGCAGCTGGGGTGAAGCACGGGCTGGGATCCTGTGCAGTGGGATCCTGTGCGGTGTGATCCATCCCATCCAGGTGTGCACCCAGGACTGAGCTGGTCTCTTGCACTGAACGGCCACATCCCGGTTTGCTCAGCCACTTGCTGCTCTGAGCTTCCTTGTTTCCACATGTAAAAATGGGAATAAAGGAAACTTGTCCTCGTGTGANTGATCCCGCGGGAGGGGGGACCCCGGCCCGGGGGCATCCCTGCCGTGCTCCGGCAGGTGTCCGGGATAACCCTATGCCAGGGGATGCCCGGGCGGGAGCCCAGCCTCGGTGAGTGTCCGGGAGAGCCCTGTCCCGGGGGATGCTCCAGTGGGACNGAGCAGCCGGAGCTGGTGTGAAGTGACCCGAAACGAAATAGCGCAGGGAGCAGATAGCTTTGGTTCCCAAGGAAAAGCTTTGCCTGGCGCGGGGCCATCGGGATTTTAGGGATTAGGCTCGGAGGTTCTTCCCCACAGACACACGCTGGAGAAAGGTGGTGACAAAGTTTCTCGTCCGAGTCTGAGATGTTTTGTACAGCCTGTACTGCTCGTCAGGCTGAACGGGTACCCCTGTGCTCTGCAAACCCACCTGGAAAAAGGCTTTGAGCACTTGGGTGCCTGCAACGCTATTTAAAACTCTTGGCTTTTGCTTTCGAGTTCCCCACTGTGCAGTGTCTCTGCCAGGCTGTGCTGCAGCTGGGGTGAAGCACGGGCTGGGATCCTGTGCAGTGGGATCCTGTGCGGTGTGATCCATCCCATCCAGGTGTGCACCCAGGACTGAGCTGGTCTCTTGCACTGAACGGCCACATCCCGGTTTGCTCAGCCACTTGCTGCTCTGAGCTTCCTTGTTTCCACATGTAAAAATGGGAATAAAGGAAACTTGTCCTCGTGTGAGATCTGCCATTGCATTGCATTACATTGCAAGAAGTCATTCTAGCAGTGGCATATTCTAACACTACCTGAAGAGTTTTCTCCAGGACGATGAGGTATGGCTTACTTTCTGCACAGGTGTCCTTTTGTGTGTATCAACTTTTCTTTCCTCTCATTGTTTTGGATTCCACACTCTCACCCGTGGCTCTTAGTACTTGGAATGTCAGTAATAATTACTTCCTTCTGGTTATTGCCATAAGCAACAGCATGCTTTGACCCTCAGTGTTAGTTTTTATGTAAAGTTTCCATGCAACAGAGCCTTTATTTAATAAACTGTTTCCTCTTGTGCACGGCTTAGGGTTGCAGAGGAGCTCATTGTAACTTCCTCCTAGGCAGCTACTACTAATCACAGTCTGTAACAGGATAGTAGGAGCAGCAGAACTTCTGCATCTAATTAGGCAAGTGGCTATTTTAATGCAATATCCAGCTCCTGACCAGAGCATTTCCAGATGCTTCAGTGAGGGAAGCAAGCAGGAATGGAATTGTAGTACAGCTCTCTGCAAGGGAAACTTCTCCGCTGCCGTGCTCCCGTCCATCACTTGATGCTCCACTGATATGCCTGGGTATGACATATGATTAAGAAAAATAAAGAAATGTCTTCTTTTTTTTCATGAAGTATCTCATCAAAGTAAGATATGCGGTAATGGTAAATACCCACTTAATTTCATTGACTTTGAAATGCTTTCAACAAATATTTCTTTTTTTCTTTTTAGTGAAAGATTGTATTTGGGCCTATTGCTCCATCATAGATTCTAGAGAGATCCTAAAGAGACATTAGGACATCTTGTTTATGTTGATCATGAGCTTTGAGCTGGCCCTAATAATTGTACACTATGGTTAGTCCATATTAATGAGGCAAAACTTCTTCCCACATGTGATAACCTCGATACCATCTTCCTTTTTCCTCCTACACAGATAGTTAAAAGATATGGGGTGTATATATAGAAATGAAAATGGCTGGGGTAGAAGAGCCCCTATCTCTAGGCTGAAGTGGGTTGTCCATCCATCCATGGTAATTACTCAGATGAGTTAAGTGCATCCTGCAATTATAAGATTGGAAGTTATCCATGACACCCCTACTCCTGACAGCACTCCCAGGAGAATATTTTCTAATTGCATCATACATGAAAACTACCAGTCAACTCTTGATACATCTGGCAATTGATATTTCCTTTCATGGCAATTAAAGCTAGATAAGTAATTCTGTTGTATAACAGTGGAAAAATACCATTTTGGAGCAGACTTTGCAGAAGAGAATAACTTTATTTCTCTGCACAGGTCTCTGGCGTAATGCACAGTCTGCAGTAACAAACCTGATTTACTGCTTTGTTGCTCTACTTCAGTGCTGAAGAGATTTTGCTGAAATCAATGGGGCAATTGCTCTGGTTTTATGTGGGTGTAAACACAGGGGTGGATTTGGTCCCATATCTCAGGCTGTTATTTTTGGTTCTTGGATGAAGTTATGAACTAGAAAACTTCACTGGTAACTTTTTCCTCTTCCACTTCTTGTCACAGGCCTAAAGATGCAGTTAAAGCACTGAAGAAGAAGCTTTCAAAAAACTGTAACCACAAGGAGATCAGGCTTACCTTGTCTGTAAGTACAGCTATGTTTATATTAATTAGACACTAAGAAGGTAAACAATCTAAACGATAAGGTGGCATGCAAATTATCCCTGACACAACTCTCCAGGATGTTTTCAGTCTTTGTTGTTTGTGTGTACAGCACTGCCACAGTGCAGATCAGATGGTTTGCTGGCATTCCATGGACTCCTGGATGATGCAAATTCGGAGGGGGGAAGCTAACTTTTCTGTGTAAAAGTAGGATAATTCTTACTTGCTCCAGTGACTGTCCTTCTGTGAGAGCCCCACCTGTTTGTGGAAGACACAGAGGTTAGGATATTACACAAAAGCTACATTTGACCATTCCATTACTCACCTTGTGGTGCTCATCTTGGTAAAACTAAGCACAGTGTGCAGCACGGTGGAATGTGTGATGTGTGCTCGGTAAAAGGAAATGTTATCGCACATAAATGATAAACTTGAAGGAAAAGGTAACCATGGTGAGGTCAGTAAGGGAGCGAGAGGCAGGGGGAGCTGTGTGAAATTCAGATGTTATGGCTAAAGGTTGGAGTGTCTGGGAATACCCTCACTTGACATAATGTGGCCTCTAGAATCTGACAGTGGTCCTGAACTGCCCCAGGGTTTGGGGAGCTGTTGTGATTTCAGTCAGTTTAAGAGTTACTCGAGTGTGTTAATGCAGGAAGTTCTAATACTGTCCTAAATCCTGAGTTTCTGGCTGGAATTACTCCTGACTACCAATAGTGCAACTGTGGCAAGAGTCATATATTTTGTATTTCATGTCCTTGAGGATTTTAGTCTTTTGTTAATTGGCTAGGAGTATTTTCTTCACCATTTCCTTTTTTGAGGTTTTAGAGGCCTGTCTGCATCACTGAGTGCTATTACTCATGGGTTTGGTATTTGTTATGCAAAATCATTATCTATATCAGGATGTGTTGAGAAGTGATTAAAGAAGATGGGTGATGGATAGTGCCAAATTGTAGGTCGCTTAGCAATTGCCCAAATGTCTCCTGACAAGTTAGAGATGCAGATAATTGTTAAACATGTCAATATAGACCTTCAGCTCACTCCGTTTCTGCAATTCTTCCCTGGTTTCCTCCTCCACTGTCTCATGAGTCACATTTTTGTGTGTTCTGTGTGTTTGCATAATGGAAGCACTGAGTTCCCACTGTACCTGCAATCCCTTTATCAGGTCTGTCTCCTGCAGCCCTTGTGCAGCACGGTCCTGTTCTGATTATCTGACACAGTCTGCTGATAACACAGGGTTTAGGTTTGGGAGCTGTTCTTGGGTATTTGCAGTACAGATATACCCAAGGTGACATTATAGCTTAACTTTTGAGTGTGTAGAAGTGGGAGAAGGATCTTGTTTCAGGTCTATCCAAGGAAGAACTTTACCACACTGACCTGGAAGCTCATTATATTGCCGATGGAGATGGGATTGCAATTCCTGTCCTGTTCCAGCCCCTTTCTCTGTCCTTACCCACTCCCCTGCAGCCTGTAACATGCCTGCCAGGCAATCACATCCTCTTGGCCCAGCTGCTGTTTTCTGTTTGCAGATTTCTTCTCCTTGTATTCTTTAATCTTGTTTCCCCTTTTTTTAAATTTGAATAAGTTCCAGCCTTTCCTCTAACTCTCTCTGTCTTTACAATTTTAGTTCTTGTGTAAGATCTTTTATGCCTTGCCTCTCCCTCTGCCGCTGGCTTTTTTCATTTTTCTTTTCTTTCTTTCTTTTTTTTTTTTTTTTTACCAGTACTGCCATAATTTAGCATGTGTAAAATCTTTCCTTTGATGACCTCATTGCTGGCCATGTGTGGCTTTTACCTTTCCCATACCACTCTTCCTATGTGCTGTATCTTCTGTTTTTATTTTCTTAATCGCCTTAATGAAATTGTTCCTGTTTTCCATTTTGAAATGCTTAGATGATAACAGCAATTGATTGCAAATGGAAAAAATAGAAATAATTTTCAATTCCTGAAACACAAGCCCTGCCTTCCCTGTGCAACTCTCGTCTCTTAAAAATTGTTTTCCTCCCAGAGTTTTGTAAAAATAAGGGTTCTTTTTGGATGAACTGTTATTGCCTGTATTTGTTACAGTAAATGTAAATTTGTAAATGTAACAAATCTAGCTTGTGAGACTCTACATCAGATTGTCTCTCCCAACTACATTAGGTAAAACCAAGAAGGATCTACAACTCACATTTTTTTAGAAGTGCACTTTGAGCCTCTTCTATCTATTCAACCTTGACATCCTTGAATTTAATATTTCTGATGAAGCTGCTTGAGGAGTTCATTCCCAGAGGAGACACACAGAGTGGAGTGTGAAAATCTTCATGGAAGCAACTCGACTGCACATGTTAGCCCTGCTTCTGCTCCTAAGATGGGCTAAATCTCAACAGTGTGTTCCTCCTCCTTGCTCTTGGATGATGCTTTATTTACTTGGAGGAAGAGGGCTGGGTGCCAGCTGGATCATGTGCTGGCTGTGGCTTCTTGGCTTCAGGTGCTCTGAGCTGCTGAAGATCGTGTGGAGTCACGTGGATGGAGGTGTTTGTGTCAGGCCATGGAGTTGCCTCATGCCCAGCCTTTGATAACACTGAGAGATCAGGGCTGGCACTGGTGGTTGTGCAATCAGAGTGGAAAGGATTAGACCTTTCAGGCAAGAATCCAACAGACTCTGTGTGTGTTACTTGACTTTTTATTGCTGGTAGACTTTAGATACATAAATTTTGTTTATGTAATGAGTACTGTGACAGCTGTTCAGTCGCCTGCATAGATCTCCCTGGATTTTGTAGAGCATTTGCTGCAGTGCCCCAGTTCTGATACCTGTAAGGTCTTAGGAGCTGAACAGCACATGGGGAAATTCTTTATTGAATGTGTCCCTCTCACTCCTGCATTCAAAGCAGTGGGCAGAAATTTAAGATTAAATTACTGTTTCACCTCTGTGTTACATTGTTGGAAAATATTTTACAGGAAGTAATTTTCCCAGAGAAATTGTGGATCCCCCATCCCTGGAAATGTTCAAGTCCAGGTTGGATGAGGCTCTTAGCAACCTGATCTAGTGAATGGCAGGGGAATTGGAACTAGTTGATCCTGAAGGTCCCTTCCAACGTAAACCATTTTATAGTTGCTTAGAATTAAATTTTGACGGGTATTTTTTCCTAAGAATATTTTCACTTTTCTGATGCAGAAAAAATTTAGCATGGCACATGGGGCCTTCAGATATTAGTTTGTTAAATTAATATTTCACAAAGTGGAGTATCTAAAAAAACAAAAGCATGAGAGAGTCCTCCAGCTCCTCAATTAAAAGAGTACTACTCTATTTTATTATACTTTATGGTATATGATGACAAAGAAGAAGAGGACATTGAGTGGGGGCAAAAGAAATCCAGATCTCTGTGTTTGAAATGTGAAATCTGAAAAACACAAGACTTCTGAAAATTCGGTGTTTTTGAAATGCTGAACTTTGATCAAGTGTAGCCAGCCCCTGCACTGTAATTGGTGAGTGGCAGCTGAAGGAGCTGCTCATACCGGTTTGCTTTAAATGCTGCCCTTGGAAACAACATCTTGCAGTTCCAAGCCTCACTTGGGCAGGCATCAGGATGTGTTCAGTGCAGTGTAATCCTGGAGATGGATTAGTGGCTTGTTCCCCTTGAGTCAGAAATTTGAAGAAGCAAACTGTTCATCTGGGTTTTCTTGCAGCCACCTTGGGTCTGAGAAGTGTCCCTCATAGGCTGCACCCATTGCTCAGCTTTGTGGACCAAACCTGGCTGCTTTGGATGTGCAGTGAGTCCTGAAATCTGAGTGAGGCCTCTGTTGATAAGGAACATAGCTGACTTTCTGCTATACTCACCAACTTCCCATTCTTTGTTTCTGCTTTGCCATTTGGCTTCACCTCTCTGTAGATGCCTTTCATCATTTTACTTCTGTGATTCAGTCCTGTGAACTAGAGGCTTTGGATTACACAGTTTGCATCTTTTGCTCAGTGCAGATCTCCGAGATCTGTTATCCTGGAACACAGCAGCTCTGTCAATTCCAACACTTCTCACATCCTGTTTGCCATTGACAGGAAGTTTAATGGTTTGATTGAAGTTAATTTGCCAGTTTCATTGTTAAAACATCTTTCTGCTGAGTTTCCATTGTGCTGTGTGGAGCAGTGGTTGGCTTGGCCAGCTTGGATCTGTTCCTTCCAGTGGAAGTGCTTGGGACTATGAAATCCTATTTGCACTGGAGTCCTATTTGCACGATAAATACTCATATTGAAATTCTAATGAAAGGTGTTATTAGCATGAAAGTGCCTTGTTCATTAATAGTCCAGTTAAAAATAATTGAGTCAAATTCTTATTTTTCTTATACCAGCTTAGTTTTACCCTGAGTGAGTGGGCTGGGCTGGCATAATTGAGTTGAGGATCCAGGCCATTAATTCAGAACTTTATTCAGCAGTCCCCTAAGTAGGGAATTAATAATAGGGAGTAGTATAACAAGTTTCCCATGCACTGGGTTGAAAATATTTTACACAAAGCATCTTTGAAGTACTGCACAGGCAAATGACTTGGCTTATTAGCGTATGTTTCATGTACCCTCTATGAAATGTAATGTTTTGAGCCAAGATGTTTTTGTAATTATTTTTCAGTTAGCTTTTTGCACAGCAGTCTGCCAGTGTCTCTCTATTCTACTGTTCTCTATTCTATTTTCATTTCGGCAATTTATTTTCTTCCGGTCTCAGACCTGTTCTCCTGTAAGTTTGTGATCACACAGAGAAAAATCCGTGAGTCTTGAGGCTAGAAAATGAGTTACTAAAATGATTTCATTTAGTATATGTAGTCTACTCTGAATAGGAAAGTATATTTAGCCTGCTTTTATCAAGATCACATTATCATCCCTTTAAATACGTGTATCCTCTTGAGAATATGTCCTGTCTGTTACATGATTCAGAGGAAGTTTTGTCTCAAAGCACATGAAATTTTGCAGCCTTTTGTTAATGTCAGCCCTTTTCTATCTTCCCTCATGTTGGGAGGGAAGATGAAGCTACAGTTGAAGAGAAAGAAGTACAAGAGTGACTTGACTTTTTCCTTGTGTGGGTCATGATCCATCTTCAGATTTGGGCCAGGCAAGATGAGTTCTGTTCCTGATTCTGCAGCTGATCTGATTGACCCCAGTTTCATGTCCAGTCCCAGGTGACTGGGATGTAATGGCAGTTTTTGACACCACTTCTGCAAAATGAGAGTTGTAATCAGCCACCTCCAGATGTACAAGGGAGAAGTGTTATGTCCTTACCACATCCTGCTGTGTTTGATGGGGCAGGCATGGTGCTTGCAGGGATCCTGCTCTGAGCATTTGATGCAGGGTTTTGGAAGTAGACTTCCTTCACGAAGATGAATCTGACAATTGGAACATTTCAGTTCATCTGTTTCAAATCAATGTGACCTTTGAAACGCATGCAGAAATTGTCCTCCAGGTTGGTGAATTTGTTCTTTCCTGTTTTATCATTAGTCTCTCACTTACAGGGCAGATTAGAGGACAGGCATTTAGCACTCTGATTTTCTTCTCTTGCAGAGCTCTTCATAATCTGTCAGACCATGGAACCTCTGTCTTAGGCAGTGAATTAATTCGATTGCTGAACCCATATAAGTATAATTTTTTTAAGATACAGGCAGATTTCCTGCTGTTAAGGTACCTTATGTTCAGTAAGTGCTGTGACATAGAAACAAGTGCGACCATGCTCCTGTGTCAAAAACAGGGTCACTCTGGCTGGCACAGCCCCTTTGGACTGTGCAGGTATAACAGAGCACACAGGGAGCTGCTGTTTCCCTGGTGACCTCATCAGGCATTCCAGTGAGTACTTACCTGGTCATCTCCATTCCTGCTCTTCCCTATAACTCCTTGAAACAAATTAAACAAAAAGAAACAAAAGCCATCAAGTTGTGGGTTTTTTTCCCCCCCTATTCTTCGTGTAACAGAAGTTTTTTTGTGTGTGCAGCTGCTTGAGATGTGTATGGAGAACTGTGGCCCGAGATTCCAGTCTTTAGTTGTGAAGAAGGATTTCTGCAAAGACAAGCTGGTGAAACTGCTGAACCCAAGATACAATCTGCCCATTGACATGCAGGAGAAAATCCTGACCTTTGTCATGGTGAGTCCAGAGTAAACTGAGTGCTCACAGTGTCTCTGCCATGTGGGAAATGTTTAATTGTGCAGCCTGTTTAGATCCTGGGAACCTCTTCTGAAAGCAGACCTTAACTCTGGAGCTGTTGTGGTTCCTGTTGCACTGAACAGAGCTACCCAGGGTGGAAGAAGGGAATGACCTGTCTTTAGGTCTTAGGACCTGTCTTTAGTTTTAAAAGCATTTGTCTGACCATGGACTGACCATTTATGTTACTGTCCTTGACTTTTCAAAACCAGGTTTGGGCACGAGGTTTTCAAGGGATGGTGGATGTGAGTGAAGTAAAAGAAGTTTACATAGAATTGCTGAAGAAAGGAGTGGAGTTTCCATCCTCTGACACCAGCAGTGGTGGATCTAAGGTGAGGATATACAAGGACACTTCAGAAATGGGATGTGTTCATTTTATAGGACACAGAAGGCATGTTTGATCTGGGTTTTTTTATTTAAATGCTTCAGGGCAGAATATGACCAGACTATTTAAGCACGTGAGCAGGAATCAGTTTCTGTTATAACAGCTAAGGTAACAACAAAGAAACTTGACCTATATAGTAGTTTATTTCATTTCCAAGTACAGATTCATGGGTATGTTCTCAGAAATGAAGCATCTCTGTCTTGAGACTTTCAAAGATTTGTACATGCTGTTTACTTCAAAATAAATGAGTGCTTAGTGCTCCAAACTTGTCAGCCTCTGAAAGCTGCAACAAAAATGAGTAAGATTTTCACAAAAACATGTACTGTTGAGAGTATGAGCATCATCCATCTTGAAGATTAAATGGAGAGATGTAGAAATCTATAAGAAAAGATTATTGTCTGTGTATCTCTCCAGCTTTGCACAGTAAGTGTTATTTAAGCCTATGTCATAGGTAGTATTGTGTGGCATTGAGGACATTAAATGTAAGTATGGCTTGAGCATTGTACAGCAGCTGAAAATACAGTACATGGTTTAATGCCATTCTTTCTAGATTGCTTTTTTTTTTTAATAAGAATTTTCACAAGAGCTTTGGGCTGTGTGAAAACCATCCATCTCTGCGTAGAATCTTGCAGTTACAAAATTAGATTTCTATAATCAGTGCAGACAGGAATAATTTAGATTTATCCTGAGTTTGATCTGCTGGTTGAATAGTGGAGTGCACAAAAGCTTATGTACTTAAAGGTTGTTTGAACAGGCTCTGTGAAGAATGCTCTCAATGGATACTAATTTTTTCCCTCACTTAGTACATTAGAGATTATTTTGTCTACTTCATGTACTTGCCAGTTAAAATCAGTGGCAAACCTTCTGTTTGTCTCAGCAGACCTGAACACAGTTTTTACCTCAGTCCCCAGGAAGTGAAAGGTTTGTAGTGTGTAGTGCAGCCTGGGGTTTACATTTGAAATTTTTTTAACAATCAGTTCAGATGCAATGCAGGTGGATCTTTCTCAGACTGTTCCTGCTTTTCAGTCCAGGAGACTTTTGTATTTTACCTTCTGGGGAGACCCAGACTCAGCCCTCCAGCCCTTCTACTGCTTCCAAATGTATCACATTCCAAACTGTTCTTCACTGCAAAATTGCAGTGGCACTCTGGGAAGGACTCTCTGCTCTTAGATGGTTTAATTATTCTTTGCTAGCCCATTCTTGAGCCATTTCCACTTTATCCTGGGATGGAACTTACTTGCCAACCCTTTCTAAAGATATTTGATTTCCAAGCCTCATTTCATAACAAAATAGGCATGAGATTTATTTTTGTAAATAGGACTTGCTCAACAAATTCCCTGGGAGCACTGATTGTGAGGAAGCTCCTGCCCAGCTGTGGAGTCTGAGAGATGTTCCTCTCTCAACAGGATGCCTGCTGCAGTTTTGTTGAACCCCAGCTCTGGGTTTTTTTGTGTTTTCACAGATTTCACCCCAGCCTTGTGCAAAGTCATCCCCATCCTCTGTCAGTCCTGCCAAACGTTCCTTCCTCCCTCTTCCCACAGGCCCAACGTTGCTGTTGACTCCGGAGCAGGTGCAGCACTGCAGGTTTAGGGGAGGGTGGGTCTGTCTGAAATGTGCTGTGAGTGTGTGACTGGAGCAGCCTGGCTGCCACTGGAGGGACCCTCAGTTCACAGCGTGTAGCTCTGGGTTCCTGCCCTTTGGTTTGTGGAATTGCTACTCGAGTGTGTTGATATCTAATCACATCTTACAATGCTGTGATGTAAATTGATAAAAGCTTGTTCAGAGATAAGCAAGAAAGCCAAACTTACTTTCACATAAGGCTTGTGTGAAGAGGTTATTATAAAAAGCAGGAAGGAGAGGACAGTGCTCTTCCATTCCTGCTTGCCCCGTATGTAACTAAAAGGAGGAACAGTTACATCAGTGAGAGGGATTAACTGCAAGGAAAACAAGTAGTGCTATCAGGCTTGGATCTTAGTTTGAGTGCACATTTAAAAGCTGAACTAATTCCATTCATTTCCATGGCATGTTACCAGAGTAAAATAATGCTAATTAAGTCTATATTATACCTAATGGGAAAGAAACTGTGTATTAGAGGTAAGAATTATTCTGCTTGCTCTGTTCACCTACATAATATTCTCCTGTTGAATTCCAACAGATTGGGAAACTGTACAGTGAACTGGATATGGCAAAAATGAACGTGAGGGTCATGTCATCAATACTGAAGGAAAATGTTCCTGGCTCTGAAAATCCGGATGATATGAATCTTTTACAGGTACATGATAATTCATTAATAGGGGCTATTGGTTTGGTTGTAGTTGTTTTTTAAAGTGTCATATCTTGTTTTTTAACATCTGGATTCAGATTGACAAATGGAACCCAACAACGGGTTTCTGTCTCTCGTTTTGCTCAGCTTTCTTTCATCTCCTTCACCTTCCCTTGACATCTCAATAGTCAGGAAAGGACAATACAGCTTGCAATGCAAATTTGGGCTCTAGGGAATTCCAATGGCAAAGGAATTTCATAATGGAGCATTCTCTGCTGAGCATGTTCTGTCAAACAGCCCCGAGAACATTCCAGCTGGAGCACAGATGATGACAGTGTGTCACTCTCATATCCGTCCTGGAGTTTGCAGGGCTCTCTTCATTATCTCCAGTCCCTTAGAGGCAGACTGAGGGCCAGTGAAGGGTATGAAGCGTTGGCTTTATGTGTGTGACCTCAAAGGTTGGGAGCTTGCTGTGCTACAGAGGAATTCGTGTCCTCTTAAAGTGTAGCCTGAAGGAAGTGTATTGCAATAGTCCCGTGGTGCGACAGTGAACTCGTACATGCTCCTGTGATATTATGTGCTTGTGCTGTATTTTCCAGTTTAGAAATTAAAAGTAGAGTGTTACTTTAGCATTGCAATAGTGACCTATGTTAATGGGAGCTTTTCGGTTTTGTGTTGTTTGCAAGAACTTAGAAAGCTTTTACCACATCCTTCTGTTTCTAACCTTACCTCCAAGCTGCTACACTGAGGAAGCATTTTTGGCAGTTGTGCGGCATTCGGTGTTTTGAAGAACTGATCTGATTTTTGCAAGCCTTGGGTGTGCTTCTCCTGCCCAGTGTAGAAATTTTCCTGTGCAATGAACACTTACTGGGTGGTTTTGAGAATACACTGGTTAATTATGCTTAACAATCTCTGTCCAGTCCATGACAAGGTTGGAAAACAGAAAAAGTTTGTCTTTTATTTCCTGTCTCCTGCTGTGGCACTTCTGTATGTAGGTGCACAGATTCAGCTGCCCACAGTAAACCAGTGGATTCTTACTGACACTCCCAGTAATAAAATTGTTGGCAAAAGGTTGAGGACAGGGCGTGGAGTTCCCATATGTGGGAGAGTGAATGAAAACTCATTCCTTTCACTGTTGTTCTTGCTGTTCCTTTTCCCCTGTGCACAGAGTGGTGTAAAACATCAGGCATGGCCAGCCTGTTCTTGAACAATGCTTAATGTTCTCTTTTTGTTTGTGGCACTGCCTGGATTGCTTGGATTGGACTTCTGTTGTCACAGAACAAAATCCGTTCTTGAAAGAGCTGCTTGTTTAGACTTTGAGTGAGTTGGAGACATTGATTTTACTCCTTCAGATTATCTGGAGCCCCACGATAAAAACTGTAACAAGGTGAACTTGACCACCTTGTTACACATTGTGTAATGTGTTTATTGCTCTTTATCTTCATTAGTGGCCAGGCTCCTCTCTTTCCCCACCCTGTTTTGGACAAGGCTTAAGATATCATATTTCACTGGAAATAATGTGCTGGCCAGTAATTGTAGTTAAAGAATAGTTTAGGATCAGCCAAGAAGAGTAACAAACTTTTGTACTGGATGGTGAATAGACATAGTGAACAGACAGTGGATGGATGTGCAGGAATTTGGGTCCAGATCAGCAGCTGGTAAGAATTAGCACAAATGTATTGGAATCACTGATGATTGTTATTCCAGCTGCTACTCCCATCAATGTAAAACTCCAGTTTTCAGGCAAATCCATGCCTGAAATGAGTGTCTCAATTTCCTTCTCTATTGACTATTGACACTTGGCTGTGTAATGGAAATACACATAAGATAATACATGAGAAATACATAAGAAATACACTTCTTTTTTTTTTTTTTTTAAATGTGGATCAGGTAGTAAAATGTGGAGTTGCAAAGGTTTTAAATGTAGTTACACTAGGCTGAACCCATTTTTGTGTGTTTTATCCTGGGCTGTGAAGATACAGTATTGAAAAGCATACTGCCATCCTGACACAGATTTAGCAAAGCGGTGCAAATTTCTTTTTAAATAAATAATTGATTTATGTGAAGTATTGTATTTTTGGAGGAAAAATCAGATCACTTTGAATATCAAAGGAATTTCTGAATAGTAGTGTGCAAATAGGGTCATTTCCCCCCTCCTTTTTTTTTTTTTGTTTTTTTAAGCAGAGCCAGCCTGCATTTGCAAGTGCAGTGTGAAAGAGAAAAAATGTTGGCTGAGTTAAAGTTCCTGTTGCTAAAGAATTTGTTCCTTTGAACATGCAAAATCTGCAGAGGGGAGTAATATAAACAGACTGTCTTCCACTTCACCAGGCAATAATGCAAAATTCTGCTTAATAAACTCTCATAATTCTCCTATCTGCTGATTCTCTAAGGTTTGTGTTACTTTCTCAAAAATCCATAGATTGAGTTTATCCAGACTTCCCACTTAAAGGAATGGTTGGAGCTTGAGACTTGTCACAGGGCACTTCTGACCTTTAGACTAATATTGTCTTTTCTTCAAGCAGACGTTGAACAGGATTTTGTCCAAGTATCCTGCTGAGTTTAATCAGCCTCAAGCAGGATCAAATCACATTGGCTCTACATCACCCAGGAGGGGTCTTTGTTATTTTGCAATTTGTAATTTAGGCTTTAGAGACACATGTATCTTTAGAAACGAAGGTGGGTCGAGATGTAGGGGTTGTGTAGGAGTGATGTGGTGGTGGGAGTTGTGACCCTGCATTGAAGAGATCAAAGATATGGACATTGTTCTATTTGCACAGGTTGGTACCCATGTGGTTTGTGTAAATTGAGGAATGCTACCTGTGATTCTGCAGTGCTTGAGGGTCTTATCATTCATCTCCAGAGCTGACACACTGAGAGACCACAGTTAGGGGGTTTTTAATTTTTTTCCTTCCTTTGCCTCGGGCAGAAATTGTACAAGACCTGTCGGATGATGCAGGAGAGGATCATGGAATTGTTGGTGACAGTGGAGAATGAAGATGTGATTGTTGAGCTAATACAAGTAAATGAAGATCTGAATAATGTCCTCCTGGGACATGAAAGGTAAGTGCAGGGCCTCTCTCCTCACATTTGGAATCCTACCTGAATAAATGCACTTTTGTTGATCCTCCCCACGGAGACAGATTTTATCCTTAAATTCAGAAAAGAAATATGATTGCAAAAAGAGAAAATTATGTATTTGCTGCCTCCTAAACACTTCCGAAATGGTTCAGGAGAGTAGTTAGGAAACATTAGAGTGGCATAAAGCAAGCGAACAGCATGGGCAGGAGATCAGATAGAGGCACACAAAAATAATTTGGAATTTGACATCCCTTTTTGGCAGAGCCCAGTGAATTTGTCAACAGCTGCTACAAATCCTTTGGTGCTGGTGCTTATCTCTGTTAAGTGTCTGTGCTTCCAGGAAAGAATACTTGTCCTCCTTTCTAAACAATTTTGACAGTTTTACTGCAGGAATTGGCCATGGAGCAGCCTTCTGCCTCATTGCACGCTTAGGAGAGTTGCTTGCTGTTCTCAGCTGGATTGAAACATACTGTTCTGCTTGTCTTACAGCAGAAAATGTTTCTTTCTTTCACACATGAAAGCACAGCAGTACTCCTGTTGACATCCTGGGTATTTGTCTGTTATTATAGCACTGGTAGCATGACTGGATGCTGGCAAAACTGAAATTAGTTTTCAACTTAAAATTCCAGTGTTGTTCCCCAAAATATCACAAGTATTCTCATGCAGAGTGCTCTGATTTAATAGGAAATACCCTTCCATCTTAAGAAGTTGATTTCTTCCACAGCTAAAAAGTGTTCTAGGAATCATGATCCATCAAGTGCAATTGTTCTTTATTAAATTTAGCAAATTTAGAGAATTTAGTCATTTTTCTTTTTAATCATCTTTTGAGTGCTGCACTGAAAATATCACTTTTTCTTCTAAGTGTCAGGCATAAGTTTTCATTTACTCTTAAATCTTGTCTGCTGTAGTGTTGGTGGATTTTACAGCAGCTGTCTTGAAAGAACTGTGTGCTCACTTCTTCCTTTAGGAGGTTTTTTACTTTTAATAAGCAAGAAAAGGAATTTTATTCAGTGTTTGTGTAAATCCACTGAAGTCAGATGCGGGCATACATTTTTGTTACAAGTGATGAATACTGAAGGCCAGGAACCTCAAACTGTGAATAGAAGCTTGTGGATATAATTCAACAGATTCCTCACTAAAGACACAGTGATGGAAAGAGTGATTAATTTGGACAGAAACTGCTGTATTTTAGTAATGTAATGCTCTGGTTTGTGTGGTACAGGTCTTCCTGAGTGCAGATCCATTGCACTTCAGAGTGGATAAGTATAAAAAGGTATCTGGTTAATTTTGTGCTGCAGAAGATTTGTTCTTTGGATCTCCTTCTGAACAATGTGGTGTGTAAAGGGCCAACTGATTTTAATGAGCTGCATATGTTTCACTTCATGTGTGTTGTTGGAGGATGAGTTGTGCTGCATTTTCTGTTTCTGATTATTAATGTAGAATCTAAATTAAATCCGGAGCAATCTTCACTGTGCAGCCAACAGCTCACGTGTGTAACAGTGCCTCCCTCTAGTGTCTCTGCAGCTTCTTGGTCCTTCCTGGATTTCAGATAAATGCTTTCTGCTCTACAACTGGAAAGGTTTTTTCCTTCTGTTTCTTCATGCATATATACTTTTTTTCTGAGCCTCCCTAGTACAGTGACCCTGAATAGCAAATGCAGTTGGATAAACTGTCTGTACATCTGTCCATACAACTCAGGGCTCCTGATGCTGAAACACAGTGTCCCTCTGGATGCTCAGTGTAACCTGTGTGGGTCTGCTCTGGACTCACAGCAGCACTCTTATTGCTCCTAGGACATACATATTTATGCAGATAGATTATTTGTTTGTTTGTTTCCATTTTTTAAAAAAAACATTGCAAAGGCCTGCACTAATGGGAGGGCTGTGTGCCAGACTAGGTGTGTGGTCTGTCCTGGGAGGGCATGGGGGAATGCCCATAACTCTGAGGACAGAAGGCTGCCTGGGACTCAGCTGGAAGAGTGTACTGGTCAGCAGGAGTTGGATTTGGCACAGTGGATGTTCACCTGCCTGGTGTGAACAGAGACAAACCACTGTCAGAGGAGCCTTGGTTTTATTCAGGAACAAGCAGATGGCTGTCTCCAAACACGGGGCCAGCAACAAACCAGCTGGTGCAGAAGACACCAGGACCACAGACCTGGAATTGCCCATGAAGACAAGTGCCCCAGAGACAGACCTGGAGTGTTTGTTTGGTGCTTCTGGAGTCTTTAGAGAATTCAAAATTCATTATAACTGGTTATACATTCTTCTGAAGCACATTGTACAGGGATGTGAGAATGAACATTTAACTCTGCACCTCCCACAGGTTCTCACGGAACAGAGTTCGTTTCCTGGAGAACCAGAGGATACAGCGGGAGCGGGAGGAGGTAATTGAGGATGAACTCCAGAACTCTAAACATTCCTTTTGCTCTTCCTTGTGAAAAGTACACTTCTGATACATGCAGAATTTTATTCTCTAGTTGAGAGGAGACAACAGACTGACACTACTCTTCCTGATTTTTCTCAAATCTCACTTGCAGAATTTCATGCAAATTCACGTAACTAAAGTAGAAAATGATGTCAAATCTAAGAGGGAACCTCGGGCATTAAAAATGAGAGAGAGAGATTTATTCAAGTGCTGGTTTATTGCCTCTCCAGCTAAGCACAATTATCTGCCATGCAAAAAATGAGAAACCAGAGGTTTTTTTCATTTGTTTTCTGTTAATGATCTAGAGACTGAAATACTGCTGCACTTTGAGAATTCACTTCTTCTATTGAGTTTTTTTTCCTGAGTCAAAGCTTTTTCTGAATTGTGAATAATGGCTTGTAGCAAATCTGTAATGACTGTCCTTTTTTGACTGATAATTATGGTTGTTAATTATATTGCCCAAAGTAGTTTTGCATGTTTCACCTTCTCCTAAGCCATAATTGTGCAGTCATCTAGGACTCGACATAAAAATGCACTGTGAATGCTGAAATACTGCTGACAATTATTAGAAGGGTAGAAGGTAGTCTTGTTTTCCCTGAAAAGCCACTATTACTACATTCTGGTTATGTACGTGGATGGTTTTGCTTGATGGATGCACAGTTGGGTTGGTTAGTAATCCAAATAGTGCAGTCTGTGCATTTTTATATTATTAAGGAGACTCTTGAGTTTAAAATGCATCATCTTTTATTTATTTAATTTTCATCTGGTGTTACCAAACCTGCATGATTCAAGCATGTGGTTTTATTAAACCTTTGGCTGGCTGCATTTTTAATTCCAACACATTCACAGGAGAAAGGAAGGGAACTCTTTTCTACGTCCTAGGAAACCTTGTGGTTTTGATTTTTTTTTTTCTATCCAAAATGGGACTGGAAAAAAATCAATCTCCTAAGTATATATCAAATCTCATTAACACAAGTAAGTAGCATGAAAGGAATTGTACAGGATCAACCAGAAGATAAATATGAAACCTGTGTCTAGACAAGTTCAGAATGGCTTTATAGAATTGAGTCCTTTCTGTTTTCTACTTCAGAACTGGTTTACTTTATTTTTTGAAATTGATCTTTTCTGACATGCATATTTTGTTTCATTAGCTATATTTTGCACACACAGAGTCCTGATCATCTCTTACACTTACCAATTTTTAATACGAAGATTTTAAAAAGTTTGTATTTTGTGAAAACAGCAATTTGTTTAAAACTATGCTTTAAAAACCAAAACAAAACAGTGGGAAAAACCCCAAATAACTTATTCTTTTTCAAATGTTAAGCTGTACAGGAAACAGCCATCTGCTCCCTCAAGTGATCTACTTGGCCTCTCTATAGATTCTCCATCTTCTGTGTCTGCAGTGGTGCAAAGTGACCCTGCAGTTTCTCCTTCAGGAAGTAAGTGGTGAATGCTCCTTTCCCTTCCACTCTAATTCCCTAAAACAAGCCCACAAGAGCTTAGTGGAGGGATCAAGAAGTTCCTTGTAAGAAAGAAAACAAAAATACTCCTTAACTTTAAGGATGTTCCTTAAATTTTCTTAAAAGGAAAATTGAAATATGTCCATAGGAGCTGCAAGGTATTATGAGGTTGCCTGTAATTTTTTTTACAATATTTTTTTTTCCCCTTTTACATGGATTTGAGCAATAGAATGTGCTCTGTTTTCTACTGCAGTGAGGCCTGTAAAACACTCTGGTAGCTGCTTGTTCTGTTGATTTGGCAGGAAGAAACAGGAGTTTTTTCAGGAGTGTTAGAAAGACTTGGCTTCAGGTACCCAGAATTACTGTTTGCAGCAGCCCCTCCTTTACCCGCTTTAGGGAAGTCCATACACTAAAGCTAAAGGTGTCAATGTCCCCCTGGGAATGAATTCCTAGAATTCCATTTTAATCCCTTAGAAACAGTGATAAGAGTGTGAAGTGGTATCTATCATGTAGAGCTCTGCTGATGCTCTAAATACAGAGATGAATATCTTGGATCTAAGACTTTTCAGCGTCATTAAAACTTTGCCTTTCATGTGATAAACAGCAAATTCATTTCAGACTCCTTGTAGGCCTTCCGAACAAAAACTTGACTCTTTTAGTGTTCAAAATACAAGTATCTACTTTTGCATAAGAATGTTTAAATTACCATTAATTATTGCTTTGAATTTCAGATGGCCTATCTGCACACCCTGAAGATAAAACCAGGCCTCATCCATCAATTTACCCACAGCTGCATTCAGCAACTCCTACAAAATCTCATCAGTCCTCGTGAGTAGTCTCTTGTCAAGGAATGGGAATGGATAACAGATCCTTAGGGGTATTAGTGCTCTGTAATTCATCTAATGAATATATGAAGCTCCAAGGACACAGATTTACTACTTTTACATTTTAGTCCAGTAAAACAAGTGAAAATTCCCTCTGTGCTAGACATTGAGAGAGTTCAAAATACACTTATACCTGCATCACTATTTTGTCATAAATGTACCTGGCTTTCAGCAGGGAAAGGGAGAAACATGAAACAGGTTAGTGAAAGAGTTCAGGACAGAAGAGGTGTCCCTGTAATTCCTGTGCATGGGACACTGGTCCATCTGCCCCTGCTGCTTTCAGTTGTGACACACAGGAAAGACAGACCAGCCAAAAAAATAATGGAAAAATCAGAATAAACAGTTCTGATCGTTTCTTACTTACATTCAATGTATTGCTCTCTCCTAGATTTGCAGCTGAAGCACAAAGCAATAGTTTAAGCAGCCCAGCTGGACACATATATAGCAATGTGAACACATATAGCAATGTGAGTAATACTCATGTTCGGGATGATCATTCTTGTCTGGCAGCTGTCAAATGAGAACTTCTGGATTTTCCCCAACTGCTGTCCAAGATCTCTTCTGTGACCTTTCTCCATACCTCAGGGAACATTCTACTTGGTAAACAGGTCAACTTTCCTCTTTTGCTGCCACAGATACTAATGTGGAAACCTGTTTCTTTGGGTCCAGCACAATCCCAGGGGAATTTGCAGAAAGCACTTGCTCTATTATTTGTGTTTAATTTCTTGCTATGCAAAGCAAGCTGAGATCTCCTCCTGTTGCCATGATGTTACTCTAGTGTACTTTCTTTTTGAAATAAGATATTAAAAAGAAACATACAAAAAACCCCCCAAAAACTCAAAGCCCCCGCAGAAGTACAGCCCACCAAAAAATCACTCAAACCCTAAGTACAGTGCAGGACAAATGTCATGCTGCAGAGAAACAAACACCCATGACAGAAGGAATGGAAAGAATCTGAAGGGACTTTGAGATAATGTTATGAAGGCAGTATGAAATAGAAAAGATGAGAAGCAGCCCCCAAACAAACATGCACAGTCCTTACTTTAAACTGCAAATAAAAGCAGGTGTTTGAATCTGTGTGGTGGAACAAGTCACCCAGAAGTAAATTACACAAATGTGCTATAGGACACTAAATGTTGCTTTGAAGGTTGTGTGGAGAATGAAGATTAACTGGGTTGCTAACTGTTGGCCTTGGAATTTTACCTACAGAAGTCAGTTTAAAGATAAGTCAGCAATTATGTAAGTTAGGTCAAACCATTTCTCATAGAAAAATCTGTTTATGCATTGTTTTGCTTGATGTCCTTAGTTGGCGACTCTTTTAAGCCCAGTGCCTCTGAACCCAATAAATCTGCAGGCTGGACAGACTGTGCCATCAAATGGAGCATCACCAGCAGGTAACAAATACTGCAAATCACCTCCTTCATGTTTAATTTTCTTGTTAGAACTTAAGGCCTTTACATAGTGGCTGTCAGTGACTAGGAACAGCAACAAAAATTGACAAAGTCAGTGTTGTGCATGGATTCTATTACACATCTGTCCATTTTAGCATGTAAAGCAGCTGAATCCATAGCAGATAATGTGCTCCTTTCAGGAAGACACAAAAAACATGCAGTAATCATGCTTTTCATTCTCATTTAAATCTGGATGTGTCTGCCTGTCTTTATTCTTCAGCAACGTCAAAGAACAAGTCACAGTCATCTCATTACTATGAGATAATGGAATTTGATCCCTTGGCTCCCACTGAGTAAGTAACTTTTAAAATAGAATTTTAAAATTCTGAGGTATCAAAGGCAAAATGGTTTTTCTTCTGAGAGGAAAAATAGACCACTCTACTTAGGCTGAGTTAACTGACCAACAGCATTATTGATATAAATGACAGTGGCTGCATTTTGTATGTTTTCTTCCAATATTTCTGGCATAACCAATTAAGAAATAAACTGCAGTGTGCTCATTAACTGTCATCTGTAAAAATGGAGAAGTAATGCTGTATCAAAATTACTAAAATCTTACCCAGTGATACAGAAAGGTGAAGGAAATATGGTCAGAATCCTGCTGGAGGAAGCTGATTGAACTTCAGCATAGGTAGTTCTGGAACAAGGTAACCAAAGGAATTCCTGTTCATACCAATCGTGTTTTTTAAAGAATGTTTTTCTACTGCATATGAAAAAGATCCTTAATTTAAATATAAAAGGAATGGATGTTGTGTCTCTCCAGAAGGCCAAAATAGTGAGACAGCAAACTAATACAAAACCTAACAGATGGCAGAACCCCCCTTTCTAACAGTAAATTGTAAAAAAAAATTGAACTATCTATACAAAACTTACTTCTAAGGAGCCATTCTATTTTGAGGTAGGGAAATCTCAACAAATTTTCGGTTTTTTTTTTAAATAGTGCAGTAATTGCACAGTGGTGCACTTGCCATTTGTGTTTTGCAGTCCTGTTCCCAAACTTGTTTGATCAAAAGTGGCAGTGTCTGGAGGTTCCTCATGAAACATACAACCAGACAATCAGAGCAGGGTTGGCTCTTGGTTTCCATGGAAACCTGGGCATCCTGTAAGGGAAGCTGCACTGTAAACTTCAGGCAGGATTTCCCTGGTGTGTTTTGTGAAAATGAAATGTGGTGTAGGAGTCACCCTGCTCCTCCTCTTTCAGAGCTATTTATGAAGAGATTGATGCTGTGCTGAAGACAGAAGTTAAAAAGAACACAGACTGAGGGTGGAGGTGGAATCCTTTCCTGAACACTCCGGTGCTGGTCCTGTGCAGTGCTTCCTGTAACTACAAGTGAATGACAGAAGAGGTTTTGCATTTTGACACAGTAATTAGCGTTGAGTACTAAGCTGTGTGCAAGTTGAGGAGTTACTTGGCTCCACACCTGAACAATTTGTCCTGAATGTTCAGCTGTGTGTTCTTCAAGGTCACTTGCATGGTTTAAGTATTTTGGGGGCCTGTAAAATGTGACTTCCAAATTCAACTGTGTATGAAGTAACATTTGACACCTGGCACAAATAAACAAAAAAGACATTACATGCCCAGGAAATGCAGAGTCCAGTTTCTCTTTTGGCCTCACTGCTACATTCATCTCCCTAGAAATTTGTAAGAGGGTTCTGAGATATGATTTTTTTTTCCTAGAATTGGCATCTTGATAGATGTCTGAAGATGTGCAGTGTTACTTTCCTACATGCTTAATACAGATTTTACTTTTTTTATTTTCTTCTTAAAACCCCACAGTATAGTTGCATTTTGGCTTGGGAAGAACCTAAGCTGGGTCATCCATAATTAAGTGCTGTCATCCATAATTAACAGAACAAGAAAGAAACCTGCTTGTTCCTATGTTGCTGTTGTTGCTTTTATTTACTCAGTAAATATTGGAGGGAGGATCAATTATTTCTTTCAGTGTTCCTGCCCTGCAGAGATTGTTCTGGTGAAGGAAAAATTAATCATCTACAATGCAGATGAGCAATAGTTACACATTTACTTTAATTGTTTAATCCTGTTAATAACTGTTTTCTTTTAGTAAGTGCCTTATCTATTTTAATGCTGAATATAAACTTTGCACTTTAACAGGTATAGTTCTCTGAATTTATAGCTGATACAATATTTGAGAACTTAGTTCATGTTCAAACCAGATAAGCTATTTTTTGTGAAATAACTGCATTTAAACATTCTTTATGTTAACTGTTTAAGGGACAAGAAGTTCTCAGCTGCTTTTGCAATTTTTGTAGCATAAAATTCCAAATAAAAGCAAATGCTTACTGAGAAGTAAACTCTCATTGCTTCCACGTTTTTCTCTATTTGTGTATTCCCTGAAACATAAATGTAGGTAGCATTGAAGTATTTTAGTGTGAATCTGTGCAGTTTGCTGCAGGACCATTAGAACAACTTGCTTCTATCCAAAACACAACCTTGAAAAATTCTAGGAGTTTTGTAAGCTGAGGTGAAAAGGTGAATTGCTTTACTCACATTTTTCTTGCAAATTTGCAGTGGTCTGGACAGCTGCCTGAGAAAACAGCTGAAAATAGGATTTGAGGTGGATTGATTTTTAAATTTTTCCCCTACAGTTGGGTTGTATTGGCAGAACCCCCCCAGTGAAGGGTAACAAATCAAACTGGGCTGTTCCAGTGCAATCCATAATGGGTGACTGCTGCCAGAACCTCTCCAAATGCAGCACAGTGGTCACAGTGTGATGGAAGGGAATTGGCTCATTACCAAGGTTAGAGCCTGTGTTATAGAGGGAATGTGCTCAGCATCAGTGCAAACTTCGGCTTTCAAACCCCGGGAGAGAACCCACACTTTCATGGAATTGCTGCTTGCCAGGGGGATATTCCTTTTCTTCTGAAGAATTTGGCCAGAATAAAGCAATAGGTGGAGAACTGCCATAACCAGTTCAGCTTTCAGGACAATGGACTAAAGACAACTGAGGTAAGAGGTTGGTTTTTTTTCCCCTAGCCTGGATTCAAGTATTTTTCTTGATGTTACTGAAGCAGACTGGAATTACAAAGCTTGCTGCCATCTTCATACAGATGTATTTCACTTGTGTGGGCTCCACATGTTCTGCTGGATAAAATGCATTAGAGAGATGAAAGAATGAAAAGTTTTCAATCTTTAATATACAACTAATACCTGTATGTCATCCAGAATCTGTTTAACCAACACAAGTAATTGGTACAATAATGCATTTTAAAGGTAGCATACATTTATTTTCAAAAAAGCAGGTTTTGAGTTACTGTATGCAAATTGAGACTTAATTAACTGGAAGTTATTTCTGAAGTACCCATTGTCTTTTCAGAGTCCAAGCTCGCCAACATCAGCCTTACTTTGTTAGATGTCTGCTGGAAGGGGTAGGAAGACCTGACCCAGCAGAAGAGAGACACTGGCTGATAGTAATTTCTGCCTGAAAATGAGCAGGTTACTTGGACTTGCTCTGCAACTTGCTCCTGGTTTGCAAGGCAGTGATGAAGTGTTACTAGACCTACCCCACAGATAATGACCAAAAGTGACATAAATACAGGCTTACGTGTTCTGATGGTAAACAGAGAGTCCCCCTGAAGAGCTGCTGCACTGCTGGGCAGGCTCTGGCCAGCTCAGCCTCTGAATGGGCTGATTTTGCATTCTGAGGAGACACCTGAGCTGTTCATTCAGCTGCAGCTCAGAGCAGCTATTTATACACTGCCCTCCCCTCAAAGCATGTCAGACACAAGCCAAGCTTGTCTCTTGTGGAGGTGCCCAGAGTAGAGCCCTCTGCAGAGGCAAAGAGCATTCATTAGCAGCACAGATCCTACAAATGAGTGGGACACAACATGGAAATAAGATGGTGTTTCCAAATGGAAACCATCCCACAGACCTGATGTGCTCAAGCTTAAATTACTGTTCTCATGATAACAGTTTTAGAGCAGTCTGCTCTTACTAAATGAACTACTGATTCAGTAATAGCATGAGAAGGTGCATCACCTTCTGAATCATAATCTCCTCCTGTGCCAGGGAGGGTTACACAGAAATAAGTCTGACTTTGTTTATTTATACGATATCCTTAATTTATTACCTGGGTTTACCTTTTTCTAAATTAACCTAACATGCAAGTTATTTTCCAGAGCCAGCAATGGAATTTTAGATGCTTAATCAACTGATTTTTTTCTTCTGTACTTAAATGAAGATCTTAATTTCCACGTTGGTATAAAAATTGGCCTTGTGGTATTCAGATAACATCTCACAAAAAGATGGCCTGAGAAAACCCTCTCTATTTCAGGAACAGTGTGTTCCCTTCCACTGTCTGATGAAGAAATACTATCCCTAAGAAACAGGGATACATTAAGTTGGTTTAAATATATATATATATACACACATATACTTTCATAACAGCTTGTGCCCATGGAGGTTTAATAATTTAATCTCATACTGCACAGTACTCCTACAGTTTTTTCTTCCAAGGAAGAATGGCATCAAAACTGGCACTCAAATGTAGCAGCAGTTACAGAAGGCCCGTTACTGATACCCAGGAAGTGGCAACTTCTGTCCTTCCTTTGCTTCAAAGAAGGTGTAAGAGAGGGTGATCAAGTCAACTTTAGCCATTTTAGGGTCCTCTGCAAACTCTGGGTCAATGTAAAAAAAGACAGGCATGTCCACTTCCTCCTGAGGATTTAGCCTCTGTTCTTCAAAACAAAAACACTGCAGGTGGGAGGAAAAAAAAATCCACAATTAGACAACAATACCGACAATAAATTTTATCTCTGCCAACATGAGAGAAATCTTCATGGTTTAAAATAAACTCTCCTTCCCTGTACACCCCTAAAATCCTGGGAAGGATCAATAAGATGAGCAACAAGACAGCAATTCTGTTACTGTGGTGCTATAGGAAAAAAAAAAATTAGCTTTTAATGAAGTGTGTAAAGGTGTCAAGGGGCCAGGCCCGCTCACATCATTCCACCTGCTCTCAGAGTGGTACTAAATAACACAGATTTTGGAGCCACTCTGATAGCCTGAGCAGCTTGAAGTGAGGGCAGTAAGGCTAAGAATGAATTGATGCACTTTATCATTTGAAAAAAACAAGGTATTTTCTTAAAATGTTGGCATACAAAGAATGGTATCCAGGATTAAAGTGCAATTTATGGGTAACTGTTTTCATTCATGTAAAGGAAAATGCAATCTTTGCTTTGTTCACACTTACTTGTATTTTATTGAAATACTGTCCTGCTTCAAAGGGGACAACGTTGTAGGTGGAGATTCCAATTATTGGTTTGTCAGTAGGATTTTTTGCTTTATAAAATGCCAGTGCAGTCTCTCCTGGTACCACCTGTGTAACATAATTGTACAGTGATTTTCTTTTTTTTTTAAATCCACTGCAGCCCTCTACCCCTCAAACCAAGTTCTTTAGACTTTATCTAGAATTTTCTTTTGCTGTTTCAAGTTGGTTATTTCACACATATTTTTGATTACATGCAATTCACCCATATTCAAAATTAAAAGCTTCAATACTGTTCTATGTATTTTTAATCTTACCCATTTTGCCTGAGTCTCCTATTATCCTCAGCAGTTCAACAGCACACAGAGCTTTTTTAATAAGCAGTTTTAGATATTGTGTGCATTTAATTTCTGAGGTTATTCTTTTAGTACTGGACTCAGAAACTATTAAGCATGACTCCTTATTTTGAGAACTAATTTGAAACAGAAGTTAATTTGTGGTTTTTAAAGTATAAAAAAGCTGTAAGGATAGGGCAGTAGGAGAAACAGTACAGGTTTAGATATAGTTATAGTTTATATTTTTAAGTATATATATACACTTTAACAGTGTATTTACCATGTGCATGTGGTGTATATACCATGACGTGTGTATTTCAATAAGTACAAAAGTTTCAGTAACTTTTGATAGCTTAATGGGGTGCAGAGGGGCAACTACACACAATGTCCTGTAAAAAGGATGTCACCATGCTGAAGCATGTCCAGCAAAGGGCAACAAAGCTGGTTTAAAGTTCTAGAAGACAAGTCTGGGGTTGTTTAGTGTCAAGAAGAGGAGGCTCAAGGGGACCTTGACTGCTTTCTAGAACTACTGACAGCAGTGTGTAGGGAGGTGGGATCGGGCCCTTCTGCCGTGCCTGCACTGAGAGCACCAGAGGAAATGTCCTTGGGATGAGACAGGGGACATGCCCATTAGAGATCAGAAACATTTTCCACTGTTGGTGTGGTCAGGCTTTGGAAAGGGCTGCCCAGGGAGGTGGTGGAGTCACCACCCCTGGAGTGGACTCGGCCCTGGGTGCTGTGGTGTGGTGATTACAGTGGCACTGCAGCGTGCACGGCCGGGCTGGGTGATCTCAAAGGCCGCTTCCACCCGTGCGCACGGCTCTGCGCGGGGGGAAGGCGGCGATCACTCACGTAGATCTCGCTCTGCTGCGGTTTGAAGTTCCACTGGATGCTGGCGTGCGTGTCGGCGTTGAACGTGACCCTGATAGGCCGGTCCCTCACGGGCTCCATGCGCTCGATCCGCTCCCCGTCGCTCCCCGTCCCCGCCGTCCCGCCGAGCCCCGTGGCCTGTCAGGGAAGGGCAGTGAGGGCTCCGCGCCCGCGGAACCGGCGCCGCCCGCGGGCCCCCCGTACCTGGCAATAGAGGCGGTAGAGCGGCACGGCNCGGGGAACGTAGCGGGGAGGGCGGGCCGAGCCGCCATCGCATCATTGCCCGCCGCGCCCCTCCGGAGCGCGCTGAGCGCGGGGGTCCCGGCGGAGCCGCCCCTGGGTGCCCCCTCCTCGCTGGCCAGCGGGACGGCTCGGGCGCAGGTTGTGTACGAGGTAACTGCAGCAGCCCCCAGGCCCCGGCGGGGTTCCGCCGCCCCGGAGCCGCGCTGAGCGGGCTGTGCTGGACGGCAGTGGCACCGAAAGGCCGGCCAGGAGCGGAGTCACTGGGAGGGGTGGTGGTCCCGGAGGTACCGGAGGCACCTGGTACCGAGGGATGACCTGGGTCCCGCAGATACCTGGTTATCCCTCAGGTTCCGCGCTGGCGGCCCCAGGACGGGCGCGGGGCTGCTCCGGGTGGTCCTTCCGGAGCCGTGCAGTTTCTCCCCTTTTGTGGACACTTGACACCGGTTGGGTTTTTTTGTTCCTTTTTCCCCCTGGTGCTTTGTTTCTCGTTATTTTCATTTCTAGGGATATGGTTTTGTTCAGGCATAGGCACTGACTGACACGCTGCAAAGGCAGCGAGCGCTGTTAGTAAGTAAACAGCAGTAACCTGATGATGGGCAAAGTCAGGCAAGTTCACAAACAACAGTTTTTCACACTGCTGGTGCCATGCACTGTAATAAAATTTGCTGTAGCAATACTTGAATTTACTGCTTTTAAGGCTGTGCCTCCCTTCTGTATTGGTTCCATTAAGGTGGATCACACAAAGGCTGGCAGCTGCTGGTACTGCTTCATTTTCCATGTTGAATAAGAGAATGGTAAAGACTTGGTGTAGCCATATTTCCCGTATTTCCCCTGTGTTCAGATGGCTGGTTTTTTGATCCTTTAGTGAGCAAAACCTGAAAATGTTTACTGCAGGAGCATTTGTGGCATTCCGAAGTGGATTTCATATCTTTTTCACACAAGAAATACAGACACGCAGCAATTGGTGTGGTTTTGTGGAGGCTGACACTGCACCTGGGCACTCTGTTGTATCTTGGCCAGGGTCTGTGGTGTGACGCTGGTGCCAGGAGCACCTGTGCTGTTTTTGTCTGTGTGTTGGGAGAGTTCCTTGTCCCTCTTGTCTTGGAAATAATTCCTGTTCTGGGTTGTGGCACGTGAGGGTTCAGCCGTGCACCTCACAAGGTCAGGAAGATTTGCTTCTTCTGATACAAACAGATTTTTTTATATATATATTAATGCTTTTGTAGCAGTTTTTGAAATGATTGTAGTTCAGTACATCCAGGGTTGTATTTCCTATCAACCTGTTGTATGTACTAATAAGAATACAATGTGAATTTCTGGGGGTTTTGCTACATTAGTGGTGAGTAAGCCTATTTTGTGTGTTTTGGCCTGTTCTAAGTACTTCACATGAGAAGTTCAGAGACACTAAATACCAGAGAGTAAGTTAAAAAAACATGAGAGAACAAGGCACACAAAACACCATTCCATTTCCAAGTAACTTTCAATGGAAAAAAAGAGATTGTCTTTGATGTTACGCTTTGTCATCCTAGAATTGTCATCTGTTTTTTCCTTTTTTAGAAGTTTTTAATCACAAGGAATTCAGCCTTACCCTAATCTCTACCTTGTAAATTAAGAGGGAGTTAGGATGTGAAATGTTTCTGTACTACTACAGCAGTGTCCAAGTTGTTAACTGTTTTCAGCAGTGAATTGTATCCATTTTATCCTGGCAGTTGTCTCCTTCCAGTTTGATTTCAACTACGGAGTAATAAATACAATTGTTTCCAATGTCTGGAAATAAACATGGCCATGTAAATTTCAGAAAGTGGTTTCTCCTTTTTTTTTTCTTTTTTTTTCAGCAGTTTTGATCCTGGGTAGGAGCCTGTTCTTCCTGTGTCAGAACTCTTCATTTTGAACTTTTATTTCAATAGTGCTTCTAAGAAGATGTCCCTCACAAATACAGAGGAGTAAGTACTTTCTTTCCCTAGATGCAGAAATACAATTACTGGATTATAATATGAAAATTCTTGCAGTTGCATTGGTAGGATCTTGTCTTGATGAAGTCTTAAAGGAAAATAACTTTGGTATTGAAGCAGTCTGCAGTAACGTTGTGGAAAAGCTGACACCAACACCAGTGAATTTACACGTAAAGGGAGGAATTGTCCCTTAAGCTTTTCATTAAGTTAATCAGCACTTGGTTAGGAGTAGTTTTGTAGAGATAAAACCCTGCACAGGGATCTCTTAATTTAATGCTTCTGAACTATGGAAACATACTTGTATATAGTAGATCACTTCTTTGTACATCTGGGGTACCTGCAGTAGTCTGAGACTGGAGGTTTTGTATTACAGTCCATTACTTTTTCAGAATACTCTGTCTTTATACCTTTAGTATTTTATATGTAGTACTCAGGAACCATCATATTTTTACCAATGTCATGGAATATAAAATAATTATATTAATTCTATGGAACTTAATCTTATCCACTTAAGAGTTGGATCAGATTCTAAATGTCAAACATGGATTCAGTCATGATTGAGAAGTGTAACTCCAGACCCTTTCCAAACTGCCAAATAGCCATCAAAACCAGAATTAAAACCAGGCAGCTCTTGCTGGACTTACCGTGTTTGCTGTACTTGTGCAATAGAATCCAGCAAAGAGTATTCAGAAGAATAATACAACAATTTAACATAGATTTAGAATTATGCCACCTCATAAATAAATTGATTGTTTTGAAAAGCAAAACCACAAAACATTAAAAAACCTTTTTACTGGGATCTGAAGTTGCCAAAACTGTGCTTGTCTGATGGAAATTCAGGGGGTGTGATCACAAAGATGCATCTTTCAGACAGCTGTGGCATGCTAGAGTCATGTGAAAGATGAGTAGTTTACATGAGTGGCTCCAAGCTCTCTGTATTCCAAAGGTGTGTTTTCACATTAGAGATGAACGGGAAAGACACCTAAAACTGCACTTCATCTGATGCTGATGGCAGGCTGTCATTTTCTGTGCCTTTATTTTTTATGGGAGATGGTATCAATGCTTCCAAGAATAGACTTGGTTATATGTTAACTGAGGTTTACCTGAACTTTAAATCATACCTTTCTTCTCTGTGCGGGAGTTAGCCTGGAATCATTCGTGCTTCTCTACAATTACAATGTTGCCCAAGCTTTTTTCAGGTTTAACAGTTGCCGTGTAATGATACATGTTTTCTTTTAATCTTTATAACCTAATCAGCAGAATGTATTTTGAATAATGAGTGGGTTTGGATGGATCACATTGAGAGCTCATCCATGCTGTGTGATATGACATTCCTTTGCCTGTGGTGCTTAAAATCTGAACTTAGCATTGGTGAAGCTGAAAGGCTACAGTTGCATGATGGATTTGTATAGGATTTTTGTAAAAGGCCTTTGGTTTATTTACAACAACAAAGATCTTGTGAATCAAACTTCCAGAGATTCTGCAGATCTTTTTGTCATTTGCTACATTATCCTGTATTCCATCTCAGTTGCTAAAGCTTTGCAAAACTACCCTTGGGAAAGGCAAGTTGTAATTACAAATGTTGCCAGAATGGAATAGTTTTCCAGTTGTTTGGAACAGAATCCTATGTAACAACAAAAGATAACTGTTGAAAATTTAGTCTTACTTATTTATACTAAGTTTCATGGAGTTTTGTGTTACAATTTTCCTAGATCTTTATGGAAGTAAAAAGTAATTTGTGTTCCTCTGAGCATGTTCTTGAAAGGCAGAGGACTTGAAAGAGACGCAATGATGCTGTCATTCATTAAAAGCAGCACAACAACAGCATTTGTAGGTAAAGAGGGATGGAAGCCTTGGCAGTGAGTTCAGGAAGCTGAACAAAGCACAGTTTACTTTGAAGAAGGGGTGGAGGAGCAATTTTCTGAACAAGTGATGTACTGCTGGTAATAACTCTAATAAAATGAGAGCAATAAGCCTAATACTAATTTGTATCTGCTTAAATTGTTCAGAAGTTTGTCGTGTCTGGTTTAATAAAAAAAAAAAATTGCTTTTTAACAAGGAAATTGCAGAGCCTTGAGTCATGTGTTAATTGTGGGTTTTCTGTAGCAGAAAATGTGACAGACACTGAGTGTCACACTGATCTGAGTGATGTATTTTGACAAATGCTGCTGATATTGATACCGCAAATTGAACTCCACTGATGTTCAGAACAGAGGTCATTTTGTTGGAGAAAATCTATTGGTATGTTATCTTCTGTAACCTTGCCTAGAGCAAATCTAATTGATATGAGGCTTGAAATATCAATGGTTTTTCTGTAATGCCAGTAACACCAGCAGAGTGAGCTGACTGAGAAAAGGCTACAAAGGGGCAAATTTTTATCTCTGAATGGATGTGATCACTGTGCCACTGGAGCTTTTCACAATTTGGGAACTGGGAAGGCTGCTTTATGTTCCCATTTCCATCTCTGATCTGCTCCTTAACCTGTGGTGGGTCACTCTGCCCCTTCTGTGTGTGCATTGCAGGCTCTCAGGACTGACCACTCTCTATTTGAGCACTGTTCAGCACGTTGTCTCTCAGCAAAGGGATCCTTTCCCCAGAAGGATTAGCTGCTAATGAAACCACAGTCACTGCAGCTTTAAAAAAAAAACAAACAAAAAAACCCCTGTGCCTGAGATAAGCGTTTGCATTCCTGGCATAGCTGAGCCCTCCTGCTGCACCTCCAGACCTGACAGATGCTGTCTGATCACAGGGTTGCTCCTGGCTAGAGAGGATTCACCTTTCTACTTAAAGCCCTCAGTGAACACAGGGTAGTTGGCTTTCATTTCAATCTGCAGTCTTGTTGTGATCTTTTGAGAGAGGGGGAGTAGTAGAGGTACTTCTTCTGAGGCAAGCCTCGAGGCAAATGTTGATTAACCAAACTGGTGCCAACGCTCAGAACTTCTGATAATGTGCATCTCTCTGCAAGACCAAGCCTCCTATCACAGGGTCTGACCTCTGGGGACAGGAGTGATACGTTTGACTTCTTCAACTGGATTGTTCTCAGTGTAATGACATAAATTTGGCAATTTTATTTCCTTTCACAGAAAAGCATGTCAGCTTCCATTTCTAGAGAAAATGTATAACCCCAGTTCTGTGTTGACTTTTGACTGCTGTATCTTGAAATTCTAAAAACCAGGTTAGATCATGGCACAAGCCAGTACTGTGATTGAGAATGAAAAGTGATAGCATAATGGCATTTGTTTCATTAATACTTTCAGTCTGCTTTGTTGGCTTTCCCTTTTCTGTGGCTGTGCATAATCCAGTCTGCTAGGAAGATTGCTTTAGAAAGGTCATGAGTTACTGCTTTTGACCTTGTTTGTAGGCAGCATGTACATTATTAGAGGAACAGGAGGGAATAAGTTTCTTTTAATCATCACATTTGCCTTTGGCTGCTGGATCTAGATTGTTTAACCACAGCGTAGTAAATTTTCTCCTTTGCATTTATCAGCCTTTAAAGTTGCTCTAAATGGCCATTTCGAAGAGAGAAAAAGTAAGCACTACCTCTCTAGGTGAATTAGTGCATGTGACGCAGAGGCTTTCAGAGAAGATTAAGTAGGCAGAGACGCTCAGCTGGAGCTCTGTGTTTGGGTTTTTTTAGTTGGTAGCAGAAATCATCCTGCTCATAACCTTTATCCGGCTGAACTGGAAATCTCCAGTGTGTTTTGGTTGCGTTGTCCTTGTTTTTCCTGCTGTGCTGAAGGATGTCCTTGCTTTCTCCAGGGGCTGAAGATGAACCAGAGCGTTTTGATGGTCTCTCTCTCTTATACTGGTATGCTGAACCATTCAGTTCTGAGGGCATTGCTCTAGTCTCTAATTGGGCAAAGTACAGGAAAGATAATTTGAAAGCTGTGGGCATTTTCATCTTCTTTTCATCAACAGCCACAGCTGATAATTTAGATTTCTGTGTATCAAGTAATATGTGTTTTGTGAGCAAAGTGTGTTATTCTCCCATTGATAAACTTAGGTAAATATTTTGTTTGTGCACATAAATAACTTAATAATTTCTCAGGAATAGAGATCAGAAGAATATCTGAAGCTGTATGTTGGGATAAGTGCTAAAAGAAATAAAACTCAAAGTTGTTGAACTTCCTTGTGTATACTGCTAAAAAGTAATAGAAGCAGGTTCATTTTGATTGCCCTTACTAGAGCATCTGCACAAAATGTTGCACATTAAAGTCTGTTTGCATTCCAGGACTTCAGCTGGAGTGTTGAGTTCAGTATTTTTTAGTGTAAGAAGATTATAGTGTACATTTTGGTGACTTTCACTTGTTTATTTCATCTCACGCCTCACAACTTCTCTGTGTGCTAAAACCTTGCTTAAAAGTACTTTTGCCTGACCTCAAAAAATGAGTAGCAACATCTGATTATTTAATGTGCATCTTTTTCTGCAAAGAACATTGCATTATTTTTTGTTACTACTGCCAACTGGTTGTGTAGCCTGTTTCCTTATTTATACTGTTGAGCATGTTTTTAATGCACTGGGAGAAATATTCTAATATTTCATGAATATTAAAAGCGATGACATAAGTGTTGGATAAATGACTGAATCCAAGTTATTTTACAGTGAAATTGTTCAAGCTCTGTTTATTTTATTAGAACTATGACAAGCAGCTTGATTTGAAGATCTAAGTTATATGGGCGGGGGAAAAACCCCTAACACTGAAAGTCAACTAGATGTGATATGCTAAATAAATTTGGGGTATTTGAAAATCTTTGTCTTTACTTTTATGTGATAAAGTAGTTTTAAACTGCATGTACTGGAGGGATTTAGTCTTTAGAGCATAAACAGACCTGAGTACCTTGTAAAAGCTGTCTGTCCAAAGCGGCAGTTCTAATTGTAGGTGACAGAATCACAATTCCAGTGTTACAGAGATATCTTATTCCTCTCCGCTGTGCATTATTAATTGTGTGTTCTCTGTATCCTCTTTGTCAGAATTCATTTTAATTTCATTAGGATCTCTCTTTTGAAAGCATTGCTCATTACTTCTGAAAATGTAGATCCTTTCCTACTAATTGTCCTGTTCTTAGATTTGATCATATTTTGTGATTGTTTTATATGGTCGTATATAAAGAGGTTCTGCAATTTCTGGCGAACTCTGAACTTGAGACTCAAAGTCTGAGATTTGGTCTTTTCAGACTTCACAAAAGTAAAACCTCCGTGTCGGTTTGTGCGAGCTTGAAGTAACTTTTGTTCTTGCTTTTTAATTTTAACAAAAAAAACTGCCACGTGAAAACTGCCGAGAGGGAATGGCTGAGCAAAACCAATAGCAGTAGTAGCAAAAGGCAAGAGAGAAAAAAATAGAATAATTGCCTGTTTTAAAGAGCAGTGTACCTTGTTTCGGAGATGGAGACAAGTCAGGACAAAGCATGACTAGTATGCTGTCCTTCAGCCTCAAAACAAATCTGTGACAGTACTGGGTAGTAATGCAAAATGCTCTGTTCTTGTCATGGAGTAGGAGGTTGTCCAAAGGGTATTCTTAAAGAAAAATCAGACTTGGGGATTTGTTCTTCCTTTCAGGCTGTGATTAAGCCAAAGCAGTTTGGTTCACTTTTAGCCTTCCAAAGGGTACCTTATGCTGTGACATTTCATGGCAAGGTCATGTGCAGTCCTGTCAAACACACACCAGATACACTGGGTCTCATTATTTCTTTTCAGCCTGTGAAACAAATACTTCAAGAAATACTACAGTGAAAATTATATAGTGCTTGAAGCATAGCTTTACTTTTTGTTTCTAGCTGTTATCAGAATCATTAGGTCTCTTCTTGTGGCCACCCTTTCAAAAGCAAATCATTTTGCAAATACTTGGAAATAAGAGGTTTTGGGAAATTGTTGCTTTTCAGAGCTAGTGCTTATATCTTGATAAAAAAATCTCATCCACTTTTCTTCTACAAAACCAAAAGAACTGCAGGTGTTTTTTTAGAAGCTGAATCTCTTGGCTAGTGCTAGAATTTTAAGAACATTTGGACCTTCTGGATTTCTCTCTTCCCTCTGGCACAGCACCTTTTGATGATGTACTCTGGCTTTTGCAGATATACCCAGTTTCAGGCATGGAGTTCAGCCTTGTGCTGGATTAGGTTGTGTGGAAGGATTTGGGTCACTGTGTCCTCCAATTTGATCTTCTTTCCCACCCTGCTAATGAATTCTTGTTTCATTTCGCTAGCACCCTCTAGAAAATACAACTCTTTATCTAATGTAGAACAATATGTCAGTCAAAATAGAAAAACCTCAGTGGTGCTTCTGCTTTTTTCTAGAAGAGATCTGCCGAGTCTTCTCCAAAAATGGTACAATGAAAGGACAAAGGAGCTGTAATACAACTTACATTTTTTTCCCATAATTCATCTAAATGAAAATAAAACCTGGTAAAATGTAATCTGAATTTACTTGCATTACTAACACTCTGTGTTCTCAGAGCAGTGTTCTGTCATGAGTCTGATGAAACTGTAAATTTGGGGTTCAAAATTCTAATTTTACTTTGTACTCTTTTTAAGTTCTGTTGCATGATCAACTTCCTACAAAATATTCCTCTTCCTTTAGACAGTTCTGAGTGCCATCCTGGTGTTTTCCCTTGGGGTGGGATGGTACACAGAGGATCAGGGAAGAGAGTTTGGAAAGAAACCTTTTTTACAACGGAGAAAGAAATCAATGTTGAGTGAAGAAATTAGGAGATTTGGAAAAAGATTATGTTCATAAATAGCCACAAAATTATATTTTAGATATCTTGGGAAATAATTTTATGCACTGGCTTAGCTGTGCTTTTGTTCAAATATTCATTACCTGATGAAGACTGATTTTTTATGGTATTTTTTTCTTGCCTAAATGTTAAGGTGGACCAGCTTCTGGAATTTTGTTTATATTTAATCCCAAACCTTCAATTACACAAAATGGGATTCACACTTCAGCCTGAAATGCTTTGGGGGAAAAGGAAGTAAACTCTGTATATTTACTGTACCTTTCCATCTGATATTTGTGATGAGTAGATTGATTTTTGGCTGGGGAGATGGTAGCTCAGAGATACCAAACAATATGAAGTTGTCAATGGAGAAAACTGGTTTGGGTTTGTATTTGAGTCGAAAACATAATAATATAACACTGTAATTTCTTCCTTGGTAACACAGCTCTGCCTACCTGTAATTTAATAACTTTTATTTTGTTCCTTAGGACCATTATGGGCCCCCATGGAATTAACCGAGCTGTTCACCGCATCTCCTTCTCTGACTGCCAGAATGGATTAGGTAAGTAAGGCTGCACATTCTGTTATTCCAGTGAATCAAACACCTGGTGAGCTCTGCCAGCTCATACTTGGTATCAGGAAAGTTGATTTGGCTTTCATGGATTTGGCTGTACATACATTTAGCACGGCAGGTGGAATAACCAATTTTTCACTTTTGTCTTTTTGTTTGTTGTTCAGGAGTTAAAATTATTGGAGGTTATCGGGCACAAACAGCAGAAGATTATGGGATTTTCATCAAGAGAATTCTGCCTGGAGGGGTTGCTGCTGTAGATAGTAAGTAATTTTAACTTTTTTGGCTACAAACACACTGCATATAAAAAGCTGTCAAAAGAAGTCTTTCTTTTCCTTTGTGGCTAAGGATATTTAAAATACTGTGGTTTAGTCAGGATCCATGAAGTTTTGGTTTACTTTAAGATAGAGAAATGAAACTTGGACCCTTTATGGAAAAAGATTTTAATACACTCAGGTCTTGAAAAGGTGTTCAAATAGAGATATGGCTGGTGAAAGTAATTGGCAGTCTTTCAGCACTGTTGAGTAAGAGAATGATGCTGAATCACTTTTAATTTATAAGGTATAAGAGTGGGGTTTCCTGTATGGAACTAGTACTTTTAATTAGTTCTGATAATTTTTATTACTGTTTTTTAATGGTGGTGTGCTGGTGGTTAAGATCAGTGTGGAAAGAAGAAATTACACTGAGTAGAATTTGCAATAATTAAGCTACAGACTTCTGTCCTAGGACTCTGCATCTGGTCCTGTGCAAAATCATCATTTAAAGTAACCTGAATCAACTTCATGTTCCTAAACTTGAGATTTTCAGGATGTTAAAGAACAGAATTTGTTCTAAAAAAATCTTCTAGCTGACTTTACTAATGTCTAAAGCATTAATATATTCACACATGGTAACTTACAATAATGTTTAGAGCAAGATTCAAATAAAAATTAGCTCCATAACTGTGAAATATAAATTCTAGTCTCAAAAATATTCATGCTGTGTGTAAATAATACAAATAGCTAAATGATTGTAATTTGCAGTGGCTATTCTGTTGTTAACAAGACTGATTTATAGTTTCTGGTCTTATCTCAATTATCTTAGGATCAGGTGCCAAGAGTCATAAAGTTGTTTAATGCATTAAGTGACATAAAATGGAAAGGAAAAGTCCTGGTTTAATACCTGGTTCAATACAATATGTTCACCATTTTCTTGTTGATTCCTTAATCACTGTTGGTTTCACTTCAAGGCCGTTTGCTCACTGGGGACCTAATTTTAGATGTCAATGGAGAAAACTTGGTTGGAGTAACAAACGAAAGGTATGTTTGTACTGATTCCTGAATGTTTAGTAGAGCTTGGGATGTTATACATGGATTAGTTTGGACACTATCAGCAAAACTGTTGTGGAAAAGTGAAGGAGTTTATTTGCTTCTGTAACACCAGAATCACCTGGTTTCTTAATGACACAGGTTACAGAATGTGTGTGAAAACAGCAGTAGAAGCTGTTAAAATACAACTGTCTGCTGGTTCTGTACTGGTGAATGTAAATGATGGCAGCAATCGTGCAATGGCACAATGAAGGGGAAAGAAAAAGCTGTAGATGGTTTCTGTGGCTGAATCTGTAGAGATCAGTGCACCTTTCAGTGCTGGAGATGGAGATAGGAACTTGAAAGGAAAATTGCCATTTGTATTGCTGAGGGAGATTCTGAGTCAGGCACACGTGAGCAGTAGCTTTTGTTGGGGTGGGCTGTTAATCCTGGAGGAGGCTCAGGAAGGCAGCAGGATGGCCCAAGGAGGGATGGGGGCAGAAGGGAAGGGAAAGAGAGGTCAGTCCTGGTTTACTGCAGTCAGCAGATGCACCACAGTCTGTCTTTTGCTCTGTTCCCTGGTGCTCACTTTAAGTTTTGCTGCTGCCAAGCCCTGTTCTCTGAATCTGGGCATGAAAATTATTAACTACCTTAGCAATTTGTCCATTTTCCTGCTCCTCTAGCACTACTCACTTCTTGCCACCACCCTGATATATTTATTTGGCCTTTTTCTGCCCCATCTAGGGCTGTTGACATCTTGAGAACAGCCTCAGCCTCTAATCACATGTCTCTGCTTGTTGCTAGAGATGAAGAAGCAAAGTAAGAGAAAAATTGTTTTAACCTCCAAACTTATGAAAATCCAGTGCTGTATCTCAGGGTGGGTGGGTGNTTAGTTTTGATTGCAGAATTGCACCACATGTCACATTTCTCTGCGTAATATTTGATACCAGTTCATTCTGAGATCACTTACATCAATCACTTCAAGTAGCAAGCTCAGACCAACTTCAGTTTAAAGAGGAGGTTTGTAATGTTATGTTTACAGCTAAAACCATGAAAAATTATCTGCTGTGACAGTTCTTGAAATACTTCTCACATTTTAAAACAATGAGAAATGAGGACTCTGTTAGAGCTACCACAAAACTATAAGATTTAAGCTGGTCTTGCGCTCTGACAAAAGGCAGATTCAGTTGTTTTTTTCACCTCAGAAGTTTGCTTTTCAATCTCTAATGAATTTGAATAGTTTGGTTAAGTAAGTTAAACTGTTCACTGCAGCAGGTAGTCCAAGGTATATTCATTTTAAGGACATTTATGTTAAATATTGCTTTAACCTGACTGTTGGAAGTTAAGCATATAAACCAATACGGCAGAGAATCATCAGCAATGTGGCAATCCAGGTCTGTATCCCCTTTTGACTTAAATCTCGGGAGAAAACAGCTGTTATGTAACTATTTTTGATAATCACTGCGAGAGTATCTGCTGTTATTTGCCTTTCCTGGGATGTTCCACTTCCAGAGTAATCTCCCCATAAAGGATTTTTTTCTCTAAATTCCTTTAGCCTTTTGTCCGAGTTAAGCTTCCTCTTTCTGTTCCTTTATTTTTTTGGTATTTGACAGACATCTAAATCACTCTGTAGCCTCTGATCTCTCCTTTTTTCAGACTGCCTAGATATATGTGAGGTCCACTCTTAATCTGCTTTTATCTAAAGCATACTGGCCTAGTTCCTGTAAACTCCTTGAATAATTAAAATCTGTCAGTCATTTAACCACTCTGGGGGAGAAGTGCAGTGGCCTGGGCAGGATTTGCCACTCTGTGCCGTCCCTCACCAGCCCCCTGTGAATTCATTTCTTGTGACTTTACATTCTATGCTTAAATATTATTTAATTTACATTCAGCTGTGTTTATGTGTGTACCCTGGGGCCAGCATTAGTACAATAAATGTCGTTTTTTAAAAAATAATGTACCCAGCATTTTTGGCTAACCCTCAGAAATCAAACTGGAATTACCTGGGAATTACTCTCCTTGCAATCAGTTAATTTCTTTTCTCTCTGACTAATTCTGTACTGTTAATTTGGTGATGTTTCAGGCTTACATCACTCCAGATTATTTATATCTTTTAAATCAGTTACTACTGAGGTAATCAGAGCTCAGATTATAAACTTTTTTCTTCAATTAGGCTGGATTCAATATCAGATGAATCAAATGCTTTTGTATTCTCTTCAATGCCTGTCACACAAGATGTACATCTTTGCCAGTCTGTTACAACATGATTGGTGTCTGGAAGAGACATCTGCTTTTGGCTTTTAGTAGTTAATAAATATTCATTCTATCCTCTTGTTTTTAAGGAGCCACATCTTTGTCAGTCTCCTCTGGATTCTTGTTCAGTGTAATTGAACTAAAAGCATTCTTTGAAAAAATGAATATGCTATAGGTGTATAATCTGATTCCCTCTAATATAAATAAATTGTTCTGGAGCTTGATAGTTCCACTGTCTTATCTGTAGTTGATTGTATTGCAAGTTTTTAAATTTTGCTGTTCAGGGTAAAGAGAGGTTAAAATAAAGCTTTTTTACCAACAGTCCATTTCATCCATAGTCTGTTGCTTTCCCATCTTTATCATGCATTACATGATATTTTTTTGCCTTTTCTAACCATTTGATTGAGGTTTCCTCTTTGAGCTCCTTCCTCTCTGAGGAGGAGCAGCTGTTCAGTACAAGCAGTGCAGGTTTCACAGGGTCCCTTCAAACTAACACCAAGTGCTGACAAAGAAAATCTCTTTATTGCCACAGGAAAGAATTTCATGACCTGATGGATAAGTATGGCTCTCACAGTGACACCAGCTCTGCAAGAACTTCTCCAACGCATCAGTTAGCTGGTGAGAGATCACTTCCCAGCCTGGAACAATCCTGGGGACAAAAATCAGCCTGGGGTGGAGTAGAAACTTGTACTTAAAATTCCTTATTGGAGGGGAAGTGTATTGGAGGAAGTGGCTGAAAGTCAGAGAAAACACACATGTACCTTGAGGAATTTGTGTGTCAGTTTCCCCAGCTCTTAAAATAAATATACTGATGTCTACTTTCAATTTTAATTAATGATTTATGTGAAAAGTTTTTTGTATTTGTAGTTGAAATGTGCCACAAAATGCTGGCAAAAAATTTGACCTGGAACACTATAAATTCTAATCTTTCTGGAATTGCTGCCTAATTAAGATGCCTTTTTATAGCATGGGGGATTCATTTTATAGCATGGGGGATTAGTTTTGTATATTGCACCAAATTTGAAAGAAATCATCATTTGTTATGTTTTAAAAAATTCTTCCTGGAACCCTGGGTGGCTCTCAGTTCCTAACTGTGCAGGCTTTATTTTGCTTGTCTGATTGCTTAAGTTGTCTGTTTTCTAATATGAAAATAATCCTAATGAACTTATTTACATGAGCTGAAATTTTGTGCTTTTTCCCAAATGTGGCTTTTATTTCTTTATTTATTTTTCCTTTTTTTTTTTTAAGCAAAATCTCTAGAAAGCCTTTCTTCTGGGTCATCCTCAAGGTCACAGAGTCCTCAGTTGCATCCAAAGGATAACATCACCACCAGCAGCAGCAGAAATAATTCTGTCCCACCACCATCCCCAAAGCTTCCAAAGTAATCTTCAGAACTCTCTGGTGGGAGCTGCAGGAAATGCTGTATTTGGCATTTGGTCAAGGAAAATTTGGGTTGAGCACTAAGTGCTAAAGTTTGGTTTTGTTTTCTGACTTCTGGTCCTTTAGCTCATAATGCCATCGACATTGCAGACTTGCCATTTTAATAAGTTATTTTGCTATTTATTTATTGTTTCTGTGATAGAAGAAGATTAATCAGGTTGATTTTTTTAGTGTATGCTAATGAATTAATGTTCCTGGTTTATGTGTACTCAGATACTCCCATAAGCCTTGGGACATAGTATATATCTCTCCTCTGTATAATAGAGAGAGGAGTTTTAGCCTTGTAAAACAGAGTGTCAGTTCTTTTTGTAATGGTCAGAAGTGCCTGAAGTTGCTGATTTTGTTGTAAATAGTGTAATATTTGAACACTGACATTGACTGTCCACTATTTCTATTTGTTACTGTAATACGTATTTGCAAAACCTGTAAAATAATGATAAGTTATTGCTTCAGTCTTTATAATCTGGCTCTGTGAAGTAATTCTACTTTTCTTTCTTTTGTCTCTCTAGTGACAGTGCATTTCAGATTATCTCTGTTTGCAAAGGAACAAGCCTAGGTTTGAATATTGTGGGAGGAATTAACAGAAATGAAGGGCCTTTGGTATATATTCAAGAAATTATCCCTGGTGGTGATTGCCATAAGGTAAAGGCCTTTTTTCACTTCCTTCTCCTTCAGACACCTGTATTTTTTGCCCTAATTTAGTACTTGCTTCGGTATGCTACATCTGCAGTCATATTTTAAATACAAAATGTGTTTGTGTTTCTCCTCACCTTCTCTTTTAACAGAATTATCTCACTGCTCTGTACCAGAGTTACATGGTAATGAAAATTTATTCATAAGTTCATTTGAGGTAAATGAGGATCTTATTCCTCAGTTTATGTATGAGAAGGTACAAAACCAACTTCTCTAAGAGATTGCATGATGCAAGGTAAATCAGGAAGGATGGGACAGAGCTACAGATTGCACCTCTTTTTTTATTTTCTTGGACTTTGAAAACATTGTATTTCCCTGAGACTTAATTTAGATGGATCCTTGCAGTTGGAAATCGTTGTGTAGGCAAATTAGAAAAAAATATTCTGAAATATACTAATAAAATGTGTGAATTGGTGTTGATTACTGTTTTAATTTGTGACAAATGTAATATATAAATCAGGGGGATTTGTCAGAGTAAAAATTAAATACATAATGTAGTTGCCTGGTTCAGGTACACAGAACTGTTTATCCAAGTGTCTCCTCTGGCATCCTGAGTAATGATGTTTATTTGGAAGTGTAGATACCAGCCTTTGCCTCTAGCTCAGCAAGAGGGGATGAGCTCAATTCATGAGCAGTGAGTTTTGTCCCCAAGCAGTTTATAACTATTTGTTATTGAATTTTTGTAGACTAAGTTTAATTCTAAAATGCAAGCTGGAAGATAAAAATGCAATGTTTCTCAAAGACCTCTGTAAGTAGATAAGTGGTAATCGTTCCTCATTTATTTTCTCCTATTTTGTTGTGGCTTCCAAAACATTTTTTCTCACTGTGTAATTTAAAGCCTATCACACATAATCAATAGACTGAGGCGAAGACATCAATTTTCAGTAGGCTCTAACATTAGCAATAATAGAGGTAATTTCCCAGTCCTGGTTATCTTGTTTGGGAAGCTGAAGGAGGAAGCATATTTTAAACATCTGCCAGATGAGGGCACCATTGAAATGGATATCTTAGAACATGCTGGATGAAAGCAATATAAAATATCTACAGCTTTATTCTTTCACCAAAACCAAAGCACTAAGTGAAAAAAAAAAAAAAAAAAGGTAGTAAAGTGCTAGCATAGCTTTGAAACAACACAGCTAAAATTATGGTATGTGGGTGTTAAGTAGGTAAAATTACACTAGTCTTCAGAAGGTATTTTACTTATTTCCTATGTATTGTCTTCTGTACACTTTTTTTTCCACACAGATTGATTTTGTGTTTGATTTCTTAGGAGCTGAAGAGCAGAGACTTGTTCTGTGTAATTTGATGTGTATTACATTAGACAGATGTCATAACTAACTCTGTAACCATAGGTGAATTGCATGAATTTCCAGTTAAACTGTTGAGGGCTCTGTTAAAATGTGAGTAAAGAAAGCTCTATCTTAGAAATCAGCCTAGCATGTTTAAAGTCTTGTCTTAGAGTCTCTGGGATAGAAATGTGAAATGTTCTTGTTCTGGTAGAGAGTTTGCAATTAATTCAACAGAAGCACAAATTTGACAATACTATTTCTGTCATGGTTTATACTGGTGAGTACTAATAGACCAATCTGGTTTTCTCATTGACATGGGCAGTGAGTGTCTGAAGAGTTCCATGTATTGCCATGAACATTTGCTTTTGAAATACAAATTAATCCAGCTCACAGCTGAATTATTTAGTAAAAAAGCTTCCTAAAGTCAGATGGGTTGGTGCTGGAAAAATCTGTTGTTTCTTTCCTTGGTTTATTTTTAACAGAAATGTTTAGCTGGGCCCAAGGTTCTTCTTTATACAGTTTTTGAGGTCTATTTTCTCTCATGAGTTTTTATAATGACTGCTTTAATGGTGAGGGATGACCATTTAATCTGTTTATTTCTGGAAATTGCCAAGCACAGGCAGAATGCAGACCTGTTCTTGATATTTCTTGTCCTAATAGAACCAGGAAAATATGTTCAAGTGCAGTGACTATACAGTTCTTTCTGTAGTGTTAAAATTAATATAAAGTTTGTGGGTTTGGTTTTATATTTGTTCTTTTAGGATGGACGATTGAGGCCTGGGGATCAGCTTGTGTCCATCAACAAAGAGTCCATGATTGGAGTCTCTTATGAAGAGGCAAAAAGTATAATCAACAGAACAAAGATGAGGTATCTGTTACTGTCAAACAGCCAAACATCCCAAATTGTTTCACAGATGATATTTATGATCAGATTAATGTGAAATGTATTTTGGTGTGCTTACAGGAAATGAGGGATACTAATTTTTTTAAATATTCAGTTGTAATATTATTTCATAGAAAAGACTCAAGTTCACCTTTTAGACCTGCAAAATTATGATACTTTAATGTTTAAATAAAAAGTTAAGGTATTTGTCTTTGTGATGATGGGTAACAGGACATCCTTTTAGAAAAATAATTAAATAAACCCACACACGGTGTTTGGAAATGTGTAATTTTTGCATTAATATAATTTTATGAATAATACAAGTGTACAATATGTTGAAACTTCTAAAATTTTAGTTCTAGGTTTGAAAATTTATGGGAGATAGCTTTTATTAGGCAGAAAAACATACCCAGTCATCCAGAGAATCTGCAGCGTCCTTTCAGCCTCTTAACATCTTCTGTAGCACATGGAGAGCAGCAGGCTGCAGCACTTGGTCCTCTTCCCTCTCCTAATGGGAGGCTGCTTTCAACATTCCCTCCAGATGCTGTGAGTGTACTTATTACTCCTCTTAGAACAAACTGAGCAAATGCTTGTTTTTCTCCTAATTGTAATTGAGTTTCCATTTTAGTAAGAAAATGACTGTCTATTTTCCTGCACAATGTTGTCTTTGGAATATCAAAACTTTTGGAACAGCCATGTTGTATAACAGGAGAGTAAACCACACTGATGAGAGGAATTAGTTGACTTGGGGTAAGAAAACAAATGAGCATTAACTGTGTTCTTAGATACCAAGTTGTCCTTTGCTGTTTCTCTGAAGTTTTGGAATTAGATATAAATAGTTACCTATTTCAGAGATAAAACACTCCCTGTTTACCACTCATGTGTGAGTACAGTACAATCTCACACTTGCTCTGTGATCATGAGATTTTTGCTTTAAAAAAGTCCTGGAAGTATGTGGGGTTTTCCCCCTCTCTTTTGGCTAAGCAGCAGTTGTTTTGATTCATACAGCTAGCTATTAATGTAAAGAAATAATGTTGACCACGAGAAAGAAGATTTTAAAACTAATATTTCAGTTTTTGAAAGAACATTTTCAGTTTATCATATTTTTTAAAGCTAAATAAAGTGTTGCCTTAGAAGGAGGAAGAATAAAATGTTCTCAAACACGAAGTCAAAACAGGTGATTCTCAAATCCTCTTCTACTTGTGCTTAAAATTCTTGCCCATTTTTCTTTCCTGTTAGGGATATAAACATTGAAGTGGGTTGCCTAGAGAGCCTGTGCTTAATCTGTGAAGATTTTCAAAACCCAAGGTTTTGATGAGGCCCTGATCTGATTTTTTCCAATGCTATTCCTTCTCACCACCACCACCCACTCCATGCCTTTCTTTTTCTCCTGGGGTTGTTTTGATCTAGCCAGCCCTTTCTTCTTTCCTCAGTCTCCCTTCCTGTCCCTTTTTTCATTAATGTGTATTTCTGCTCTGGCTTGTGGTCTTCTTTAGAAATGGTATTTCATGGCTTTTCATTTCCTCTCGTAGATGGAAACTGGAGTCAAGATGGGAGAGCAATCTCCAATCCCTGCTCCAGACAGTGATCCTGCTGCTGTGTCTGCCACGGGTAAGTGCTGATTTCATTCCCTGCCACCCTGTTCCTTCTTCTTTCAATAACAGCCAAAGAGAACATGGTACATAATGAGACTCAATAGTCTTTAAAAAAAAAGGGAATCTTGCACTGCTTTTATACTCCTAAATAAAGGACTGAGATCAGTGGATTTTTAGTAATTCTGTCAAATATAACTTACATTGTCTCTTAATAAACAGCTGAAACCAAACAGAAATGAGTGATCACAACATTTGCTATACAGCAGTAATGATAATAGACTCAGTAGAAACCATATAATGAAGACTTACATATAGATCAAGATTAGGTTGCCATAGAAACTGTGTTTTCTTGATTTGATGAAATTCTGGGCATGTATGCTGCTTGCATGGTTTTACTTCTTAAATCAGGGCAGCATGTTGAAAGGATAGAAATAACATGCAGCCCTCTTAACAGCTTTTCAGTTAATAACAAATACAATATATCATGTATATTTGTCTTTTAGAGTCATGACATTCAAATGAGGCCAAGAGTCACTTCGATCACATCTCTAAATATCTATTTTGAAAACAAGGCTTAAGGAAAAACAGAGTGTGAAATTTGGGCAGAACCAAATCTGAGCTGAACAATTGTAATTCCTGTGGGAAACAAATATGTTGCATTTAGAGATAGTGAAAATGCAAGAGTGACACAAGAATGGGAATCCCCATTGACACACTGATAGAACTGACTCTGTTCAGTATTTCTCTGTGCAGACTTGAACTTTATTCTTTTTCTTCAGGCAGTAGCAATTAAGCATAAGCTGAGCTTTTCAACTTCATGTCTAATGTACTGAGGAGAGAAAGAACAAATACACAGGATCTGATTCATTCCAGATATCTCTCCACTGATGTTATTTAAATTGTACCTGTATTTATTATAGCCCATATTAGATACTCAGATTTAAAATTAAACAGTTCCATATTGCAAATCTGACCAGTTGGTTCCTTTCCTTGAAGGGTGAGCTGACCAAATGTGGGCTGTTGATATTGGTGAAATTTTAGTATTGAATACACCTAGAGATTAATGATCACCCAGTTTTTACATACTGACCATGAAAAACACTGCAACTAAATCAAAGAAACAAGACAAAGGTCTTATTTTTTTCATGTATTCTGTATATAAAACTCTTGGTTAATATAATTCAGTACACAGGGCCCTCTTTGTTTGAAGACACCAAGAAGGGGACAGTCTTTGAACACATCTAAAGAATGTAGGTAGTAGAGCAGCTCCAGTTTTTACTGCTACTTGTTATATTTCATTTCTTCTTTTTAACAGCACGTCCCTTGTCAAATCTGCCACATCTTTCATGCTGCCCTTTTTCAAGGATAAACTTTCAAAGATAACCTTGAAAAAATGAAGCATCTCTTAGATGAGATACTCTTTTTTTTTAACACTTTATGAAAAAATCAGCATAGTTTAGAGAAGTTTTTGCACAAACTCACACATGAGGCTTTTTCATTCTGAGTTGAAGGGAAATTGAGCCAATTCCACCAAGGTTCTAGCCCACTGTCTTCAGAATTTATTATAGCATGTGAGAGGTGTTAATGTCAGTGATTTTCAAGATATTTTGGTTTATGCTTTTGGCATGTAAAGAGTATGTAAATTACTTTGAGCTTGGAAACAGATATGCTGTGAAACTAAAAAAATTTAAAAAAAAAAGAATTCTCTGCGATTCCTTCTGTTCCTTTAGAGAGAATCTCAAACTGCAAGACCCTTTACTTGTCAAATGCTGGGTTTGGTTTCTGTACCTTTTTAATCCATTAATAAAATGAAGAATTAAGACCTACATTATATTTATAAATAATGAATGCAAACAAAGAATTTATTTTTTTTTTATTTGCATACATCTAAAATCCAAAGTGATAGTTCAAAAACCCCATGCAAACTTGTGTTTCTGACTGTGAGGGTAGAAGGTGCTGATGAACGGTGCCCTAATGGACAGGGGTTCTTGGAAAAGAATTCCTTCCCAGGAAAAAATACTGAGGAGCCAGGGGAGTTCAGCCTAAGCTCCCTCCACACAGCCCATGTTTGGGAACAGGTCATTCCCTCTCTCACCCCAGTGTTTTCTAGATCATTCCATGTGCTTTTGGCAACTGTCACTTACACTAAGGGTGTGTCTTGGAGGTCTCTCTTGGAATTCACAAGTGTGCTTCCCCTTCTGCTCCCTGAGTATCTGTGTATCTCTGAGAGAAGAGAAAATACCACAAGGAGAAGCCATATGCTTGATGGATCACTCAAAGCTATTCCTGGTTATTTTCTGTTAATTTGCTACTTGTCACTTTTTTATGGGGAAAAAAAAAAAAAAAAAAAGTGGAAGTGATTGATACCCATAATTTTTGTGGATTACAATTAAGTCCTTTAAAAAAAGAACTCAGTCTAAGGATTAACATGCATTTTTGGCAAGTGGATATTTAGCTGGTATCCACTTGATGAGCAGAGCTTCAAAACAATTTTTTTCAAAGCAGTAGTTACCACTACATCATTATTACTTTATTTTTTTTTTATTTCTTAGTTACTACCCCCAGCCAGAATGATGATTATGAGCCCCAAGGAAAGAACTTGAGTATTCATCTCAAAACAGAAAAGCTGGAGAGGGTAAATACTTAAAATCTTCTGAGTTCTCCTTCCTCCCCCTTCATGATGCAGGTAAAACATCTGGATAGTATTTCTAGGCTGACAAACTTTAAGGTATAAATGACACACAGAATTTTCTATTTGGATAGTGCTTTCATGTTGCAGGCCAATATTTCAGTTTATATATTGGGCAAATTACTGTTTTTGTTAATCTAATTACTGATTAACTCCTCTGGGAATCAGAACATCCCTCAGGATTTTTAAAGCAGTTATTAAGGACAAAGGGGTTTGCTTATTACAGTCATCTGTATTCAAGGTTAAAGAATATCTGAACATCTCTCAATTAGAAAGAAAAGTCACTGAGTGGCTCTGGAATAAAATTGTTGTCAATGAGAGTGTACCAGGATACAAAGGCTCTTTGAAGTGTAGCTCTTTAATTACTCCCCCATGTCTCTGCAGTCATTATCCTTAGTCCTTTCTTTTTTCACTCCAAAATAAGTTTTTTCCTTCCAGGCACTGAATTATCTTGGGATTCAGCTCACAGATGATCAGCAGCAAGCCCTAAGGCAGCAACTTCATAAAGATTCTAAAGGAACAGTGTCTTTTGGAGGTAATAATTTGTTAATTACCATAGAAAATAATAAAAAGTAGGAATGCAGAAATGATAGATAATAACTATTAATATATTTTTTTGTCCATATTGGGTTGCTGCTGCAAATAAAATGATAGTTTGAGGCAAGAACCTTATTTTATTGTATGAAAATAAGCTTGAAGGTCTGAAACTAAGTAATAGGAATGCAAATCACAAATTTATCTTTTTAAGAGCAGCCTTAGTAGAGTTTTATTTTGTGCTCACAAAATCCTTAATTTTTTTTTCAAAAAATAGGGAACTCTAATTTTTCAAAAAATTACTTGGGAGAGTTTTGAGAGCTAAAGATGCTTCTTGAAGCAAGTAAACTGATGGATCACTTAACTTTAGTGTGTGGGGAGCAAGAACATTTCAACTATTGCATATAAAAACAGGGTTGCAGGGAGACCATCACAATTCTTCCAGCTAAACCTAATTCTGATGGGAATGAGTTGCTTCTGTTGCAATTTTTAAATTGCCAGTGTCATCAATCAAAATAACAATTTTGCTTGATGACACTGGCAATTTGAAAATATTTTTCAGAATCTGTGAGACATGATGGAAATTTCACTTTTCCTCAAGTCTATGAGAAACATTAGTGTGTGAAAAATAGTATTTTGTACTTAAACATCCAAAAAGATCTTCAGCGAGAAAGATATTGGATATTTTATCTGATTTTATGTGGGGTAAACTGGCCTTTATATTTCCACCTTCCTGTCATAGTGTAGCAAAATTTTTAAATTCAAAATGTATGGGTAATCCAAGTCACGTTGGTTGTGCATGGGGAACTATTTGTATTTAAAACTTTCAACTTGGTCAACATCAATTTTACCAAGCCCCTCTCAGGGGTTTAAAGGGCCTGAAAAGGAAACCATGAGCTCTGAGCTAGCAGGAAATTTTTCCTTTTTCCTCTCTCCTCTGGTAAAGTCAACACATTGATGCAGGCAGGTGAGTGTCTGGTGTGCAGATTTATTTAATTTTTCACAGACACCTGCCAAATGCACAGCATCTCAGGTACTTTGAAGGTGAACTTCACATTTTTTTGCTTTTCTTGTTCACAATTTGGTTTGAGGATATTTCATTCCACGATGTGTTTGGGCATTTTGATTCTTACCTGCTTTACCAGAACTTTCTCTGTGCAGATATCACCCTGATTTTCTTTCTTTCCTTTAGAAAGCTTGAAAGGCAGACACTGCATTTCTCAGAGTGGCTGTTCAGGGTGATATTTGCAGTTCTGTTGGATCAGTGATCTGTTACTAAACTGAACATCCAGATTACAACCACAAAATCTGAACTGGTTTTTTTCCTAGATTTCGTTGAAGTTTCAAGGAACCTATTGTCCATGCACTCAAATGCAACTGGTGATGGCCACAAATCTGTGACTTTTGGGGTCAGTGAAGTTTCCAGCTTACAGGACTCACAGGTAAAATATATGCCTGGTCAGTGTTTTAACAGTTGGGAGGGGATTCTTGGAGAGTTTATTCTATGTAAAATGACTCCAAATCTTAGGCAGATGTTTAAAACAGCTCCACAGCACGGGGTTCTTTAACATAACCTAGTTTCTGTGAGGCTTTTTTAAGCAGACTAATTTGCAGAAAGCAATTAAGGGAATTAAATTGTGGTTTGTTGTGAGCCTGGACAACATTGATTTACTGAGGTTTCTTAATAAAATTTGGATTGTTACGTCCTGTGTAAGTGAGAAACAATTACTGGGCCCAGTGATCTGAGCTACTGCTACAGTGAATATCATTTTATTCTAGAGGTGACTTTAAAAAACAACATTTTTAGTATATGAACACTAAAATAAAATGCCTTATTATTTAAAATATTAAAATAGTGATGTATCCTTGATACTTTTAAAAACACTTCATTAATCCATTTTAAAAGGAAAAGTAATTGTTCATTTGGAAGATAAGTTGGTTAAAATTTTATTAAACAATTTTAGCATTTTCAGATCCACAAATCATCCTAAAATTAAGATTTTCTTCTCATTTTATTAACAAGAACTTTATATTAAAATGTTAAAGATTATGCAAGACACAGCAATACATTCTAACCTTATGTATTTGTATACACACAGTTTGTAACCTGTGATTCCTTGATGGATGATGTGGAAAAACTTAAGAAAGAAAGAAATGAAGCTTTAAAAGAAATTAGTAAATTAAAGGTAACACTTAATTTTTATTTGCTTTAAATTATTCAAGAGACAATTTTTTTGTGTGTATATTTTAATAATAATTTATAATTTAACAATAATTTATAATTTAATAATTAGAATAATTTACTGGGTTTTGAATTTCATTTGTAGTTTTTCATAGATAAATAGAATGGCAGTGCAAACAGTCCTAATCATGTTTGAAGATTGCTTACAATATCTTTGTGGAGACAGTGAATTTTAGGCATTATACTGAATGCTAACACATTTTTTAATCTGATCCACAGAGAAATGACACTAAGCAGACATTTCACAGAAGTGAATTTGGAGAAATTACTGATTTGCATGGCAATTTTATTTAAAAATGTGTGATGCTAGTAACTGCAGAGCCTGAGTGCATGCTGATATTCTGAAAGGAATCAGAACTGGAGGATAAATTAATCTGTGTGCAAAATTAATACGTATTTTCCCAGACATTACAAAATTCCCAAGTCCTAAAGCAATAAATATAATTTCTTAATACCCCAGGTTGGACCACATTCCCATGGTCCTGAATTTCTTTTTTAACAAACTATAAGGTAGGAAATTCTGTATTCACTGTACATAACTCTGGTTCTTGGACAGGAATACTGAGCTTGGGATAAAGACAATTTTAAAAATTCCCCCTTGGTCCAAAAAATTTCTTGCTGTGAATTGCAGAAGCATTGGGTTGGAATGGCCAGAGATCAGCTTTCTGTTCTGTGCACAAGGATTCTTCTTCTGAGAGCTTTGTACTGAAAGGAAAGAACCCCATTTACACTGAACACAGTGAATGCAGACCAGGAGTCCCTAAACTGCTGATGTGGAAAACTGACAATGATCAATCCATAATTAAATGCCTCATTTCTTACACTCTTTTACACATATCCCAGAAATGTTCAGTAAATAATTCTAAAACACTCAAGAAGCATAAAGAGCATCAGTGAACCCACAGAAAAGTTAGCTTTTAGAGATGGTTTTATCACAGGTTTTATAAAAGCTGTTGATAGAAAGTAAGTGTTGCTATCTGTAATTTTGAAAGAGCTAATTGCTTTAGGACCAAAACTCTTTCTCTTTCAAACTTACTGATTCTTTGGTTTTTTTTAACAGGAAGAATTGTCTGAATCTGTGAACTTACAGAAACAGTTAACAGAGCAGCTGCAAGTAGTCAAGCAAGTATGTTGAAGTCTCTAAAAATTATAATTATTTAAAAATTTTTCATTGTTTTTTGTGGAAGGCAGAAAGGAGCACTTGTTCTCTTGCTGCTCATATAGACTGTACTTTCACACTGATTTCAGCACAAAGTGGTTCTTGTGTTACTACCGAGGTTTTGATTAAAAGTGGAGCATTGATCCTTCAGTTTTTAGAGCAGTATTCTATTTCTCTGCTATTGAATGGAGATAGGAGCCCTGAGACAAGCTAGATCAATGAAGTGGGATAATGATGTAGTAGAACCTTTCTAGTCTTAAGTGTTCTTGAAGAGATTTTGCTGGTTTTAGGCAACACTTGCCTAATTTACAGTCCTAACATTAACTACTTTATATGTCAGCCAGTCTTAAGTGTGAAAGAAATTACCAGGAAAAAAGTTGTAGTCAGGGTTTTCTGAGGAAAAGTCTTGTTTCTGCCTCCAAATCTATCTATAATTACGAGCCAATAAATCGGAGTATTTGGCTTCCTTGTGTCTCTTAAAGGAAATTCCCAATTAAATGTAAGTCTCATGTCATTTATAGCCTGGATTCAAAACCAAGGAACTTTCCTGTTCCCTCTTGCTCCTGAACGCCCTGTCACCTTTTCCTTCTAATGAGCTGGCTGCTTTTCTTCCCTCCTGCACTGCTGCACCTAGTCTTTGCAGATTTCTCATGTCAGATGTCATGTCAAAATGCAAGATAAAGTTTAAAACTCCCCTGTATTAAGATTAAGTTTATATTTTTGCTCATAACATACATTGAACACCTTCATTATCACCTTTTATTCCTCAAATATATGTGAGCTTGCTTGGAAGATTTTTCCACTAGTATTATGTTGTTTCCCTCTGTACACTGTGGGAAATAAATTGAGTTATCTTCTGGATAAAATTTAACTGGAAGATTGTTCCAGTAATGCACTTCAAGTTCCCATTCTCTAAAGGGTTGACTGTGTTGTTCTAGACCAGGACACTTGCTCAGTGTATTAGTCCAGACTAAAGCTAGTACAGAGTGCAATCCCCAGTACAAACCTGCTTTTCCTGGGAAGGCAGCCTTGGACAGGGCTGGTTTAAGATGTTTTAAGTGGCAGCAGTGCCCGTTTGCCACCACTCGAGGTCCTCCCACTTTTGTTTTTCTCAGGTACTGTCTTGTGGTGGTGAAATTCAGCTTTGCCCTGCAAACCTCCCAGGGATAAATAGATTATCTTGTAGGCATAGAAAGGGTTCCATATAGTGAAGTGAAAGAGAAATAATAAATCAGATATAATTATAGCATAGTGTGATCTATTTTAGGGGATATAAGTGGGCTTTTAATGGACATTTTCTTCTGTTTATGCTTGGTACATGTTCAAGTGTTTTATATATATTATTTTATATATATTTCTCTTGTTTAAAACCAATACTGGCATTGAGATTCATGGTAATAAGTTTTTTAAAAATAGGCTACAAGTTGCCATTTAACTTACGATGTGCATTCCTCCTTGAGCTGGCTAGTGAAAGGAGTTAATGAGTACATTATTGAGCCCTAATGACCTGATTAAAAGTAACAAACAACCAAAGTAAACAAAAAAACCCAATTTAGTCTGTGCTTAATGTCTCCTGATTTCACTGTCATTTAAACATTTTTTTTAAATGACTGCTTTTCTGGAAAAACAAGGTTTTAAATGAGAATTTAAGTTACCACACATATATTGAGGTACATTTTGTGGTATTTCTCATTTCTACTAATTGTGAATTGCAGAGATTACAGATTAATTAAGACAAGGGTACAAATATTCTGGTTAATGAACGTGCTTTGTTAGTACCAATTCATTAAACAGTGCTTGACTCAGTAACTAACAGCATGAATAAACTCTTAAGATTAGAAATGCTGCTAAACTTGCAGTGAGATAGTAATTATTTTCTAATACTGGTATGTGACAGTTCAAATTCATTAATTGATCTATTTTTGCTTTGAAGTTGTGCTATAGCACTGTATCTTTGGGGCTTCCTTGAAATCATATGTAAGCTGAAATTGGCACAGAACACAGAAAGGCAATTTTGAGTACCTGAAGCCTTGCCAAGAGCATGAATGTGAAATCTGTAATGATGTCTTCTGTCTTCCTGGAGGAGTTGGACTGGATCCTGTGCTGCCTGAGAGTCCTGGGGTATTTCAGCCTGAATGATCCCTTCTGTACTACAGCTTTTTCTGGGCAGTTTCTGTCAGCTGGGGCACTCAGCTAAGCACAGGAAATGGGAGAGATTGTAAAGATAAGATACTGTTTGTGATAGCCCAAACTCCTGGGCTTGGTTCATAAGGCTGAGATTTGCTACCCTGTGGTTGTTTTCTCTAAGGGGAAAAGAGGGGCTTTGAATGGCTGCTCTTTTGGAAGCAGTATCTCATTTATTTCACCCTGCCTGAAAGAAGCATTGGGTTTATTTCGTTAGGGGTTTTTTTATTTTAATACGTAGTAAAGTTATTCAAAGTTCTTTTAAAGGATTATTTCAACATACAATTTTTGTAGAATTAATCAACAAGTTAGTAGTACAGTTGATTTGTAACTGCAATTTTCATGTGGTTTAAAAGAATATCTTAGTGCTGGTGTTTGTGGTGGCTGGAATAAAACTTGGACAAAACCTTCTGACACTCAAATTTATCCAAGGAAGAAATAGAACCTGGCATGGGAAGAAACCTATACCTTGAAATGGCTTTTTTAAGGATTCAGTTCTCTCCTCCAGCTGTTAGTTCCTTGTTGGTTGTCGTGGTTTCATACCAGATCAGGACAATGGGTCCCATGGGGCGTTTACATAAATGAAATATTAGCAGCTGCAGATCCCCTACCTGTTGGGTCTCAGAATCCTAGATTGGTTTGGATTTGAAAGGACCTCAAAGCTCATCTCATTCCACCCCCCTGCCATGGAGAGGGACACCCTCCACTATCCCAGACTGCTCCAAGCCCCCATCCAGCCTGGCTTTGGACACTTTTTCTTATATTTGTGTGGGACAAGAGCTCATTTTGCTGAAGTGGATGTTACCTGTCACTTCTTCACTGGTGGGGCCCCCTTACCTGCCAGGTGAGAGGACCCACTGTGTCCTCACAGTGCCAGTTGCTGGAGAATGGGAAAACCTGATGGAATCATTTCCCTTTGTGCCCCTCTGCTCCAGCAAACAGCTCTGGTGTGTCAGACAATTTTACTAATTCAGTTGTAGTGTGTAATTGTTTCATTGTAATGTAAGAAGCCATTGTTCCTTAATTATTCCTTTAGGTCTTTCACTGTTGAAATCTGGTCATACTTAGTCTGCTATTACAGAGAAATTAATATTCAACAACTGGGGTTCTGAAAAAACAATGGCGGAGTAAAGGCAATTCTGGATTATAAGAGATTAAACCTTTATCTCAAGGAGGTCTTCTTTCAAAATGAAGACCTCCCTTTTCATAATAGCAATTTTCTATTCACTTTTCTCATGTCAGTTTATTTAAATAATTCCTAAGTGTGGGTTTTTAAGATGCCACCCTTTTTCAAGGCCTCTGTGTTCATTTACATTAGTCAAACTTAATGTCAGAGCATTTTTCACTTTTGTCTCCAAGAGTCTTTTTCCCACCTGCAGCCTATTTCCTAAGGATGCCTTTGCTGCTGAAGGTTCCCAGCTCATCCTCTGTAGCAGCAGGGCCCAGCTCTTCCTGCTGTTGGCTCATTTTGTTTCTTACAGTGGCAAGAAAGTGCCCTCCCCAAAGGCAGTAATTTTGACCTCTACTTCTGTAGGTTGATAACTTCTAAGAAGTCCCTGTGTTCCTTGAATTGTTTCTAGGGAAAAAAAAAAACTTCCACAAGCAGCTTGCAGGAGGAGTGATTGCTGTGCTCTCAGGGAGTGTGAGCAGCAATGCCCCTCACACTGCTCTCAGGTGCTGTAAACACACAACTGTGACACCCACGTGAGGAATAACACACATGTGGAGCAGTAAGTCTGTGTTTCCAGGTGCAGGTGGTCCTTGTGTAGTTCCAACACTTCCAGAGGAAAAAAAAGAAAATCGTTCTACTTGCTGTCAAATTAAAGGTCACTTCAATGGATCTCTTAGTGCCTGTGCCCTGGAACAGAAACCTCAAAATTATACAACACCGTTGTTACCTGTGTTCACTGGTGGTGTTGCTGTTCTACATGTGTGGTTACTTCTACTACTGCTCTATTTTCTGAGAGACCAGGATGTCCCTGGCCATTGTCCAAATTGGTATTATGTTGCAAAGATAAGGAAGGTGATGTACTGGTTATATGTCACTGACATTAGCTGATTTATGGCCTGGAATATATTGTTCATTAAGACTAACAGTGTAGAGGTTAAAAGTCATATGAACCTGATATTGGTAGATCATTTTACAGAAAGAACATTATCACAAAGTATAGGGAAACCTGATTTGAAGGATATTGATTGTACAGAACAAATGCTTCTATGTTGGGGAAGAATTAAATCTGCATTTTTAACTGACCTCTCTGGATATTTCTATTATGACACCTGTTACATGCAATTTCTTCCACAAAACAGGAAGATTTGGTCATCTAGGTTTTTTAGGAACAGCAATTTCAAACCTAGCTTCTAGAAGGTTATTTCCTCCCTGTTAAAGAGTCATAGTGTGTTTCTCTTCTACACCCACCTGTTTTCCCTCTAGTTCCATTCCCAACTAGTATAAAATTATTATAATAAGATGTAATAGGTAGATCAGGAATAGAATATTCACCTAAGTATCCTTTGCTGAGCAACTTCTACAAAAAACTTCTAGCTCTATGGATTTGTGTATTCAAATCTGATAACTTTAATTATTCAGAAAATTGATATAAAGTGACTTTTCCTACAGATTAATTAATAGATGAGGGAAAAGATGGTTTAGTGGTTTTGGTGCCAGTGAGCCTGTACATTTTGTGTGAGCAGTTTGTTTGTTTTATTCCTAGGTGAGTGTGAACTCATCCATTGTACATACCTTTAGTTGGGCTTTCTAATTTACTAATCAAAGTTAACTTACTTCATATCCACTCCTAAAATGAACTGAGCACCATCTTTCTTGAAAGGAGATTTTGCAGCATTGAGGGATTACATTAGCTGTATTAAAAGCTAACAGTTTATGATTTTCCGTTTTCTGTACATTATTTATATATAAAAGTTTTATCTAACACTCTTCTGTGATAATCTAGGATATCAGGAGCATAATAGGAGCAGGAACTAAGCAGAAAAATAGATTTTATAAAAAGTACTGATTCTGAGAAGAGTGTGGACTGAATACTTGAATTGGAAGTCCATCTACATGATGTGTGAGCTGTGACTAGAGTGTGAATTCAGGCAAAAATAATGAAATGAAGTAACGTCTCATTAAGGTACTTTTTTGGTATGGAAGCAGTGGGGCAGATCAACAGCGTCTGGTGCATTTCAAGAAAATCTGTCATTCAAGTAGATTTTTAGTAATTATAGAACTTGTTATTTAATTTATTAGGAAAATTGTGTCTCTGTACATAACCTGTTTTTCATTTGCACATCGTATATTAAAAATTAGCAATTGAGCCCTCTAACCACGAAGACCAACAGGCAGCCCTGATGCCAACTGCAGTACTTGTGAGCTAAATCTGCTCTTTTTGGTAGCTTTTGTAGAGTTGTAACTTTTCCCCTGAATTGTATAACCTGCAGGAAGCCAAGGCAGCTGTGGAGGAGACCAGAGCCCTGCGGAGCAGAATTCACCTTGCAGAGGCTGCACAAAGGCAGGCCCGGGGAATGGAGATGGACTATGAAGAAGTGATTCGCCTCTTAGAGGCTGAAATTGGAGAGCTGAAGGCTCAGCTCGCTGAGCATTCTGGCCAAAATAAAGTGAGCAAAGCCTGCTAGAGTTACCATGGTTTCCTTGCTGTTGTCATGTATCTTGTTTTCATTTTCTTTTCATCTGCTTTTCTAAAGTAGGTCACTGTTTGTCTTGTATTATTCAATAACTGGGATGATGTGTAGCAAAGGGGGTAATGTGAAGTGTTTGAGGCTTCCTTTATCCAGACATCTTTGGGCTGGAAAAACAGGAGCTCCCAGCATTTGTGGGTTATAGGTCAGAATGGCACATCTCAAGCATTAAGCATGGAATAGTTTCTGGGCTGCAGATATATTGTCTTTAAAGACTATACCTTGCATTTATTTGTATGCTTTTGTACTCGTGTGAAAATGGCCTTGAGGTTTGTGTTGCTGTTAGGCAAATAACAACCATGTAAAGTCCAGTCCTGTTCTAAAGTAAATTTAGATTTAATCAAGGTGATCATTTAAATGCTACTAATCCTGCCAAAAAAAAATTAATTGAGCCTTATATTTTAAATCTACTTCATCTCCAGTGAGGCACTTCAGAACAAGCTAAGAAATAAAATATTTGTGACACTTCAAAATTTTTTTTCCATAACTCCTGACTTGTGTTTTAGCAAGCAGGTTGACATTTGTGAGGTTACCTTGTTTTTCTCATGAAAAAATGGATGTGCATATGACCTGGTGAAGAGAACCTACTGAAATGCCTTATTTCATCCTGAGAATTAATTTAGTATTTCAAGACATTAGAAGGTAAAGTCAAGCTCTCTGGTAAACAAGCTTGCAGAGAACAGCTTAGCAAATCCCAGTGGCTCCCAGGAGGAATTCCTCTCATCAGATTGTGAGTGATGAGCTGAATCACACCCTGGACGTTCTCTCTGAACATCTGGGTGAGATGCCCCATCTTTTATGTCAGGTGTTCTTGCAGCACTGTTTGTTTTCTAGATTTTAGATTTCTAAATTTCAAGAAATTCAGAAATTTCCTGGAAGTTTGTTCCAGAGACTCTAGCTTGAGTTCCTGAAATTCTGACTGAGTACTGCAATACCTGTGTGGAGATTTGAATCTCTGCATTTCTCACCCAAAAGAGGCAGTATCAATCAAGTAGGTACCAAGTCCATATAATATCCTTTAGTCTCATCCTGTTGTAAAAGGGGAGTCAGTTACAGGCACCGAGTTTCAGGCAGGGTCACACCTGGTTTATTTTTTCTTTTCTTTTAATGCCCGAGTAAATCTCCCCCTAAAACACACTCACTAAACGGAATATAACACATGTTGAGGCACAGATAAAAATCAGATTGGTCCCTCTCACTTTTTTTAGTGTGAAAGAGTGAGGTCTTCAGCTCCTTTTTCAGAGTGGACAGTGAAATTATCAAAAAAAGGTGTTTGAATCAAACAGATTCTTTGACATTCAGGGTGATAATGATTCTGCTGCTTTGTACAGTGTATACAAACAAATTATTTACTTCCAGTGAAGTTTAATAAGTGGGTTTGGGTGATTTTTTTGTAAGGGTTTTAGAGTAGGTTGTGGGCTTTCAGAATGATCAGCTGCAGTGTGATGTAAAAGTTGATTTTTAGCTACAGTGCTTTTTCTGTATTTTGGAGAGATCTTTCTAGATCTTGTGTCCAGCAGACAGCTGAGCTAAACAGACATGCCCAGGTACATGTGAGGATTTTACTCGTGGTCCTGTCACAGGAACAGGGTCAGGGGCTCTAATTAAACCCAGAGCCTCCAGGGCAGGATCTAACAGGGCTCACATCTTCTGTGCTGAAGGAGGGAGGGATGCATAGCACTGATCAATAGGTTATACAAGTGCATGCAGAGACTTCCTAGGGGGTAATTTCCTCCAAGATGTGCCATAATTACTGTGTTAGTCAAAGGATGTATAGATGCAAACCAGGGGACTGAGTTTGTTCTGGCTGTTTATGTTTTATGCTGAGAGATACTGTCACCATCAGGTTGGTATTTTTGATCCATTCATCAATCAGTTCAAACTCTCTTAATTTTCAGCCCTATCCCTGTTGTTATCTTCCAATTTTAATTTACCTTTCTTTCATTTGCCAAAATCTGTTGCAGTTTGGGGCTGATTTGCCAGCTGGTCAGGCATTCCAGTTATGTGTTTTACAGAGACGTAGAAAAAAGTGTGTTAAACATTCCAAACACCCTGTTCACACCATGTCTCTGTGTGATCCATGGGAGGAAAATGAACAGAATAAAAGCCTTAAAATACCTTTCCCAGGAGAACATTCAAGACTTGAGAAAGAGGGTTACAGTGCTCGACTGCCAGCTGAGGAAGTCAGAGTCGGCCAGGAAGACCTTTGAGGTGGCCACTGAAAAACTGCTACAATTTGTAGAGGTAACTTTGCCTTTCATTTTTACCAATACCTTATTGGGAAAAGGTTGGTGTTGATGGTTGTGAGGAATGAGCATAGCAAAATGGCTGTAGACTAGTTCACAGAGATCTTTTCATTCCTAGAAATACAGATTATGTATAAGTGTACAGATGCAGAGTTTTACGTAATCTTTGTGGTTGCTATACTGGACAATTGAAAATGATCAGATAATTTTTTCCACCTAAACTCCATCAATTTCTCTGAAGCTCCTCAGAAGGAAAAGGCTAATATTTGAAAATTCTTTGGCACGTTATGAAACAACAACAAAAAAAGTGATGTTTTTATATTTACTTTGTTTAAAGGGGTTATAATATTTTGGTTTTTACTTTTGCACTTCTAGCTGGGAGACACTAGACTCTTTAATTGCAAATCAAATCCCCCACCCTCAAATAGAACAGGAAACTATAAGGTATTAACTTTTTGACTGTGTTGATTTATAAACTGTTAACTTCTTGACTATAACCAACAGGTTGTGCATGAAATACTTTCAGATAACTCTACTTCCTCAACAGTTTTAAGGTAATGAAATGGCAAAATTAATAGTGAAAAACTCTACTATTGTTTCCAAGTCTCAGAAAACTACCTTGTTTTTTTCTATACTTTTGCAGTATAGCTCTGAGTATCATTTTATTGAAGGAGAGGGAATGGCATGAATTATAAATTAGGCTTTCAGGATACAGCTTCATTAAAAGCCTCTGAATTAAATTAAAACAGTTAGTAATTACATAGCTATGATTATCTGGATGTTTCCATAAAGTAATTATAGTGTACTAAGGATTAGTTAAAATGCAAGGAACTTTGACAGTGGGTTATAATTTTTTAAATTTTTTTTAGATTCTCCTAGGTGATTTTGCATCACAATGAATCTAGTAGCATATAAATAAATTGATAAAATGTGTATCCATTTACATTTTATTACTTTTCTTGTTTAAAAAGCTGCTGAGAATATTCAAGAAGATTTAAGCAGCCTTTAGTCCTTCAGAAAATTGGCATGATTGTCCCTTATATATCCCAGATAGCATTCCATTAATATTTATGTAACAGTAAAATTGTTCAGTCTCTTTCCTGCCGTTTTCTTCAATACAACTCTCAAGGAAATAAAATGTATTGAAGTGAAGTGAACTGGAACTTTATTTCAAAAAACCTATGGAGGCTCAGACCAACTAGGTTATCATAGATAATCAGTGAGATGCAGTTCCCATTGGCACTGCACACAACAATGATGTTGCCTGTTTTATGAAATTCATGGAATTTATTTTAGTGAATGGATTAATTAGTATCAAATACTAAGCCAAGGTGACAAACTGACTCACTGACAGCAGAGAAGATAAGAGTTGGGTCCCATGAAGCAGTGGCCCTTCTTAAATGCTGGTGTGAAAATTCCATTCAAGTTTCTTTCCTGACACCCACTGAGTCCTTGACACTGCATTTTGAGCTGTGAATGTTATTTGAGTTGAACTTTCCAAATACCTTCATTGCTCAGCCAGGACTGCTGCTGGGGCAGACTCACTGATTTGGGAGCGTGAATCTTTTCTGTTCCTACAGTGAGAACAAAACCACTTTAGAAAAACAAGTTTACCTTATTAAAAGGAGCAGTTTCCTTTATCATCTTACAAATAAACACTTAATTTTTTTATTATCTTAGTGACAGAAGAACATTGTCCACTAAAGCACTTCTGGCTCGTCTGGGAAGGGTCGGACCCACTGTCACAGCAGCTCTTGCAGCAGAAGCCAGGGACCTTGCCAAGTCTGTCCGTGCCATTTTGGAAGTGGATTGTGAGTGAGTGTGTCCATCTCTGTGTGCTTTGAAGTCTGGTATCAGTTCATCAGCCAAGAAGATGGATAATTTCATTTAAAATTGGATGTGAACTGGCAGAATAAATCATTCCTAGCATGTAAGGACAGAGCAGGTTCAGTGTCAGCTCAGGATGCATCTTCATCAAACTATAATTAGAATATAAAGTTATTCCAGAGTACATTTCTTCACAGGAAAAATTAAAGCACATAATTAATGTTAAAGTAAGGAATATGAAGATTTCCAGAATCATGTAAAACTAGCAGAATTTCATTACTTTAATGCTCTGTTTTTCATACTGGAATAGTTGCAAAATGTTTTTCTGCTGGATTTACATGAGCACGTATCAGAGTGTTTTAGTGAAGATGTTGTTGCTGTAGGGAGTGAATGTAGGCAGCAGTTCCATTTGGAGATATCTGTGTATGTCCTCAGGTCATGAACAGAAATCTGTTCCCTTTGGTGAAAATGATGGTAGTTCATGAGAGTGACTGGAATAAACTGCATCAGCTGAAAACCTAAGAAACAGCTTTGAATTGTCATATAATTCCTGGTTCAGATCATTGAAATTATTGTGTATTTTGATGGTATTTGCCTATAGTTGAGCAGGCATGTCAGTTTTAATCCAGCTTAAATGGACTGATTTACAAAAGTGAAACAGAAGTGGTACATCACAGGAGGTTTTGGAAAGGTGGTTAATTATGGTTACCCATGATTATTGTATCAAATATTTGAGTAGCTTTGACTGTTTAGGAATTAATTTAGAAAGAGACTGAAAAAATGATTGTTGAGAAAATAAGATATGAAAAATAATTTTTGATGTTATTTATGAAGCATTTATTTGTTACTCTGTGGCAAAGGAAGCAAAAAAAGAAGATAAAATTTGTTCAAAATTGTCCAGAATACTAGATTTAGAGTTACTGGTGGAGTGAAAAGAGTAACAGCAACCAGGAGAGGAGATAATTGGTTTTCCACCAATGACAATCATAGTTCTGTCACACTGAATTGGTTTTATTGCACTACACAGGAAATTGTGCAAAGAAAACTTCTGGTTCTAAATGCAGCTGGATTCTAACATGTGGTTATGTCAAACATAATAGGTAGAATACATGTTAGAAAGCTCTGGAGCCACAGCAGGGATCCATTTTATGAACCTGAGGATTAAAAATAGGTCTGCAGAGAAGGATTTAAAGATTGAACGTCATCTTTCTGAGTTCATTCTGATTTGGAGAGCATTACAGATAGATTTGGGCTCTGACAAGCTTGGGTATGAGATTAAAGCTTTAAACCTTCACTGGCTTTTTCTCCTTCTCCCTCAAAAAAAAAAAAAGTAGTTAAGGCAAAAGAACTATGTAATAGCATTCTGTCTGGAGTGTTCTCTGCCAGCTTCTCACTAAATGTTTTCCATGTGATCTGAAATTTTCTTGCAGATGGGCTGCCATAGAAAGGGGGCTCTTGTGTATGTGGCATTTCATAAATATCATCTATCAAAGAGAAAAGTGTAATAGAGACTACAGTGTGGATTGAAGGGTTTCCTTTTTCCAGGAAGGTGTCCACAACATAAGAATTTGTTATTGAATTCTTAGAGTGAGGACTGGAGTTAATATTTTTGAGGTTACTCAGTGGATCAGAGTGTCTGGCTGGGCAAGCTTTGTGATACATTTTACCTTCTAAATAGAACTTCTCTTTCAATATTTGCTTCATTCTTGTAAATACAAAGTAAAGGAGCCCCAGCCAAAATTCCTGTTTGATTCATTTACAGTACATGTGAAACAAAGTCTGGGTGCCAAGACAAGGTTGTAGAGTGTTTTTCCAACAGAAAACTGCTTCCTTTGTAAAAAACCTTCCTTGACAGCCAGGTCAAGATGACATATTTATGAGTTATCTGCACAAACTATCCCTTCCTCTGTAACAGCCTGACGCTTTGCCTGAGGGAAGAGGCTTGAAGACATTCAGTGTGTTCCTGAAAATCTTCAAGTACATATTGCCTTGTGATACTGCTGCAGATCAGCTTTCAGCTCTGCAGGCTGAGTGACAGCTCTGTGAAGGCTCTTTGGTAATTCTTCAAGCGAAGACTCTGAAAAAAAAAAAAAAAATAACAGCTCATTTTCCAGGGATTACTACTTCAGGACCCTCCAGTTCCCAAAATGCAAATAATGAAGTAATAAACAGAATAATCAAGCTCATCCCTTGAAAGAGCCATTCTTCATCTTCTTTAAAGACTGTAAGCTATTTTTAGAAACCAAGCCTTGAGAGGCTGTTCTGCTTTACAGAATGTGAGCATCTCCTGAACACTTGAAATTACTTTCATCATACAGAGGATAATAATGCCTCAGTAAAGAACTGCAGCATTTAAAAGCAGTTGCTGCCTGCACTTAGTAGACCATATGGTGCAAATCATGCCAAATAGAATAGAGATAGCATTTTCTTCTTTTCTATTACAAATTTAGAAAGGGAGTATACTGGGTACTGGTAATGACCAAAATCTGATTAACCCTGGAACATGCTTATCTCCTCATCCAAGAGCAGGCAACCAACATTTTGAAATAGGCACTCATATAACACAGCTTCCAAGTATTTTGGCTGCCAATCTCCTCCCTCTGAAACTTCTGTCCAAAAATCCAATCTTGCTGTAGCTGACACAATCCCAACCCTCCACATCCAGGAAGTGCTCTGATGCCAGGTTGTCCACTGAGCAGGTGCTCAAGCAGTGAATTTTGAGCTATTTATCCCATCACGTTCCTTTCATTTGCCCTCAGCCTGGGATCTGACACAAGGCAATCATGCTGGACTTCACTCAAATGATCTCCAAATTAATACAGATTCCAAAACTGCAGCTTAATTTACTCATATTGATCTTGCCAGTCACTATGCATTTGATTTTGAAGATCCTACAGGCAGAAGTTTAGTTGCCTGGATTTTATATTCACTTTCCTTGAATGCTGTCTAGATAAGAGACTAGAAACTGCTGCTGCTCAGCATCCATTAGTGCTTGTTCTCTTGATGGTTAAATTGCTTTTGATTTTTGGGCAATGCCTTACATCTTTGGCATTAAAAGCTGAAATATTGGATCTATCCATTTCTTCAGTTTAGGGATTTTTCAACTACATTGTGTTCAAATGCCAAAACCATCCTGTAGTCAGGAAAGTGTGAGTTATCCCTTCCCATTCTTTTGACAGTGTGGGTGGAACTAAGCTATAGAGTAGCAAGGCTTCACAAATAACAATTTTGCTATTTTGAAAAGAGCAAATATTATTAAGTATTCGTATTTCTTTTGTTTATTTATTAAATGCAATTTATTTATATATTTATTATACACTATTTATTTATACATTTTTGCTATTTTGTTCTTGAGTCTTGTATGTTATGTACACAGCAGTGCTGCAACTTTGTGCAGGTAGTTGGCTCTAGTTCATCTGCCAGAACATGGGCTGTTCCCCCTCCTCTTTTTACCTTATGCCTGCACATCAAAATCCAGCTGTAACTCTGGCATGGACTAGCATGTCCTGGTTACCTTCTATTAGTTTGGCTCCTGATAATTTTTAGAATTAGGCAAAATTATTTCCTGCAAGGTGCAGTTTGTGGGAGGAGTGTGCATTGAGGGAATACCTCTGACATTATTTCAGCTGATGAACTAGAACTTTCCCTTTCCTTCCTCTCTGGAAGAGCTGCTTGGGAAGGAGCAGCATAATGATAACTAAAGAGATAACTCAGTGTATTCATTGTTCTGGCAAGGCCACAAATATTTCAGTGAATGACTGAAATCAGAAATAGAAGAGACCTGATAAATGATATAGAGCATGTCCTGAATGCAGCTGTACAACTCCCTTTTTAATAGTTTTTGCTGGCAAAATAATTAATATCAGTGCTGCGTGCTTTAAAGGTAAAAAACTTTACAAGAAATACTTAAAAGGAGAGGAGAGAGGAGTTTTTTTGGTGCATAATATAATTAAAATGTATCACTTCTGTGAACATAAGACATAAAAACGCCTTGCAAATGGGAAGCAGAACAAATGTCTGCATGTAATGTAAATTACACAAAAGTGTACAAAAGTAGCACTCAGTAGTTTGCCACCAAGGCATCAGAAAAGATTTATCTGGGAAGGACCTCCAGCAATTAGACTGTCCATCCATGTGCTTCCAGCAACACAAATTATTATTAGCTCAAACAAACAGGTATTTGTCTAGCCTATCCCACTGCCTCTGTGGGCCAACTATTGCTATCCTTAATTGTCTTTGCCACCAGAAACCTTTTCCTTTGGTTTAAATCCTCCTCACTGTGGTTAAAGCCTGTCACTACTTGTCTTGACCCCTGTAGTTATTAAGAACACCCCACTACTCCTAGTGGCAGCTTTTAACATATTTGAAGACCATGTAGCATCTCCACCCTGTTTGCTGTTCCCCCAAATAAGTGACACCAGCTCACTGAATTTTTCTCTACACCACATCTCTCCTGGCCACTTCCTTACTTTTGTATTTCTCTGACTTCTCTCCAATTCATCAATGTTGTATTGAGTTCTGTGCTTGAGACAAAAATGCAATAAGCTTGTTTGCTTTAATATGAGCTCACACCAGGTCCCAAATGATGTTTCCTTTCCCCAGTAGCTCCAAGTTACTGGTTTGTGTGAAGTTTGGGCTGTCTTCTACTCCCAGAACCAAAGGCATCTGGGTGTGCCCACTTCCTTCTGGGCAGCTGATTATCTACACCTTGAATACAACACTTTGCTGTTGTCTTATTCAGCTGCACCCTCTTTATTTCAGACATTTGATCCAGTTAGTCAAGCCCTTACAAAATTCTAATCTTGTTTTTCAGTGGCATTTCAAAGAAAGGTCCTTTTACCAATGGGTTTTAAATCCTGAATTATCCCCAAACTCCCCTTCCTTGGACAAACCCACGTTTTGTTGAGTGTGAGTGAGGAATGACATTGTTTTCACCTAACTGGCCTTACTTGGGGGTGTTGTTACAGGACCCAGGAACTAGACCCTGCTTGTTTAATTTGGTGTCCGAGAATCAAAACGTTACACTAATTATGGACAAGCAGAGAAGCCAGATAAAAGCTGACACTAATAAGGACAGAATAATTTCAGACCCTGATCAAATCAGAAAATGCATTTAAATATCAGTTATGAACAATTTGCATGCTGTTTTATTGGTGATTGAATATGCATGTTAATCCCCATGTTTCACAGCAAGGAAAAACACAATTCAGTGTCTAAAACTTGTTTTTCAAGAGAGTTCTTTAATGTGACCTAGATTTCAGAACTCTGTTGTTGCTGCTAGAAAAGCAAATTATTCTCTCTCCATTCACTTACCTTTAATGAGAAAAGATGAGTCAGCTTTTGAATAAGCACTGCCTGTCCTGACTTTCAAATCAAAACATTTTAATAATGAAAAACAAATGATATTATTATATCTTAAAATACAGATGACCTAACAAGATTAGTGCAGTCTCATTAAGATAATTTCCAGCATCTCTGAAAAAAAAAACTTCATTAAAAGTCTGTGGACTTGTTTCGTTCAGACTGTGACCCCTCTATGAAAAAATTAGTTGACTTTGTGCCTCTTTCCATACAAGTTGTATTTGTTCTTGGTAACTATGGAGACTGAAGTCAAAACTGTCCCGATTCAACGATTTTACTGGATGGTAAATACTTCCTAAACTGTCTCTCTGTTAATGTCTGTTGACATAATGCTTAGAATTTTGATATATTAATCTCTCATTATAGCATGGTGTTTTGACATACGGGAGGAAACAAACTTTGAAGTTCTGTGGCGCGGAGATGCAAATTGTTCCCAAGTCGGAGAAAATACCCAGGGGAGGCAGGAATTGGTCTCGGCCCCACATTGGTGTCTGAAAGACAGAAAATACCCTGCTGAGACAGGAATTTATCCTTGAGGAGTCAGTCCCAGATCCAAGTCTTGACATCCTTCTTTTTTGACTGGCAGGGCCAGCTGAGATTCAGCCAGCTGGTTGTGGGGAGAGGTGATACCCCAGTGTGTCCCTGTGGGTCGAGGTGTCACCATTTCAGGTGACCAGAACCAAAGTGACCACTGCAGTGCAGCTGATCCAAAGCAGTGTGCCTGTGCTTTTGGCAGTCAGTGCTGAGTTAATTTTCTTTGAGCATCCTGAGAGATCTGGATTCATGCTGACAAGGGGAAGGGGGATGAGCAGCGTTCCCTTTGTTGGGAATCGGTGTGTGCTGAAGCTGTCAGGCCTCATCTTGTCTCAGAGGGCTCGTAGGCTTTGCTGTCAGCTCCTGCAGTTGTCACATTTTTTCACTTCTCCTCGGTAGGTAGGAGTGAGAAGCTGAGGGCCAGCAGAGTTCTTCAGACATATACAGCACACAAGTGTGTTCATTTAAATGGAAAGGAGTACAAGGAAAGTTGATTGCCAAGAATGAGAGAGGAAGCTTCTTTAAAAGTGCGTTTTAAGGAGAATTTGCTAGAGGAAAACATAATTACTTGGTGCTTGCAAAGGAGACCTAAAGGAGGTACAAAATTTATCTATGGCTCACACTAGATGTGTTACCTCGTGGCATGAGGCATATGGATCATTAACTGGGAGTTGAGGGAGATTTTTCCCTTACATTAATGATTGCTGTGGGTATTTTGTTTAGTAACAGAAGTTTTTCTTTCACTGTAAATTTTACTTTTACACTTCAGGTGAAGTTCAGTATGCTAAATGGAGGCACTTTGTGATTTTTTTTTTCCCCTTCAGATTTATAACAAAAAAGGAAATCTGTCTTACATTTTAAGAACTTTTAACATTATTTCTAAAATATTTAAAATTATTTCCAAAACCCCATCTTTTCCCTATGTGTAGCTACAGGCTTTTTTATATCAGGCTAAAAGGATGGCTTTTTATATCAGGCTCAAAGGATGGTATTCTTACAATTCTTGCTTCAAAAGGAAAAACTATTACTTTGGTCAGTCCTTGCTGTGGGATGAGCTGAGCAGAGAGTGGTTCTGTCTCTCAATTGTAGGTGGTTCGTGCCAGCCCCTTCTGCAGTTTAATTTCATCATCAGTGCAAAAAAAAGTGAGATATTACTTAGCAAGAAAGGCGTATCATGTAATACTATTGCTTTTTAAATCTCAGACAATTTCTGCTCAATTCTAATTTTAGGCAGTCATTTTAATTTGTTACCAATGAATGCTTTCTAATTAAACTTGCATTTAACAATCACATGCGTCAGTGAGCAATGGGAGCTGACAGTGATGGAAGTGGGTGGATAACACAATAGATGCTGACAAGGGAAGTTGATCCAGTAAGGAAAGGAGATGGTTGAATTCCAGAACAGAGGAATCAGGGGAGCAAGAAAGGAGGGAAACTGGGAAAAAAAATTATTTCTTGGGACATACAGGGAGGTATTCCAGGCTCTTCCTAATTACCTGGTCCTGGTAGTGAATGCCCTGTGTGCAGAGACTTGTATTTCTGGAATAAGAGTGGGTTATTCCAGGTTCTTTTTAATCAGCTGAAAGTGGCTTGTACCAATTCAGAACAAGAATGTCCCCCAGAGAGTACTTCCATGAATTTAACTTTTTTTAGCCTACATGGCATTGGTGCAAAATTCCCCAGTGAAGGACTGTTTCTCTAATTTAAGAATTAATAATGTGTTCCCTGTCTTCTCTTCAGCAGTTCAAGATTCAGAGGTATAAACAAAATTAATTTCAATTTAGTTTATGCAAATATGCTTTAAAAAATTACTTTGTAACTTGCAGGGTGTTCAGTCAGCAGTGGAAGCAATAATGCATTCTTGACTCATCCAAAGTGGACAGCATCATGTTAACAATCAGTAGTGGGAAACTGCAAAAAAAAAGTCTGCAATTAATTAATAGAAAGGAATTTTAAAAAAAACCAACTGGAAGGGGCTGAGAAAAATGTAATGGGGAACATCTTTTACCATTTTTCAACCTTAGCAGGGAGCACTAGCAGCCCTGTGATCCTTGGGTCCTGCATTTCTCTCATTGTGTCACTAACTGAGACTCAGCTACAGAAGCCTTTAACACTAAAATAAAACAAAACATCTTTAACTTGGCAAACTAAACAGATAGGAGCCACTGGAGGATATGGAACACTGGTATGATTTCTTTTTCTTTGCAGCCTTTTCTGTGAAAGAGATGGATTTCTGCATTCTGCAGTTTTCTGGTTTTTCTGTATCACCACCACCTTACCAGCAGATTCTTGGCCACAGTAAGCCAAATAATTTGGAGTGGTTCATCACTGCAACCTTTTGTATTTTCATTGGACAGCCAGTAGCATTTTAGAAAGAAGCAGTGTGGGTGAAAAATGCAAAAATCAGTGTCAGATAACCAGTATGTTAAATGCATTTTTAAAAGCAAATAATAAGAGGCACTAGATCATGCAAATTCCAGTAGTTGGTCAGAAGCTGGTCTGAAACCCCTCCCAGCTTTCACTCTCCCTCACTTTTGAGGGTTTATGCTCTCCTGAGCTAATGCCTAAACAAATGTATTGCCTCCATGACTGAAATGTGATAATGCTGAGGGACAAGCAGCTTCGTGGTATCTTGGCCTCCTCAAAATCCATTTTTGAACATCTGACTATCAAATGTGTGATGTGGAAAGACTTTGGAAGCCAGCTGATTAAAAGCATATTGAAATAAGCTTGAAGGGTTTTTTTGATCCAAGTTGCTAATGTTTTTCCAAGAGGTGATTATTTTATATTGTTTTGATTACTGCTAACCTCCTGCACAGATTAAAATGAGCATCAGTTCCTCTGTTTGCTTCTCATCTTGTTAACAGCCCAAATTGCTTGGAACCTGCAGCACCTGAGAGTTTTGTGAAAGTAGATCATTAGTCTTTATCTGAAAAAATATGTACTTGGGGGTTTTTTTCCTGTTATATTTCCAATACTCGGCTTCTGAAAAGGTACAGTTTTAAAGGTAATTCTTTATCCTTCTTAAAGACACATAACAGGAACCTCATTGCTCAGGTGACTGTAGCTCTCACTCATTTCTGAAGAACTTCACACTGAGCAGAGTTTGTTCCAACTTTGGATTTCCTTCCTTGTTAGGTAGGAGAGGAGAATGTCTGTACTAATGTGTGACCACATGTGCTGTTTGAGCTCATTCTTATTTCCTTACATTTTAGTCAGTTGACTGGTCATTGTTCATAAATTGCAATTGCTCTTGTATTCAAACTGTTTCTAATTAACTGTACCAAGCTTTTCACAGACAAGTATTAGAATAGAAGAAAGACATTTATAACAATTTGTAATTTCAGAATTACCGAAAAGATCTAAAAGTTGTTCATATAGTCCTTCAGCATGAAACACAAACTATTTAATAACTCCTTCTAAATTGTAAGCTGTAATTGTTTTAATCCAAGATTAATGAGTTTGCCAGCATAGATGGGTCAATATGTTGTGATTAATAGGCAGTGGAAAAACACAAGCTCATCATTCACCGTGCCCTAAATGTCCAAAGTAAGACAAATACTGTTCCTGAAGCTGGTTTTTAGGAACAGACTGAAGGGAGACAAGCCAATCTGCCAACCATAGTCCAAATCAGCAGAAGTTTCAGTTGCTACTATTCCCCAGATGTCTCCACTAGAAGACTACTGAGTCCATCTTTGTTTTATTAAGTGACCAACAACAAAAGTAATGAATGATTTCTTTAAAATGGAATTTGATATGTGAAAAAAAGAGGAATGGAATGTCCCCTCAGCAGAGTATTATTTATGAAAGGAAATATATTTGGTTTTGGGAAGAGCACTTGAAATGATCTAAAGTGACACACAAGCAAATGCCAGAAGTGCATATTCACTTCTGAAAGCTGTTTTTCTGAACCTGTTTATAATTTAATTCACAAAAAAGCAGCAAAATACAGCTTATATTATTGATAGCCTCGAAAAATAAAAGTCCATTTTGTGCCTGCACCCCGCTGAACACTCTGGACAAACAAGGGTGGACATTTCTTCAGAGATTTTTGCTTTAGCTGTGTCAAATCACGTAAATCACAGAGGAGTTCCTCTGCTGGTCTCACACCATGATACCTCTGCTGTCATCTCTGGGATATTCCCACATTCCAGCAGGACTCAGGAATCCAAACCAGGCAACTTAGAACCAACAAATCAGACCGTCAGCTTTCCATCCTCTTTGCATTGCTTAAATAGCTCAGAAGAGAAGAGCCAAAGGCATTGGGGATCTTAATTAACACCTTTTCCTTTATAATTGGAGCCACTGGAAGAAGGTTTAAATGTTGGTAAGAGCTGAAATTGCTGCCTATTGAAAAGAGATGAGAATTCAAAACCACATTTATCAAGTGACAGAGAAAATTGGTTTTAATGTCCTTTAGCAAATCCTCTGTATCAGAAACCCTTTTAGCAGGTAATTCCTGTTTCTTAAAAAACCCATCATTTTTGAGACTGATACTAAATACAGATAAATTATCAGGAGATAAATAAAGGGTATGAGCTGGCCCGTACTCTAGTATGTAAAAAAGATATGTACAACTGAAAGAGTCATGAAAGGATATGTAACAAAGACATCCTTGTTTCTGTTGTTGATCAAAGAATGGTTCATTGTGAAACAGAACATGTGTACAGTGTGGCTTTAGCATTCCAGATAGATACTACATCCCTTAAACTTTATATTAATTCCAGATACTCACTGTTTACCCGTAGCAAGAAGGGAATTGCAGCCAGAGACCGTTTTAATGGTGGATAACAAAGGTGTGAACAATGCTGGAAATTAGTTTGGGTTTCACAGAGGAGCACTTAGGGTGAGATTAGAACCTCTGGGCAGCAGTTGTCCCTAAGCACTCCTTACAGATCCGTCAGAGATGTTTGGTGCCTGCTTGTAGTGGAAGGAGGGTTTTAAACTCTGGCCCCAAGGCCAAAAAGAAAGCACTTAAGGACATTCTTATCTTGGAGCATCTAAGTAGGCCAAATCTAGATAGAATCCTAGTGCACAGTGCATTTTTTTTGAACGATCCTTACTACAGGCTCTAAAGCTCTCATTTCCTTTGATTAATTTCGTCAAAAAATAAGCAAATTAGAGTGGTTTTGGACTGCAGTATTTTGATGTCAGGACTGCAGTTTTGAGTCAACTCAAAATTCTGCTGTTGTATCTGTTTTACTACTTTCATCTGCTGATCTCCATATATCTTTTACTTTAATAATTTTTATCTAGATTATTTAGGGGGGCAAAAAAATCACCCAATTACATTACTGCGGTTTCTAGGTTTGATAACAGCCCAGGAAAATGAGGTTTTTCCCATAACACCTGTATTTTCCCCTTTTTCCTTTAGAGACATGAGGGATCATGCCGTGTGCAGTGTTATTGAGGGAGAGCACACACATTCTCTCTTGGGAGCTGCAGGCAAAGTCTTCCATGTCTGTCACTTCCTACAGGTTTATATCTGGCTGATGCTCATCTCTTTTTTTTTTTTTT
>VXBB01023185.1:202204-234106 GCA_013399915.1 Illadopsis cleaveri
TTTTTTTTTTTTTTTTTTTTTTTTTCTTTTTTTTTCTGGGACCCACAGTGTCAAGTGCTGTGCAGTTTTTGTCCTGTTGAGCCAAGTAGGTGATAAAGATCGATGAGCTCCACGCTTATCAGGGATCAGGAAGGTTCTGTTTGCCCGGGGGCTTCATTTCCTCTCAGCTTTATGTAACTCCAGAGCAGTGGTTATCCCAGCAGGCGGCTCAGGGAAAAAGGAGCAGTCCCCAGGGACCTTGCAGTGCTGGGGTACAAACAACAGCAACTGATTCCTTGGTTGTGTTTTTGGCACAGAATTGCAGACACTTCTTTGCCATTAACCCTAATTAAATGCATATACTCAGAACAAAATGCTGCTAGGTTATTGTGTGTTTTGACTGAAGTGCTCTCTCTCTCAGGAGACTGCTCTTCCTTTTGCATGCACAATTGCTTTTGCAGTTTTATCTGTTCTTTACCTTGCAGAAGGTAAATAGTCACAAGTATTTGAATGGCAAGAAGCCCTTTATTTTTCTGCTGAAATGAACTAGTTTTTAAATACTGTAAATCTGTAATTTCTTAAGATGATCTATGCAGACAGCTGCAGCCAAATATATTATTTATGAAGATTCATCAAAGAGACTGTAGCAGTTCACACGAGAAATTATAAATATGCAGGAAATCTGAGAATGCTGGAGTTTATGTAGGCTAAATCCTGTATATTTCAGACTGTTTTTCTGACTTTTTCAGCTTCTTTACCTCCCATTTACTCCAGATGAGAGCTTAGCAGCCTTTCAAAGCAAGTTCTGGTACAGACAATAAATTTGACCCTGGGACAGACAACAAATTTGACCCTGGAGGGTGTGAAAAAATAAAGCAGGAGGAAGTAGATCAACTTATGAATGATTCATGGAGACAGTGAGCTTGGAGGAAGTGGAGATGATGTCTGGGGAAATACGATGCAAAACATGAGAGCTTCCTAGCTACCAGGGGAAATACAAGAAATAGAAGTAAGACCTGAAAGGGAAGGAAAGAAAGGGAACAGCACTGAAAAACTAGCAGAGAGCAAGTAAAAAATGTGGAAAATAAAAGCTTTCAAAAACCCACCAATGTAGGTGGAATGTGGAAGCATATAAAGAATGGAGAGGATACATAAAGTCAAAAAGGCAAATAAAGCACTGGAGATATTTCCAGAGTTTCCTTTCTAGGTGACAAATGTATTCAGTGGTTTTGAAAAGCAAAGTCTTCAGTGGGTAACGGAAGAATACAGAGCATCAGTTATTGCTACTTATGTACAGGTCTTCATTTAGAAGAGGAAAAAAAGCCATGATTTTAATTAAATCACCAGTGGAAAAAAGTGTAATTATCACTGATAAATGAAACAGGTGATGTAGGGGATCCATGTGAGTATAGAGCAGATCTGGGCTTTTACTCATCATTGAGCAAATCCATTGTCATTTATTTGGACATGCATGTTTCTTGCAGGAAAAAGGAAAGGCCAGGGCAGATGGAAGCAATTGAGGGATAAATCCCATTACTATTTAAATAATCAGAAAATACCCATGCTGAATAAAGGCCCCATCTTCCATGGGAGAGGAAGGAGGAACCAGTGAGCATGTCTAGCATATTTATAGCTTAAAACATCCTTTTCTTCCTCCCTTCATAATGGAGGCAGAGCCTGAGAACTGCTACGCAGCAGCAACCTTGTGTTTAAAGGGAAGTGGCTGTGGATTGTTCTCTTTGAAAGGCAGTGGGTGGCATGTTTTGAGGAACAGATTGTATAGATCTGATCTAAACTGAAAATGGGAAGAAGCCTGAGATAAATGACTAATGGGGGTAAAAGTGATAGGAAAAAAAAAATCAGTGCAATGGGTTTTTTCTTTTTCAAGCTGTACTACTGATCACGGTGCTGTTCTAGTGCACCCAATTCTCACGTTCCCTTCCTGAGTTTTGGTTACTTGTTGCTCCTTGCTCCAGGTGTAATTCCTTCCCAGGAGGTTTGTACCAGCTCCAGTGTGCCAAGTCCTGATTCAGTGGCTGTAATAAATCCTGTTTATACTGGAGAACTGAAGTTATCCCTCTCCAGACTTTTAAGAAGAATCACACTAGAGACAAAGGTGTGACAACAGAAGAAAAACAGCTTTTAAAAAAATAAATAAATAAACATGTGCACTTAGAGCAGTCCTTGGGAGGAGGCAGCTTTCAAAGCTCAGATGGTGCGTGCAGCCCAGCACATTTTCCAAATAAAAGTTTTAAACCAAAAGCAGGCTCACAGATGGTTCTAATGAGCTGGTCCTTGAGATACACTGGGACACGAACAAAAATAGTTTAACTCCAAAGACACTAACATTTCGAGATGAGTTTCAGGCAAAACACTTCAAGAACAATTTTCTTGCATGTTTAAAGTTAATACATATTTCTAGTCTCAAAAAACCCACAATTTTTCAGGACCTTGCACTTGCCATTATGTACTTTACAGTACAGTACCACAAAAGGGGGAGCTTTTTTACACAGTGACTGATGCTTCTTTTTTCAGCAATTTTTAAACCCTACAAGGGGTTAATTTTGAACAAATAGTTATTAAAAAGGTAAAGATTTGCTAGAACAAAATTATTTTTTAAAGGAATATAGAGCAGTACCCTACTTAAAGTATTACTCATCATTCTAGTAATAGAAGTGTCATCAAATGATACTTATCAAAAAGTATCATCTGTTAATAAATGTATCATCAAATCATCACAGCTAGTAGCTTTGTGGCACAGCAAGTATTTGTTCAATTGTGTTGTTTATATTATTATCTGTTACAAAAGTAGGAATTGATTTATGATCTTTTAATGACATTGTTTGAAATGACAGCATTGTAACTTAGACTATCTCAAAACTATGTTCTCTGTGTCACTTGAGTTTTGAGAGACTTCTTATTTCTTTCTCTCCTCTCAGGTCTGCCTTATGGATGGGAAGAAGCTTATACAGCTGATGGAATCAAATATTTCATCAAGTGAGTAGTTCTGGGGAAAACGGGTCAGAGTTGAAACAGAAGCACATCAAACTAAACACATGTTCAGTCCTAGAATTGAATTAGTGGAAAAATTTATTGCACATTTTACTGTGTGCTGTTGATTTTTCTACAATATTGTGAAGATTCATTTATATAATAGGGGTTTTTTTTTATTATTTTTCCTCTAAAAGATTGAAGTAAATGGTGAAAAATACAATTCACCTCCACTCCACATATATTATGATCTAGTTAACAGTAAGTTATTCTAGCTGCTGAAATTTCCAGTGTTTAATTCTTACAGGTGCCAGAAACACAGAGTGTTGCAGGTGGATTTCTGCAGTCTCCTAAAAGAGAGGAAGGGCAGCAAACAAATTACTTTTATCCCAACCTCTTCAAAAAGTCACAGAAATAACACTGAAGTTGATGCATTAACTGGCCAAGAAAAGCAGGTTGTTTTTTTTTTTTTCCCTTTTTTTTCAAGCACACTGCTCAGTTGTCCTTGCCTCACCCTGTGCTGCCTCGAGCGAGATGTATTAAAGCAGACATGTTTTTTTCTGCAGAGGTTTTCCAAACACACTGCATATGATCCTGCATTCCAGCTCTAATCAAAGGGTGCCTTTTATTTTCAGACAGATGTAGGTTACTACATGAGATTTATACCAAAAAAAAAAAAAAAGTAAAAAAATAGCTTAGGAAATGAAAGTGAATTAAAAGCCAATTTCATAGCAATGGAAATAAATACAAGAGCAGCTATTAAAAAAGAGCACTGTTCCCTTGGGCTCTCTGTTCATGCAGGGAGCCATGATAGGACAGTTGGGAAGTTAAGGTGGATGCTGGACTCTTTTCTGGGTAATACCCTGGAATTATACCTGGGTGACAGGAAACTTAGCTTGAAGATTGTATTATAAATAATAGCAAATAAAATTTAGAATCAGAACAGAAGAAATGACACATCCTTGAAGCATCCCCCCTGGGGTTTTTTTGGGCTTGTTCCTGTGTTTCCCATACAGATATGTGTTTCAATGACTCAGCAGAAAGCTGGATTCACTGGATATGTGCAGACACTTCTTTCTGAGCTCTGCACTTGCATGCTGAACCACTGCAGATGTGACAAGCAGATGCTTATTAGCAACAGTAGAACCTCAGCTACTCTAGGTGGTGCAAGTCTAATTTGCAGAAAGCATCAGATGTTTTGTATCTTATCCCCACTTGTGAAACTACAGACTGGAACTCAGGAGTTCACATGAAAAAGCTTTTTCAGGAATTTTTGCAGATTTCACTGTTAGTGACTCTCTTCATTTGCTCCTGGTTACCATGTCCAGGTTTTCCATTGCTGTTACCTTCTGTAATCTGTCCTAAAAAGTTCTGCCTGTCAGTCTTTGTGAGGAAGGAAGGCAAGGAAAATTTTTCCATTTAATGGCAGAGAAGGGTGTGAAATCGCTGAAAAACTTCTGTGTGGAGTCACCACACTAAAGTGGTGTTAGAGTTCTTAATGCAGCTCATTAGAGTGGAATTAACTGAGCATTTCAATAACACATCACGGTAATGGATATTATTTTTAACTATTTCCTTGTTTTGCTTTCATCACTGTTTCCAAATGCCTTTGCAGAGTGTAAGGCAGGCTGTTTGCATGCCTGGCAATCCATGCCTCTTACTACACTGTGGAAGGTATATGAAGTCAGCTGTTAAAGTTAACTGTTTGGAGCAAGGAGCACGACTTGCACAGGCCCTTGTTTCTGACACCAAATGGTGGAGACTTCAGGGTGAAAACCAACATTGAAAATCTCCTTTTTCTAGAAGGAACTTAGCTTGAGGGGTCATTTTATCAGCTGATCCTTTCAGTAGGATTTAATCTTAATTGTTTAAATGGGGATTATCAGAATAGTTGATACTTCACAGCCCTGGTACTAATGCTGTAACCTTCTTGTTCTCTTTGGCTGTGAATGTCAATCCTTTTATTCTACTTTAGAATCCTTTCATTCATTTTTAGCCCAGCCAAAACCATGAGGGGCTTAAGAGTATTTCAACACTAGCCCACTTCCCTGTTTACAAATATACAATCAAATATTATTTTAATTGGCAGTTGCCTTCAGTTCCAACATGCTTTACTGGGCTATCAAGTAGCTGAGTCCATAAATCTATACATTATAAATCTAATGCAGTAAACACCCCAGAAAGGAATCTTAATAGCACATAAGCTTGAGACAGCTTGCTGTGAAATTTCCATAAATATCTCTGAAGGGGTGTAGCAATATGAGGTGCATGAGAAATCAGAGTTTAAAAGAAGCAAACCAGCTGGCTTGTGTTACACACTAAAGTGAAACCCACTTATGTGAATAAGTGACATGAATAAAACATTTCCATGGGGCTGAGCAGCTCCCTGTGCCTACCAGGGAAAGCTTCATCTTGTCCAGGAACCCTGACCTTAGGACAGCTTTTGAAATCACCACTTTTATCCAGCAAATCATTTCAGCCTCAGTAAATCATTTTCAATGAACCAGATTGTCAGGACTGGTCAGTGCTGCAAGTGTGAGAAAGCACCCTTTGGACTGCTAAAAGTGACCTGAGCCTGGGCTGGGCATTAAGCTCATTTGTACAGCTTTACCATGGAACAGCAAATTGGAATGGAAGCCTCTCTGAGTTTCAGCTCAGTGTGCACTAGGAAAAAAGCGAGGTCAAGTGTCTTACTAAAATAAAATAAATTAACAGTAATCAGGAGGACAAAAATTACAACAGTAGATAGGGATCAGCTTCATTGCAAATGTAACTTCCCTCCTGCCAGGCAGTAAAGGTGGAATTTGCAACCAGATGTGTTTAAAGATAACTTGGTGTATTTTAAAATAACAGAGGACAAGCACTGTTGTATTTCTATGTAGCAGTACCACCATTCACACATGGCCCCATCAAGAGAAACAAAGCACTGGTGCCTGTTTCATCACCATTTTACATTTGGAATTTCAATCCTTTTTATACTGGCTGGGTATCCCATTCCGAGTTGAGTGAAGACCATTTTGTTAATCTAGACAAAATTTCCCCTGAAGCAACTTGTGCTGATTTCTTCTTGTCTGTGCCCAACATCTTTGGGCTGAACAAACCCAATTCCTCCAACATTGCTTCATGTGCCAAGTTCTCCAACCCTCTCGTCATCTTGGTGACCCTCCTCTGGATCCTCCCCCATTTTTCTAGTCTCTGTCGTGAACTTGGAGGATCAGTCCACTGAAGAGACCCCACATAATAAGGTGAAAAAGTTCATTAATTAATTTTACATATGAGGTGATCAATGAAGGCATTTTTTAAGTTACTGGTTTTCTAACAGAAATTTCTGTCCCACACAGGCATTTCATCTGTAAGTCCCAGAAACAAAAAGGGGGTAATGAGCCCTCATAAAGTATCACCTACACCCAGATGAGTGTGGGAGCACTTACAGTCAGCTGGGAGTCATTAGGGTGGGAAAAGTTTAGTAAACAGGGGAGAGGCCATCTTACTCACTTTTGAAGTGTTCATGTGGCTGGTTTTGCCCAGGCTTAGTTCAGGCTTTAAATGAGTTTACAAAGTGCTGTAACCGACCACCACTAGAACAAAATCTCACTTTTGCTGTACATTCCAGCACTAAAATCCAGCAAGGCAAACAGTGTCTATTCATTCTGCCACTGAACTGATTTTGTGAATTAGGAAATTCTTGGTTTGATTTTCAAATAGGAGAAAGAGTCTGTGCAGAACTGCCCTCCCAGGGAGGCACCATATCTGCTAATTAATGGTTTCATCCTGCTAGGTTAGAATCACACAAGAACAGCATAAAACCCCAGAGCTGGGACATACTGATTTTTCCCCAGAAAACCCATTCTAGTTAATATCTTCCATCCTCCCACGGTGTTCACCTTTAACATAAGGCAGCTCTGTAGCATGAGGCTGGCACCTAAAATTAGGTAGGCCCTTGCTATGCTCCCTCCTACTCCCACCCACTACTTGCATATGTATGTGGTTTGTAAGGACCAGCTGTGAATTTTGCCCCTGTAAATACTGTTTTTCTAACATTTTAACAGGACTAGATTCCAAAATATTCTACATTAACAGCTATTTTCCTCAAGAACGCTTATCTTAAATTTTCACAAAAGACAAGCAGAAGTTCTCAAATATTTTAAAACTTTTGAGATCTTTTCCCTTAGATGTATTAGGGCTTGTGATGTTTTCTGTCTTACAGCAAAGCAGAAACAGTAATGCTTCATTTAGGGTTATCTTTCAGCAATTTATATAAAAATCAGGAGTTTCTCATGGAGGCATTGTGTACTTCAGGTTCCTCCATTGGAAGGTGGATAATTTGCTCCAGGTTAAGTAAAAGCTTAAAGTCAATACTTATAAAATACAGATTAATAAAAACCACACATGATGTGTTCCAGTGGATTTTTAAATCATTCCTAACAAATCATGTTTCTACTTGGAAAGCAGACACATCATACTATAAAATCCTATATTTTTTTTGGTCTTGCTCGGGAAAGAGACACCACTCACTTTACTGAAAACTGGGCATTCATAGGAACTGTTTATCATTGTAGCTGAGCTAAGAATAGCAGAGCGTCTGTGATGGATGGAGAACTTCTGTAGTGTAAACATTGATGTTTTACAATACTAGAGTTAAAGGTATCATCATAAAAGGAAATAGATCAGAGTTGATTTTACTTGCTGCACTTGAACATATAGATTTGTTCCTTTTCTAAATGTTCTTTGGACATTTCTGCTGCTTTATAAATGAAGGATGCAAACCCCAACACACTGAGGTGTGTTCAGCTCATTCCTGAATACTCTGGTGTATTACAATATCCTGCTTATCTGCAGGTTATCTCTTGCAAGGGTTGTGCTCCTTGCTAGAAGAAATCAATTAAGTTCAAATCATAGCAGACCTTATGTAGGAGTAAACTTCTGTATGTTCCAGAATTAATTTTCAGTCAGTTCAGGGCAGCAAACTAAGAAAACCCGTGATCTGCCATACTGATTTCAGCCTGGAATTGAAATTCCCCTGGACTGAATCCAGTTCCAGCTCTGCTCCCTGGCAAGCAGTAGGCAAGTTACTTGCACCAAAATTAGCAGTTATCAAATCATCATTGTAGATGTCCCCATCTTAACTCTGATGCTTTGTGGGTAGGGGTGGGTAATTTGAGGCATGCAGTGCTGGTTCCACTGAGTTCAAAGAAAGCTGCAGTTACTTTGCATCCCTTAAAATTTGGACCTTTCCTATTTTACATTTCACACACACACACACACACACAAAAAAAAAAAAAAGGTTGTTTTTGAAAATATTTCCTTTTACCTGTCACCCTCAAATTCTCCTGAATGAAAATAAAGAATAGTTATTTAGTCACAAGAAGTGGCAAATATTTAAATAGCACTGGCTGAGCACTAATGAAGTGCTGTGTGCTATTTCTGCTGTTTAATGTACAGAGATCCAAGGCTGTGTCCATCCATCAGCTCAGCATCAGTTCACACATCTTCTGATGTAGCCATGTGAATCTGGGTAATCCCAACATGTTTCTCTTGAATTTTTGAAATTCAGTTTCTCTGATCCTCACTGAAATCATTTTGCATGACTATAAGGAAAATAATCTCAGATGTAGAACTAGGAAACTTGGCATTGGATTTTATGATAACATGAGCTTGTAATACAAGAATGTTAAGACCTTAAGCTGCTTTTGGTTGGGCAATCTTTTTTTTTCCTGAGAGGCTGTTTGTTTTTTAATATCAGGAACCAAAATGGAGAAACATTCTTTCAGCTTCCACAAACACTGCACACTCTCTCCAGCTTCTGGCCTGTCACAGAAGGCATCTGTTAAAATTTCTTCTGTGAGAAAACACCAGAAAGTGAATTATTTTGCTCCCTGGGTTTTGGGTGGGCCATCGGAAGCAGATCAAAGCACACAGCAAGGTTTTTTGGGATGTGCTTCATCCAGAGCAAAGTCACTGCTCCAGGTTCATGTCAGTTTAGTGCAGAGGAGTTCAAACAAAAGCCTTGAACATGCTCTGATGCATTTGCAAATACCCAGCACCAGAATTTTTACGCAGCTCACTTGGAGACAGGACTGTGAGTAACTGCACACGTTACAGCAGCACTTCCAGAGGAGCAGCCCTTGGCTGACTCTGGGGGAGGCAGATTTCAGGTACTGCTTTCAAGCTGAGAAGTGCCTGGGCTGTCACTCAAACCTCAGTTCTGATTCAGCCATGGCTCAAATCTTGCTGTTGTTACTGATTTTATTTTAGTTTGGGCCATTAGTTTATTGTTGACAATTTTTAATGATGCAGCACACGCTGTTTGGCTGGATAAATCTTCTTCCTAGTGATTACTGCCCTCTGAAATGGCTTATAGATTTTTTTCTGAGTAGACAAGTGTTTAATCGGTTTAATCAAGGAATAAATAGCAAGACTGTCTTCTGGGGTTTCACTTTGTATCCCTCAATCTTTAATTAATAGTCAAGCAAAATCTGCAGGCCCGAAGGGAAATACAGGAAACATTTATGTTGCCTCAGGACACAGCTCCATGAGGTGACATGTGCTCTTGATCTTATTACAGCCAGTAAAATTAAGGTCACTGACATTTTCCAGGACCTGCCCAGCATCTCCTGGGGTGCTGTTGGGGGTTGTATGTTCCTTTTGAAATGTCTTGCAAGAGGGTACAGGCTTAAATGAATTTTAACAAAAAGGAAAAAGAAAAAAATGAATGTTTCAGTTCAGATAATCCGATGTTGATAAATGCAGTGCAAAAACCCTTCCCAAACTGCCTTTAGGATTCATGTCTGGAAACTGTCATCCTTAGATGCTGTCAGGGTTGATTGATGGATTGATAGATTATACTTGCATCCATGTCAGTTGTTTTATTTTGCTCTAATTGCTTTACCCGCTAAATTAAAATGCTTTAGTTACAGCTCAGAATAAGTTATTCCTTGCAGATCTTCCCAGCATTTGCTCTTCAAAATAGCAAGAGTTTTCCAGTTCTTGACAGCATTTAGTATCTGCTTTCTGCCCACTGGCCTTTCCAAAGGGGATTCCAGCCAGGACAGACACCCTGGCTGGCTCTGCAGGTGTGTGCTGGCTCCAAGAGCTGAAGAAACAAAAAGTGAATACCAAGTTTAAATTCATAAGGGACAACAGCAAAGTGTTAAAAGCACTGGCTCTGGAAAGCTGAGAAATAGTTCAAGAATGCATTCCCAAAATGTGTGAGGTGCAGGACCAGGAGCTCCATGTACAATCATAGAGTGATTTAGAAGCTGGTAGAGGTTTGAGGGCAACAGAATTAACCCACTTACAGCATTTTGACCATCCTGCCTACCAAATCTTGCTGTATTTATCTAAACTCCACAGCCATGTGAGGGAGCCTGGCTGTAACTAAAGGCCAGCTATTGCCATGTCCCATGGACTGCCTCGAGGAGCAGACACTCCCTGGAACTCCTGTAGATGCTCCATTGTGACCTGCTGTAATAGGGAAGGGTGATTCTCTCTCCCTGCCAGGATGTGAAGGTCCTCAAGATGCTGCTGCAAGCTGGGATGGCTCCACTTTTGTGTGTTTGATTGTATGTTTTGTATTGTTTGATTGTATATTTTCCAAGTTCCCAAGGAATTCTGATCATGGCTTAAGAGAGTTGCTGTAGAGAAGCATGAGAATGAGAGCTGAGAATCCTCTCTGAGGTGTGAAATTTGGGACAGTGGGTTTGAAAGGGAAAAAGGATCCTTGCAAAGCAAAGGGCTGTCCCAAGCACAGGGGGAACAAGAACAGAAAGGCCTGGAACAAAAGCCAAAGGCAGTAATTCCAGCAAATCTTGTGAAACAGTGTGGAGTCCACACAGATAGAGTGACACTGGGCCTGTGCTAGAGCAAGGAGGGAGGATGGCAGAGCCTCTGCGTGAAGAATTCAGTTTCAGGATCGTCATTCAGGGGCATTGTGCTTTATTTTGCTGTAGGTGGGGCCCTCATCAGCCTCCAAGCCAGCAGTGCCCAGGGCCTGCATGCCAGTGGGTAAGGAGGGGATGAGGAGCTGGTGTTCCCAGTCTCCTGGCAGATGGCACACACTCCTCTCACAGCAACTCCAACCCTTCCCACGGGGACGTGCGTGCAAGTCTAAAAACTACCAAAGCACAATGTGGAATCTATTTCTGTGTAGAGCATGTCCCCTTCCAACCCATTGCATCTACATCTAGCAGTGCTATTTGCTGCATTTTTAAATGATTATTGCAATAGCAACAGTGAAAGCACCAAAGGGTGAAGCTCTCAGGGTGTGCAGTGCCCCTGGCTCAGGCTCTCACTGGGCTTTGCAAAGGTTTTGTGCAGAGATAAGGAACAGCTTCATCAAGCGAGCATCAATATTCTTCAGCTGAGCACTATTGCATGTTAAAGGGCTAGTGAAGACTGGGAAATCAAAAAGCAAAGGCAGATTAAAAGTTTAGCAAAATTACTGCTATGGATTACATGGATTTAGTTTATGGGGTATGCTCATTAAGGAGGAAGACTTGCTGTTTATGTTGTTTTTACACAAGCAGAGTTTCACCTTCGTCTTCCGGACTCCTCAGTTTGGTAGAGAAGAACAGGGTCATCTGAGGCCAGAATTTGGCCTTTTAAGTTCAGATACAGCTAAATCCTTTTCAGCCTCTAATGAGTAAGGGTCCCTGTTCATTAGGAGAGTTTGAATAATTGCTTAAGGCGGCATCTCCTCTCCTGAACTGATCTCAAAACAGATGGGTCTTGCACAAGCTGGCTCCTTTTAAAGCTCAGGAACCCTGGTGCAGTTGAAACATTGAGCCAGGTGTTGTGAATGTCATCCCATGTCAAAAGGGGAGAAAAAAAAGAACTTTCAAGAATGCTGCATGTCGGGTTTGTAGCTCAACATCCTGCAAGGAGACCCACAGCACTTGTGGTGTCTGCAAGATTTCACAGTTCCCTGCTAGGCTCCAGAGTTTGGCCCTGGCTGGAGAGCACAATTTAAGGAGAAAAGATGTCTTGATGATTCTTAAAATTTAAAAATAAGGCGCAGATTTTTTTTTCCATTAGCCTTCTCTCAATTTTTGAGTTATTCTTTTCTTAAAAGATTGTCTGAGGTTGTAATTTTATAAGAAATAATTTTCCATGTGAAGAATGAAGAGCCATAAGGAGAGTAATTATACTGACATTTGAAATAATCTGCTACTATTTCTTTGCCAAAACATCCCTCTGTTCTCATGTTTTGTTTTCCCAAGCTCTGAAATTTGTCCTGCAGTTTGCTAATGTTAAAAAGACAGACTAATCTACTGACATATTTCCAGATCAAATGTTTCTGTTTTCTAGCAATAAATTTGGCTGCCCTCCGATAGCAGTGATTTGTTTGAAAACCTAAAAATCTTTAAATGTTGCTAATTGCTCTGAAAATGTTAAATTAGACTTTTGAACAGGAACATTTGCAAATGGAAAATGTTGTACATTTAAACTTCGTAATGCTGGCTTTCCAAATATTCCTTTAATATTCAAACCAGTTGCATCAATTAAGCAAAACCTAGAGGTAAATTTGGACTCCCTCTCACTTTTTATTGCTGGCCCCAACACACAAATCAGAGAGGATGCATTTCTAATACAAGAATGTTCTCCAAACCAGTAAATCTGGGATTATCTCTTCAGACTGATTATGTCAAAGCTCTTTAGTCACAGCACTTTTGGAGAGCTAAAAATAAATAGCAGCAGGGTTTATACATTTATTCTCTACCTAAATAATCTGCACGTATTGTGTGTGTCTGTCTACAATGTGAGACATGGTATCTGGACTTAATGTTTATTTATAAGAGCTCTTTTCCTAGGAAGGATTTTGGCAAAGGGTTTAAACCAAACTCTTAAGAGAATCGCCTGTGGGATAAAGTCTAGAGCAAGTTGAAAGGAGCTGGGTTCAAATCAGAAGCCTTTGCAGCAGCAGCTTGATAACAGAGCAAAACTTGGCCCCGTGTGTTTTGAAAATGAATGAAAACTGGTTCTTTTCTTTCTTACCAGTGATGAAACAATCCTGTGCCATCAAATACAGAGAACTGTAACCCAGATTTCAGTGCCACAGTTTTGCACGGAGAATTTTGTGCATTTAATTTGTGTGAGAGCAAACTGAAGTTCTTAGAGCAGTAGCAGGAAGTTGGGCATGCTGTCATTTGCCCCCTGGCCCTGGAGTATGTAGGAGAAAAATCTTCTGAAGAAGAAACACTTTACAAAGAATTTTTTAGTTGGATACATCAAAGACCTGTGGATGCCTTTTCCTGTAACTCTTCCACTCCTGTGCAGTTTCTCCCATTTCACAGGGCTCATACTGCATGCTGAGGAGAAAATGGAGCCCAGGCTTCAGGTACACAGCAGGTCAGGGCATGCCACATGAGGAAGTCAAATGAGAAAGAGAAACAAATTTTAAAATCATTTTGTCCTTATTTAAATTCAGCAATGGATTGCTCAGAAATGGTTTGATAAAAGCAGGCAATATAAACACTCAAAACAGTGCTGGAGGCAGTAAATGTTGTATTGGCAGAGGTGGAATGGATGGAATCCAGTTCATTCAGCTCCCGTAATTCTGCAGGTATTGGAAGAAGTTCTGGGTTGTTATACCAATAAATCACATGCTGAGACTTCAATCTGGAGCACATCTCCAGTACTAAGCCTTATTGACTGAATATTTTAATTGGGGAAAAAAGGCATTTCCTGACATTATAGAAAACAGAAATATGCCTCAAAGATATTTTTCTGAGTATATTTACAAATGTAAATATATTCATAATATAAATATGAATGCATACATTTCCCAGTGTTGTGGAATAATGGGAACAACATTCTTGGTTACACAGACTTTATTCACAAGTCTCTCATAAAACATTGTAAAACAACTCTTCATGTTCTTCATGTTGGCTGTCACCTGACTTTCTAAAGGTAAAATGGGAAATGTTTGGCAAGTTGCTCTTATTCCTAGTAAAAAAAAGTACATTTGCTTTCTTAGAATGAAACAATTACTGTCCTTGAGAGTGGCCATTGTCTGCTGCAGTGTATTTGCTGTAGGAACATGTTTTTCATTTGTCCTTTTATTTTAACTCCTGTGAAACTGATCCTACAACCCCAGTAATGCACATTTTTGTAACAAAAGAAGGAATGGAATCCATCCAGTCCTGCTCTCACCAAAAGAGAACTTATGAATTGGTTTTACACATAACTGGAGCTTTGGGGTTTGATTTTTTTTTTAATTGATTTTTTGTTGGTTTTTTTTTTTGGTGGTGGTGGTTTTTTTTAATGTATGAGAACCAAGGGTATGGCTTTTATATTCCCACTTTGTCTTTCTTGTGTGGTTCTTGCTCAGGCATTGCCTCAGTTGAAGTAGTGCCTGAATTCACAGGTTACCTGCTCAGAGCAGCTCCTGCTGGGATTTACTTTAGGATCATAGTTACCTCTGGGTGAACAGTATCATCCTCATCACACCCAACTGATTCTGAGCTCAGTGCACTCAGCTGACAGGTGTGAATAGTGTGATCATGTTGATGGGAACAGTGATCCCAAACCCATCACTCAGTGTAGTGGAACATCGACTCGAATTCCTACTTCAATATATCTGTTTCCATAAGCAGTTATTCCAGAGAGTGTTCTCATTCAGAGAAAGACAAAACCTGTTCTCACTTGAAAAGGTAAATCCAGAGTAGTTTCTTCAAATTTAATTAAACCAATGCACCTGGAAAGTGAGCACAGACCTGGCTTTGGGGACACTGTGTTAGGACATGTGAGAAGAGCCGTTTGTCCTTCGTGGCATTTATTACACCTACAATATTTTTCAGCTTGTTCTCATAGTGAACTTATATTACAAAATTAATCTTTGCACTGACTTGACTATAAAAGCTGTGAATTTATTAGCAAGATTTTTTTTTTCAGGTGAAAAGAAGCTATTTCCTTTCCCAAGAACACATTATTCCAGAAGGGAGAAGAGGCAGTGTGTTGCCCACACACAGTATGGCTCACATGCACACACCACTCACAAGGTGTGCAGAGTTCCCACCACAGACTCCAAACCTGTCCATGTGTCTGTCCTTACTGAGCCCTGCTTGAGCTCTTTCCATTCACACAGAAGCTTTCCAGAAACTGTAAAGCAGCTTAGCCTGCATGTCAAGTGTAGGGTTTAAACCTTAAAAATCAGCACTGATGCCCTTTTATTGTGTGTGTAAAGGCTGTGAGGGCATGTCTAGAATTTGGGCTAGAGGACATGTAAAAAACATAATTTTTTAATTTGTTTTTTCTGCAAGAAGATGAATTACTTAATGATGCTAAAATGGTAATCATAGAGTTGTTTGCGTGGAAATGACCTTAAATACCCCCTGATTCCAACCCCCTGCCATGGGCAGGGACACCATCACTATCCCAGGCTGATCCAAGCCCCCTCCAGCCTGGCCTTGGACACTTCCAGGGTTCATGTTCTAAAGAGCTGAGCGTGTTTCTATGACATGATTCCACATTTGCTCAACTTCCTCTTGACCACCCTCCTTCCCTCAGGCTGTAACCAGTGAGATGGCCATCTTAATACCCTGCTGTGTTAATTGTCTGCAGATCCAGTAATTAACAAGAAATGCCACCAGTCTGTATCAGGAATCTCATACAAAAGCATTCTTTTTATTGCATTGGGAAATGGAACCTCCAGCCCAGGTTCTGGCTGCCTGAAGACTCCACATTTTGTCTTTAAAAATCTCGCAGTCAGCAAGAAGACAATTGTGTGTTTGAAGGTTACCATGATTGTTACAACTCCAGACTCCACCTGGAATTCCTTGTTTGGGGATGGGTAAGCCTCTTTTGGGTTGCTGATAGCATTTCTTGTTGGTTTTCAGCCACGTGACACAGACAACGTCCTGGATCCACCCCGTGACGAGCGCACTGAGCTTGCTTTGCTCTGAGGAGGAGGAGGATGGGATCAGAGACCTTCCCGGGCCCAAGAGCTGAGGACAGCTGTGGACAGAGAATAGTTTGTCTAGTTTTAGTCCCTTAGTAAGAAGAAGATCAGGTTTTAATCTACCTGTTTTCCAGTGTGATGTAGTAGTACCTGGTGACATCTCTCCCCATCAAGCTGGAGGAAGTTCTGCTGGTTTTGAGATGGGTTTGTTGACGTGTGCTACAAAGGATGCAGGTGCCACAGGAGTCCTTAATCGGCCCCATTTTGGTGTGCCAGGGATCAGTCACTTTAGAGCCCAGTCCAGTCTTTTCATGATTTCCCCACAGACCCATAATTTCCCTGACCTGAAGCTGAATTTTCCAGGTCAGCTGAAATTTTCACAGCTTTAAGCAACATGAGATTTAAAACGGGACCATTGGTGGTAGATTCCAGCTGATGGTTGACTGAGAGATGAAAAATGAGGTGGGGTTTTTGAACCAATGCTAGTGAGAATAATGTAGATGACTTGAGTGAAAATTGTAATTTCAATGAGAGAAATCTGCAAATAAGTTTTGCTCCTAGAAATTTAGTGATTTATTACAAGTATTTGAGCCCTGATGACTTTTTAAACAAATTCTTATTAAGATTGGTTGCTGAGCTTTAGAAAAATGTATGAAATGTGACAAATAAGTTGTCAAGTAAAAAGAAAGTTTTCGTAGAGGACATCATACTCTGACAACAATATGAGGCAATATGAAAATTATTCTACTTTTGTACTCTGCTAAACCGATACAGACACACATCAAATACTTCAGTGGAAGCTGTGAAGTTTCAAGTACAATGAAACCTGTGAAACCTCCTCCAGGATCAGCAGAAATCAGTCACCTCCTCAGAACTGGTCTTTTAAGTAGAACAAAATCATTTTGTACACATCGGTGATGTTTTAAAGAGGATAAAGGAAATGATGGGGAGTGCTAGTGCAAGATAATGAACAGGTTTCTGTGTACCTCAATAGCACAGGATATTTTAAATCTCATTATTCACAGCACAATGTCTGATGACAGCTTTGTCAAATGTATGATCCTGTGCTACTTTTTTTCTGGAGGCTCTTTATGTGTGTGTTGTGTATATAATGGTGGGTGTTACTAATGAATGAGACAGACCTGAACCTGCAGAAGCACTGATGGATATGCCAAAGGAAATCTCTATCTCTGCTTCAGTCCAGGAGGGAGAAGGTGACTGTGGCAGTGAGAGGAAGGCACAGACTGCAATCACATTTTTGAAGTCTGTCTTCAGCAGGTGTGGCATTGGAGTTAAGAAGCCTTGTCCTCTGAGGAATGAATATGAAAAGCAGACTCACTGGCAGTCCTGGTGCCTCGACCACGCTCTCTGTCCTCAGCAGTGCAGAGTTTTGCCAGGTCAGGCTCACTGGAATGGTTGATCCTTTTGAACCAAAATAATTCACATTTTTTTGAAATCCAAGTCAGGCCTCTGAATAGCAGCCCAGTAATCTCCTGCACTTGGCCTGAGAGCTGGAGAGCACATCACCAAATGTTCTTCCTGAAGCTCACAAAAGAGACCTTTACAGGCTTTGCAGGAAGTAGATGTCAGGGTATATTGAATAAGCAAATAGCAAAAATGTGTTTTGTACTTTTAACTAGGTCAGACCCAAATTATCGGTGAATCTACACAGGTGGTGTGGATTAGGGGAAAAAAAGCTTGCTCAGCAGACCCACAGTAACTTACATTTCTAAGAAAACTTCTCCTAGCAATAACACATGAATGGTTTAGCCATATTTGCTCCAGTGGCTGCTGCATGCTCCACAGCCTTCTTTGTGCTCCTGGAGAACTCAGGCCAAAGGGACAGAGGATGTTCTTCAGTTTCAGGCTTGGACACTCCAGAAGCTTTTTTATTTCAATCCCTTTTCTCAGAATGGCACAGACTCATGACCTACAGAAGATATGTGATGCTCTGAATTCCTTGTGGTGTTTGCTGTAGCCTAGTAGTCGTTTGGATGCTTTATGACAGCACTTTCTGTTCATACTTCAGTGATATCCAGCCTGCACACAGATTCCATCTCCCCAGTTCTGCTCAGGAGAGCTCTGAGCCACCACTTGCCCCTTGCTGCCTCCATTGGTTCAGGTTGTGGCTGTGTATCAGCCAGCTGGGTGCTCCAAAGGGGAGCAGCTATTTAGGGATGGAGACTGTGGCTCAGGCAGGCTCTGCACGAGCAGGGGTTCCGTGGAGAGCAGCACAAAGCTGTCCTTGTGTTGGATCAGCTGCAGGGGGACAGCTCTGCACGTGCTGCCCTTCCCCTGCTGTGCACGGGGACAATCTGCCTGCTCCTCTCACTGCCACCTCCCACAGACCCCAGTGTGGCACAAACCTGGAGCCTCTTCCTCTCTCTCTCTCTTATAAACTTGCCTAGAAATTAAAGATGTTAGAAATAAATCTCTGCATCTCTTCAGCTGCTCCAGTGAGTGTTTCCCTCCTCAGATAACCCACCAGCTCACATTCTCTGGGGCTGAGAATACATTTTCTTACCTACAATCTCCAAATGTTCCAATCTATTTTTGTACACTGGCATACTTGTTTCCTAGGTTATTTCTCTTGATCTCCCCTTGTCTCTTCCTTTCTGTGAAATAGTTTTGTGAAAATTATTTTGCTTAAGCTGAACTGTGTATATTGAGAAAATGGTTCTAGCATAACTTGGAACAGAATCTGTAAAGAGCAGTTGTCAACATATGCAACACTGTAAACAGCAAATTTTCATTTTTATTCCTGAATTAAAAAACTTAAGTGGAAAAGATACTAAAGTGTATGTTATAGCCTTTAAATTAATAAAACTACACCTTTATATTGGAATGAATCTGTCCCACATAACATTCTCCATCTGTTGAAATGCCTCTTGTAACAAGCTGCTTTAGGAGTAGTTTGGTTGATTTATTTAAGTCTCTTTCTAACACTCAGGAGGTGCCTGGTGCCACTGAGGTAAGGAAAGGAAAATCCTTTAAGAAAAATATTTGTGGTTGTGGAACAGGCTGGGCTGTGCAGGACTGACTGGGCAAGGCTCTCCAGGAGCTCCAGAAATGCTGCTCTGGCTTGGCTTGTAAAATGTTTCATTTTCTGGGAACTGATGGGATTCCTAACCCTCAGCTCAAGACACACAGGGCTCCAAACTAAGCTCCAGAATTCAGTGGCCTTTTTGCAAGTGCTGCTCTGAGTGAGTTTTGTGTGGCTCTATTTTAAGTTGGCAGCAAAAATTTAAGCCGGCTCAGGAACCTTTGTTCAGTTGTGTGCTGCTGGTCCTTGTGTGTTACCAACACTCCCCAGCCCAAGGGGCAGCAGCCTGCAGGGACTGAGCCCAGTCACACCAGTTCAGAGTGGCACCTGTCAGCCCAGGCACTGGGGCCAACTTTGCAGAGATGTTTAGCAGCTTAAACATGTTCGTGGGGTTAATGGGAATTAGGCACCTAACCTACTTAGATGCTGCTATAAATGCTGCTAGGCATGTTTAGGTACCTAAATACCTTAGTAAATCTTTCCCCTGGCTGCTTGCAGCGATAGTGTACCAAAAATCAAATACCAGTGGCTAAAGCCTCACCTTTGTCCTCTGTAACCAGCTTTGCCTTTCCCTAGGGATTGTTTTCATGTAACACTAAAAATATCAGATAGCTCACACAGGTTGTACCATCCAGACTCTGCTCATATTTTCTGGTGGCTTGATTATTTATTGCTCATTCTAGATTTTTTCCACGAACAGTGGCTAAGATTGGCATGGATTTAATAGGTTGGTATTTTCACAACTCATTTAAGGCATTTATTACAAGATAATAGTATTAAATTCTCTTCCCACAAAGATGAAATGAATTTTGTATCGTTCATCAATAAGAGTTGAAAAAAAAAAATGGCATGGGCCAAAGATCTGTTAAAAATAGAGCCTCATGTTTCCCAATATGAAGCTGGGAAGTTGAAATCTGATAACCAATGCTGATTCTGTCTGTGTTACAGTATCAGTCAAACCCAAACTAATTAAAACTATCATTTAAAGAGAGTGGTAAAAAAACCTTTATCCCTCCTGCTCCCAGGTGTGTTATGGGAGATTGGTTTGTGCCCTGCAAATTCTTCCCCTAAAGCCACAAGGCCATGTTTGATCTGATGTCCATGACCAGAATCTCTCTTTACACCTTCCAGGATTAGCTGAGGTTAAGTATGTGCAGGGTTAACTGCTGTCTAAGGATATTTCCTTGCCCATATCTTGCAGCTCAGGAATTCTCAGCACAGCAGCCAGGACAGTGATGTGTTTGGTGTTTACCACAGCGCTCAAGACTCCAGAGACTTTAGTCCAGCATTTTTCCAAAGCACACACTGAAGTGCAGCTACGCAAACCTTATTATTCACTGAGGGAGGTTGCTGAAATGATCCCTCATCCTGATGAGGAAGAATCCAATCTCTCCAGCCAGACACTATGAGGAATTTTGGTTTCATTGTTGGGCTTCTTGGGTAAAAGCAAACCATGAAAAATCAGTAGTTTCGATGCTTTTTCATATAAGTCACTATTTCACCCTGACCCCCAAAAGCTACACTCTGATAGAAATGTCTTGATCTCCTCTCAAGTACCCTGCCTGTCAGCTGCCCACAGGCAGTATTTCCCTGTGGTCCAATTTTCATCATCAAGAACTATCCTTGCTTTTGTATGTAAAGAGAACTCATTAAAACGTGATTGAAATGGAAAAAGAAATAAAATTATGTTTCTTGCCTGAAATAGAAATATAACAATAACAGTACTTATATGGGAAAGAGAAGGGATCCCAGGAAAGCAAAGCATTGGGGTTCCTGCTGATGTTTTCATTTTCACTCCAAAGGCTGGTAATGCATCCCTGTTCTTTTCCAAGCCCACAGTTCCTGAGAACAGCGGGAGCACAGGGTTCTCCTGGGATGGGGGAGATCTCAGGCCCTGCCTGGGCTGCACATTTCAATCTCCAGACTGAGCCACTGGGGAGCCATCGTTAGGGCCTGTAATTAGTCACTGGGGGAGTTCCGTGTGCCAAGCTGTTACGTGCCATCCTAGGTTGGAGACAGAGTCATGACTGGAGTCAGGGATGATCATGAGACAAACTCCGTGTTTTATTGTTTTATTGTTTTATTGTTCTATTGTTTTATTGTTCAATCCCTCTCCTATAGGGAGTTGGAATTTCCCAGGCCTGGACAGTGATTGGCCGGGTGTTGGCACCGCCCAGCTCACTGGCCAATGACGTGTCTGCATTCCGGATTGAATGTGATTGGCTGAGGGCTCTGTTTGTGTTCAGATCTGTCCAATCACTGCTCACCCAGGGACTTGTTCTACTTTCCTAGAAGGAGCGCGGCCAGCCCGGTTGGGTTCGTGTTATGGCTGGGTTTGTCTTGTCCAGCCACTGACCAGCTGTGCTGTGACACCAAGCTAAAGCTCATCGCTGATGACATGGCACGAGCAGGAGCAGATGTGGAGCCCCTTGTGCCTTTAAAGGAATTTCCAACTGCCTTGCCCTGGAAAACAAGATTAAATATACCCCTCCCAGGGGTAACAAAGGCTTCTCCCCCATGGTTCTTTGCAAACATTGGGCAATCTGTTCCCTGGATTTCTCAAGTCCATCACTCCCTCATGGTATCCCCTTTCCCTGTTTCCCCATTGGCTGTGGGGCCTGGTGTCCTGTTCCTCTCTTCCCTATGGTCACTCGCCCCCTGCCCTGCCCCCTGTACCACCCACGAACCTGAGATTCTGTATAACTGAGGAAAACGACATGATCCACCTCTTTGGCCTCCTGGATCCACCTTCGGCACATGGAATAAACGCTTGCTGGAATTGATCTGGGGCTGGGAGCCTTCTGCCTCTCTGCTGAGCTAGCCTGTAAGGTGTGTGGATGTGTGAGCTTGACTTGCTGCCTGAATTCTTCTCAAGCAGTTTCTCCACTGGACAGGCTGACTGAGATCTAATTAGGCAGTAGCTGCACTCCGAAAAAGACACATTGTTACAAGCAGGCCCAGTAAGAACTTGCCTGGCACTCTCACACCATATTACTCCTTCAATTAAATGCAGAACTGTTGTAAATAATAAAGATCCGGAGGGTCAGGAAATAGCCCCTAACTGTTGAAGTATGGTTGTCTTGTTACTCGGCTAATTGAAAGATGTAACCAAAAGGAATCATTTTGGTATTAACTGAAAATGTGTAAATGCAATTAATCTCTCACTCCTTTCTCTGCTCAGCTTTGGTAGTGCAGTCCGGTCCCTTGAGCCTAAACTCTCCATGGATATGCTTAACCCATTCTGGCTGCAGATGCTGAAGCAGCCCGGTCCTGCAGGCTCTGCTGTTTCCAATAACCACTTAGAGTCCTGCAGAGAATGATACAAAAGCCAAAAATGAAATCAATAGTAAATGTTTACTAACAGGAAAACTCCCGTGGCTGGCTGAGAATAACAGAAAAGTGTTTGGCTGCTGTGCTAAGAGGTTGTTTGGTACAAAACCCTGAAGTCTGTTTCAGACCAGGTTTGTTATTGTTGCTTGTCCGGATGTTTTGGATACACAATTTAACCCACTTACAGGAAACCGGAGGGAAAGGCCTTGGTAATTTCACCACATTCATAAAAATGCAGGTTCTCATTTATAAGAAAACTCAGTGGCCATCATGACTGAAGTTTTGAATAGCACCAGTGGCGGCTCCCAGGGGGGATGTTCTGGGTCAGGGATACCTGCCTGGAGCACAGGGGGAATTAGCAATTCTGCTTCTGATGTGGCTGAGGGAAATTACAGCTCCCCAGGTGAGGAGAAGAACTGAGTTCCTTTTTTTTGCTATAGCCAGAAGGGAAAGGCAAGCCAAGGGCTCTGGGGCTGGAATGAGGACAGGGGCATCCTGCCAGGGGCATCAGCACCTCCCTGAGCTTGGGAGCTGGATCCTAGGGAGTGTTACCAGGGAGCTCTTCCTTGCTCTGCAAACTTTCAGCTCATTGTAGTGGAAAGCCCTCAATCCAAAAACCAGTGTGCTCTGCAAAGGCACCAACCAGCTGCAGCTGCAGGCAGGGAGGTGAACGAGCAGAGACGTGCAGAGCAGGCTGTAATTCCTTGCCAAAGCCAAGGCCATGGCTCAGCCTCCTCCCTCTGTGCCCACTGCATCCAGAAATTGTTCTTGGATCCATCCATCTACAGCTCTCCTGCCCTACCCAGTTCTGATCGTGATCCCTCCCCTGGAGCAGAGCAGTGCTCAGCTCACTCTCCCTGTCACTACCACGTTTCCAGGGGCGGGACTGCAGCTCTGATGGCTCTCAAGTGGGTAAATTGAGTTTGCAGTAATCCCAAATACCTGAGATATTGAAGCACAGCTCTGCCATGGAGGCTGAAGGCTTTAAAAGCAGAGAGGCACAGGGACTGGGATGGATGTACGTGCCTCATGTCATGTGTTTCTGCCAGGGCTGGAGCCTAATTGGATTTCACAAATGTGGCTTCTGTGCCTCTTGATCACAAAACCAAATTAAACCTCAAGAAGTTTTGAATAAATCCATACCTGAAAGTTGGCCTCAAAAAAACCCAAATAACATAGTCTCATTCCAGCTCCTCTGCCTCAGCAGGGGAACAAAATGAAAACTTCAGAACTATTGCTTTAAAACAAATAAGAGAAGCAAGGCACAGCCGGCAGATCTGAATTCCTGGGTGCACTGAATAAAATCAGTCATGTGATAATGATGGGATTTTCTAGAACACCTTTTAGGCATGCAATTTCTGCATTAAATCTATTCAGATGTCCCTAGAACATCTGCTTCTTCTATAAAATGGGAGTAACAGCCACTTTTCACAGTGTACTGACAGCTACAGATAAAAGCCTGGTAATTGCTATCAGGAACTACTGCCTAACCAGAGATTTTCTTCAAAGTTAACCTGCCAAGGTTTTTAAGACTATTGCACATGATAGCCCATGTGCCAGTTCACACAATTTGGGGAGGTGGAGTACGTGTTAAAACTGCAGGTAACAGTGGGATTCAAACAGATTCCAGCCTCCCTTGAAGGCAGATCAGACGCGGCTGATGCCTGGAGCCGCGGCAGCAGAGGGAGCAGAGCAAATCCCCAGATTTGCTGTTAATGTGACCTAAAATCAGTGGGAGCTGCTTTAGCACGTGGGTGCCCATGGGCTGTTCTGCTTCCCTTCAGGGAGACACCGGAACACCTGCTAAAACCCTGGGCAGCCCCGAAAGAGAGGAGCCATTTATAGGCACTGCCCGGGAAGATCCACAGCTCTGCAGCAACGCAGTCCTGGCTGCTTTTCATCTCCTCCCTCTCTGCCTATGTTTATTCATGAGTCAGGGTGCAGGGAAGATGAAAAGGCTGCTGGCAGACTTCTCCCCGGAGTCTCCACTTGAAATGGTACCACATTTCCAGGGAAGCCTCACTTGTGCTCCCAACAAGGTTGATCCTCATGGGAACGCCGTCATTCCTCTGCAGCCCTCAAGGCAGGCAGACATTATCTTCATCGTCCATACACTGAGGCACAAAAATTCTGTAAAACTCATCTGCTTTGGTGAGATCCAGAGCTGGAATGAGATTTTACTGCTCTTGAAAAACCCAATATCTGGATGGATTAGCTTGGTGCCAGGCTGTCCCTCTGGTCTTTACAGCAGCCACTTGAACAGCTGTAAAACAGCATCTGAAAACCAGGGGACTGCTGGCACACAGGGCTTGAGCAGAGCAAGTTCTGCTACAGAAAACCTAGCTGAGATCTTTCTTTGGAAAAGGGAATAGCAGCTAGTGGAACAGAAAAAAGAAATCCATGCCTGAATGAAAGGAAAGTGACATTAGGGAGGACTTTGAGCTCAGAATAGCTCCTGCCATCCTCTGTCACAGCCTCACTCCATGAGCCAGGGAGAGGCTGCCAGGGTGCTCGATTCTTGTAGGCAGTCCTCTGCCTGGAGCACCTGCAACAAAAAATCAGATTTTTTGTAATTTTGAGGAGAAGTGTTAAAAATATTTAAAAGAAATCATATCTCCTGTTAACTATTATAATGCTGGAAAGCCTTTGTAGAGATTACTCAAGAGCAACTAATCTTAGCACAACAAAGCCTTTGACTGACTTCCAAAGGACCTCACTGCAACTCAAGCAAATCAGTCTCACCTACTCACAACACAGAGCACTCAAGGTGTTTTCTTACAGGACAGGATCTCACAGTGTCCCCCCACCAGCCACATTCATCACTTGCTGCGAGGGGCTGAGGGTGGCTCAGCTCTCAACAACCAGCAGCACCTGTCAGGATCAAACCCCTCAAATCCAACTGGGATCTAAGCAGTTCGGTTTTCCTATGAGGAGCAACTGTAAGAAGGTTTGTGCAGAAATCTGCAATAACTGAGGTCGATGCTGATGCTGTTACCAAGCAGACACTGCTGAGCAGCCTCTGAGCAGCTCAGTGAAGGGGCTTGAGAGATGGAGGATTTTCATCCAAAAACAATGTTACTGTGAGGTTCAGAGAAATCTAATGTACTGCTGCAAGACTTCTTACAGGAAACAAGTACCTGGCTGCTGCGTACAAGAGGTTTGCAACCTGCCAGAGTCATAACAGACCTTGTCACCTTATATATCTAAGAAATCACACAGTTAACTCTGCCAAATAGTCACCTGGCATACAGGTGTTACCCTCTTAAGATCCCCCTACCTGATCTTACAGGAAAGAGGGACAAAGAGAGACAACACTGATGGAAACTCAGTGACTTGTCCAAGGTCACGCAGCAGGTGGTGACAGGGGCTGGAGAGCTGAGGTCACCAGCCTGGTGCTTCTGCACCAGCCTGCACTGAACTGTCTCAATAAATGAAGGTTCCAGATAAGTGTAAAGGTTTCAATTACAAGAAAATTTTATTCTTCAAAAACAATAGTAAAAAAAAAGAATGGTTTCTAACTTTTTTTATCTCCTGTTCAATAAAATAAAAATAATAAGACAATATGAGCTTCTTGCAGAAGGGACAAGGCTTCCAGGAAAGAATTTACACAACAGAATAGTTGGCAAGTCAGTTAGATAATGACCAAGATAAAATAATGATGCTGGATGCCTAAGCAAAGCATCAGAGAAATGTTCCAAAAATCTTGTCTAAAAGCCTGCAGCAGCTGACGTTTTGTTTCTGTTGCACGGAAGCTTCTTAGCCATGGAGGCACTGCCCTGCCCGATGGCTCCAGGATAAAAAAAAAGGAGTTCCCCAAGGAGAAAAACAATCCCCGAGTTGTACAAGCACAAATGCAGAGTATTGTGAGGGGCTGACTGTGCTGAATGGAGCCAGCGGATGGGACTCTGTATCCATGGCAGCTGAGGAGGTGACTCATGGCACCACTATAAATACAAACTTGCCTGCACAGAGCACCCTCGAGTAAAATCTGCATTTGTACTGCGTTTGCACGACAAGCTTGAGACTCCACTTCTCCCGGCGCTGCCAGTGCATCCCTCAGGATGAGACACTGGTGTGGAACAGGAGAGAACCCACGGTCCCCCTGCTCTGCCTCCCCTTGTCCCAGCTGGCAGCACTCAGGGACATCGCACCCCGGGCTGAGGGAGGGATCATGCCATGCCATGAGGGCACCAAAGCAGGGAGGGGACACGGCTGGGTACAACTGCAAGAGCTCAGCTTACAGTAATTCAAAATGCTTGCTTCACTCAGGAACAAGCCCCTGGCACGGGCAGGTCACTAAGAACAGTGATGGCACAGGAGGAAGAGGTGACTGTAAATGGGATAGCCATTAAAGAGCTGCACACCACCTCACCTGGATCTCTCCTGAAATCTAGGAACACGGCACTAGAATAACTGAAAGTTCCTAGAAGGAATCGCAGCCCTCGTAAAGACATCAGGCAGAGCTCTGCCGGCAGATTCGAAGTTGCATCAGCCAATAGTTTGGGATGTTTGCGCTTGCAGAGGAGACTGCGACTTGCCTTCCTAGGGAAAAAGGGAAAAATGCAGCCTCCCCAAAGTGAGAGAAGTGCCATTTGCTCCGGAGCTGGGGAGCTCAGTGCCCCTGGGGGAATGCAAAGCCGTCTGTAGACTTCAGACCACGCTGCTCCCCCGGCCAAGGGAACGAGGGTGGAGACGCCCTCCCGCTCCTCCTCCGGCTGAGTGGTGATGGGTGAGTGAATCAGTGGGGAAAGAGCTGCGTTCACGGCTGCTCTGCAGTCAGAGGTCTTTAACAGATAGAAATAGGACTTTAAAAAATATTATACCGAATTCTTAATGATTTTTAGGAAGCACAAATAATTCTCTCATTACAAGAACCTTTTTCTCTCCACATTGTTTAAACATCCCCTGGCTCAGCGAAGGTGGTAAAAAAGTCAGAAAGCTGATTTGGTTCAACACTGAAAAATGCTTTTAAAAAAAATAGCGATAGACAAATACTTCTTCTCCATTCAGGGCCACAAACCAGACGAAATCTCACTGCTCTGGTAATTTTTTGCAAGTGTTATTGTATGGCTTGAGATTCCAATAAAATGAAAAGATAATCGAATCAAATCCCATTAGTACGTACCTTTTGTAAGATTAGCAATTTCACAGTATATTAATTTTTCCCTAGATTAGTTTAAATGTGTAACAGCACTTGATTTAACAGAGCTGCATGGGCAGACAGTATTTCAACACTGTGAACATCTGTTCTGAGTTACCAAAATTCCAGCTCAAAAACAAATATTTCCCCTACAAATCAACCCAAACATTATTCTGAGTGTTGTAACAGATGCAAAATGATTCTGGCTCCCTCTGCCCTGTGGTTTGGCTCTTTCCTTAAACTTGATGTGAATATATTTATTTAAACACTTCAAGAAATACACATCTGAAATGGCTATTTAAGCTGCCTTGGAGTGTGTCTGATGTTGGTTCAATGTTTATGGTCAGTTGACAGACTGCCTCATTAACTACAGATTCTATTAATTAATGGAAGCTCTGGTTACAGCTTTGCAGATAAACCTGTTCTGGAACAGCACTTAAAGTCCCACTCAAGTGTTCTGAACACTTTAGCCCAACAGCACAGAGCAGATGAGCCTGAGTTTGTGAGAGGGGCAGAGTTTATTTTGGGGTCTATATTCATTCTGTTCTGGCCTGTTTCAGTGGGCTCTTTGCCCCCATTGTTACTGCTGCTGGTCATCTTTCATGAGCTAAATGAATCAGAAGAGGTATTGATTTATCTGGCATAAAGAAATGAGATTTGTTTACTAAACATGAAATTTGGAAAGAGGCTTTGCAAGCAGGTTCCCAGTTAATGGTCTGAGTATGTGAATAAAAATGTTTACTTAGGCAGAAGCAGCAATTCCATACTTTTGAGGTGTTTAATTGCATTAAGCTTTATATGAGCAACTGGGATTCAAGATTTTTTTTTAATAGTTTATATGTAACAGCTCAGCCAGACAAAGAGAGAACTGAATTGTGGTACCATAAATAACTACAAATTCCTGTATAAAGAAAAATCCTTTTGGTTCATCCTTCCTTGCACAAAATACCCTTTGGGGGCAGAAACAAGGCCGGGCTTTGAGGATGACGTTTTGGAGTTGTTAATAATTTTCTGTCTTAAATGTTTGGAGAAAAACAGTGTGTGTGGACTAAATATAACCCTGCCTTTAGTGCTGGTTGGGAAATGGGAGTCCCAGGACAGTTCTCTTCCGCAAACAATGGGAACATGTGGGCCATAGGGGGACAGGAGGATGGCAAAGGGAGCACTGCAGGACCCAGGGGTCTGTGTCAGTCAGAGAAAACCACACAGGGGGTTCAGCCATAAGAACGTGCATTTTTCCCCTGCAGGGATGCCAAAGTCGTTGTGAAGTTGAGGGCAATTCCAAAAGGCAATTCAAATTCCAAAGGCAATTTGTTAATAAGGCATAACAGTAAAAGGGAGCTACAGATATGTAAACCTGCATAAAAATGTGCATTTTGTTCAACATTTCTATTTGTAAAGAGATCAGGACCCATTCTATATGTTCTATATGCAGTAGGCTACTTCCTTCTATCGCAGTATACATTAGCTTTATATATTGTTAATTAGACCTAATTTAGGCCTCAAAAAATCTCATTAAAATTCTGATTAGTGCTGTTGGCAAGCAGCCATCTAAAAAGCCTCTATTTCTTTCTTTGATAAGTTTGGAGCCGCTATAACAAACAGTAAAAAATAAGATCACAGCCTTCTTTCTCATGCAAATCAACATAATGTATTCTCCAGGTCAAAGTCATTTAAGGGAAAATACAGGAGGAGGACATCTTTATTTCCATGTATGGATGCTGTCAGGTGGCTATAGAAAATATGTTAATGCCCTTTGGCAGTTAAAAAAAACCAACCAAACAAAAAAACCCAAACCTAAGAAACTTGTTATGAAAATGCCAGTTTTAAGCCTTCAAAACCAACTTACTCTGCAAGCCAATTAAATAAAGGGTTTTTTTTAAGGCTTTAAAAATTAATGGGAATAAAAATATTACAAAGCTGGTTTAATATTAAACTAGTTCTGTCTGATGTTTTCTGCATAACTTTCTGCGTGATGCTTTCCATACAGCTTGTAGTCTAAATGCCAGGGCAGGAAAACATACAGACAAGAATATCTTTAGTCCAAATACAGTCAGTTATGCACCCACATTGCTGCAGATAAGAGCAGATAACTTTAAAAGAAATCATGGCATTAGGAAAAAAAAAAGTCAAAGGCAGAATAAAGCAACAAACAACAGCAGGGCTGCTCTGCTTCCTTGTGCCTGTGTGTGTTGAGGGGTTGTTATGATACAGCTGCCAGCTATCATTGTATTCATCTCAATTAACTTCAGCATTTCACTTTAATGCAGAAAAACTTTACAAAGCTGAGCGCTGCTTGAAATGGCAAACACGAGGTGTGTCTTTCAGTGTGCATTTTCTCTGTGCACCTCTGTCCTCACAGGAGACACAAGCAATGAGCCTGGGCTTGCAGAGGAGCCACCAGGACTCTGCAGAGCTGCTGACTCCAGCAGAGGAGAGGCAGGAGGGCTCTGATCTGTCCCTGGCCCTCAGAGCACAGTCCCTGGTGTGCAGCTGCTCCATCCTGCATCACCCTGGACACTGGTAAGACAAAGCCAACATATGTTTATTGGAAAATACCACCTTTTTCCTTCTGATAAACACCCAGCCATGCCACTGAAACCCAGATTTGGGATGCTCTCCATCAGTAAAACTAATTCTGGGTTGGAATATACATTTTTAAAAAGTCCAACTTACTAATACTCTATTTCTCCAAGCCCTTTTAAACTGTAATCTTTAGAGGTTGAATCAGACTGTCTGTATCAAATAAAGTAAGGAGATAAACACACACAGAATCCAGGGTGCATTTGCCTCTTAAGACAGTGTTCAGTCTCTGTGTTGCATTGATATTTGCATAAGTAGGTTTCCAAAAACCTGGGAATCCTGGTAGGCTGGTATTTAACACATTCTGATATGATATGGCAACTAGTTACCAGCTGAAATTCCTGATGAGAGATTTAAATAGAATAAAACAGGCCATAAGAGAGGTGGTAATTTAGCAGAATGCCCTGGGTGGGGCTACCTGGGATACCCAGGAAGGGCACTGTGGGCTGGCAGCAGTGTCAGGAATCTGCTCAGGTACTGCATGGAACTGAGAGGGGGAGTGCATTAAAAAAGAGGGGGAAAAATAACACCCCTAGTCTCATCAACAAGATTTAATGAATCTAAACCTGCAGAACAAACTGCATACACTTAATAATGTGCATTGCTGCACTACTTGCTGCTGTTACAATAATTGTTTCATAAGAAGACACAGAATGACTTTAATGCCTTTACGTTTAGAAGCCTGATTTTTGTCCGTAGGAATTTTCCCAGTCTTCCACAGAAGGTCTTTGGCTTTCCTGCCAAAGATAAGAAACATTTATCACATTTCTGGTTTCTTAATAATTTAAACCCATATGATTAAGAACTGGTCTGTGCTTTCTGCATTTTGTTTTTTTCTAGAGGGCAACCTGGGAGCAAGGTGGACGCCACAGAACTAATCACAGAAAGAAATCCCGAGCTTAGGGCAGCCTAGCAAGCCTGGAGCCCAGGGCAGCAATCACTTTAGTGGTTTTGAGAGAGCTCGTTGGAGAGCACGGGTTTGCAGTATCAAGCTGTACAGATCCCGAGCTGATAAGCCTATGCATGTGGAATTCTTCAGGCGAAATTCTGCCTGACCTTCCCCAGCACCGTGCCTCCGGCAAGCTCTCTGAAAGCAGCCATTTGAAGTCAGAGAAATCTGGGTCATTGACTTCAATAGAAACTCTGATTAAGGAGGGGATGATGCTCAGCTCCTGCACCTTTCACTCCTCCCTTCTGCTGCAGCTCTGCCTGGGGATGGGCTGTTTTATTCTGTGCTCGTGGGTGCTCTTCTGTCTCCAGTAAAACCAATGCCAAATTCCAAAATCAAACAGCCTGAGCATGTAAGAACAGCTATTTCTAAACCGTCTTTTTGCAGCACGCAAGCCAAGAGTGAAAAAGGAAGAGGAATGGAGTGCAGAGGAATAAACGGAAGGATCAAGTTGTTTTTCCCATTGGCACCAGCTGGGAGTTGTCCTTATTCAGGGGAAGGTCTGACTGCAAAACGGGCCAGCTACTCCCTTATCTCTCGTCTCAATCCAGTTCTGTCATCTGGCTGCTTACACCTACTGGGTCTAAATAATTTGCCAAAGCATCAAAGGCACGAGGTGCCTGGAATGGCCTTGAGAGTCTGGTTAATGCTTTACAGGGGGAAGGTCGCTTTAAAAAGCAGAGCAGAGGATTTTTTCCAAAACTGTAGTCATCACTGAGAGCCACGCTTACTGAGTTCAAACCAGGTCAGCTGCCCAGGCAAGAACATGTATTTGATCTATCCTGTCATGGTAAAGGCTGCCTGTAAACTTTGGCAGCGAAAATTATTAATCTTTCAACTCGCAGCATATAAGCAATGACTAGTAATACCTATTTTTCTGAGAACTGGAATGCCTTTTGGAACCAACCCAGATTACTTAGAAGAAGTTCCTCTGCCATCACCCAAAAGCAGTTCCAAACCTGTCTCTCCCACATTCAATTAAACTTAAA
>VXBB01023185.1:240908-276672 GCA_013399915.1 Illadopsis cleaveri
GTGCCCCCCCGGCGATGCAGCCCCGGGACGGCTCGCTCGGGGCGCTCTGCGGGAGAGGCGGCCGCCCCGGCCCCGTCTAACGGGACGCGCTCGGTGCTCCCATCGCCAGTCCCGGGGGATGGACGCCAAGGGCGCCCGGTGCCTCGTGTAAAGGGTGCCAGGATCCCCATCCCAGGCCCCACAGCAAACCACTCCCCGCCCCGCGTCCCCCGGTTCAACGGGAGAAAGTTGCGGCTTCCCCGGGAAGCGGAGGCGGCTCGGGAATATCCGCACCGCGTATGGCGAGCGGATCGAGCGCGCACGAAAAGCAACAAACTGAGGGAAGGTCTCGCAGTTCCTGTATCCTCGTCTTTCCGAGTTCCACTGCCAAGCGACTCGCAGGATTTCACCGGGGCTCTCGTACGAGGTTAAAAATAAAATGCTGCGAAGGCTTGGTAGCTGACAGAAAGCTTTATGAATTCAGATTCTTGCAGAGAAATCAGGCGTTTCCCTTATAAAACGTGCATTGAAATCGCTGGGGGCTGCAGAAATGAGGAAGCCTCAGTTTAACTTTTTTTTTTTGCTTCTACCTTTGAATATTTTGTTGTCTCTTGTGCACATCAAAACCATGTTCTCTCAGCCTTTGCCACTGCATTTTAGTAACATTTAGAAGTGCAGAATTTGAGGACTGCTTTGCTTGTGCAAGGACTAGCAAGATCGGGACCTTAGTTTAGAAGAATGACCGAATCACAGGGATTTTAGGCTAAGACTGTTCGTTTTCAACAGAATACATCAATAGCTTCCAGTTTGCTGGAATACTTAAATGTTTACTTTTAGTCTGTTGAGTACTTTTTGATGCTGACATTTAAAGCTGTGCATGGAGTGGAATTAAGTAAAAACAAAGGGCAATCTCAAAAATGTGGTTGGTACCCACAAAGGTGCTCAGTGACATGACCCCTCAATTCTCTTCCAAGTGGAGTGAGTTATTTTTTTGAAGAGAGTATTCCTTTCTTAACACCTGAAAGTACAGCAGAAATAATGGAAATGGCACTAGCTAATGTTTTAATTACTGAGTTCTTACATGTTTATTATGTGTTTTTGTTTAAGCATTCGGTAAAGAAAAAGACAAAGAGAAGAAGTTAGATGATGACAGCACCGGTACCACAGTCCCTCAGTCAGCTTTCTTGGGTCCAACATTATGGGACAAGACACTGCCATATGATGGAGACACTTTCCAGTTGGAATACATGGACCTGGAAGAATTCCTCTCAGAAAATGGCATTCCACCCAGCCCAAACCAGCACGAGCCTAGTCCACACCAGTCAGGTCTCCAGCAAGCTACCTCAGCATCACCTTCTGTCATGGACCTCAGCAGCAGGGCTTCTACTTCAGTCCATCCAGGCATGGTGTCGCAGAACTGCATGCAGAGCCCAGTCAGACCAGGTAAATCAGCCCTTAGAACTTCCCTGTGGAATTTGGCATGAACCCCTGCTCCCCACTGTAAATCACTGCTTCTCCCTGTGCATCTGACAGGCAGCTTTGAGCCCAGAGGATTCCTGTCACTCACACTCCAGCAAATAAAAACAATAGCTCCAGTTATGGCTAAGCTGCTCTACCAGGATTTTTGTTAAATTATTGGAGGAAAGCTCTGGGAATTCCAAGGAAACTTGGCTATCTTAGTTGGTATCTTAGCTGTTAGCAAGTAAAAAGACCACAGACAGAATGGCATAGATGCCACAGTGTTTAAAGAGCAGGGAAAAGCTCTGTGAAAGAGAATATTCCTTCAGCCAATATTTGATGTGAGAATACAGGAGTCGGCAGTTATTCTGGAGTTAAAGGTTAATGCTTCTTACTTGAAATTTTGGCCATAATCTTACTCTCTACTGAGCTAAGTAAAATTTGCCACAGGAACTGAGTTTTGGAACAACATTATAATCTTGCTTAAATTGGCATAAACTGAGTGTAACTCTGACCTGAGTTCATAACTTGCATCTGTAGTCACCTTAAGCTTAAGAAAACACCGTGGAGTCCAAGGCCTTGCTGTAATGCACAATTCCAGCCCATCTGATGTCAGTGGAAGTCTTTTATTATTTTATTAGCACTTGAGATCATTCCTGTAGAGACACCAGTCCGAATCCAGAGTAACTGCTCTGGCTTGACACCAGCGTGGCTGAGATCATGGACAGTGGAAGAGTGTCAGCATTGAAGTTTGGGAAATATGGAGCTTTGCCTTTTTCCTTACAAAAAACCCCAAAAAACCCAGAGAGTGACTTATTTATTGTGCTCTTCTGCTCACACGAGGTATGCTAGAGCAAAGTGTGCTCTTGGGCAGCAGGAAACTGCTCCTCTCCCTCCTGCTTGATCATTTGCCATGCTCAGCGTGCAAAGTCATTGTCAGAATCATCTGATAAGGAGGCAAAATGAATAAACAGAGAGGAAAAAGTTGTGGAGCAGGATGAAATAGAAGTGTCTTACTAGTCTGAAATGTTCCAGACTTGTTAAAAAGAAATAAAATATCCCCTAAAGCTCCCCAAACCTGTCAACAGACTCCTTGGCCCCTCCATCAGAAGTGTGTGTTCAGTCATGGATTTCATTTACTTAGTTTTACTTCGTGTGGATTTGACTTTGCTTTGTGTTTCAGTTTCAAGGCTTTTCATGGTTAACTAATAACTTATAAGGGTGTCCAAAGTTAAAATATATTTGGAGTAGGCAAGAACAGAACATGAAACCCGTTGCTTTTTCTGAACCAGCTTTAAAAATAGTGCATATGTGCTCCACCGTTTTCAGTCACTTGTGCACACACAAAATTAAAAGCAGATAATCTGTCCTGATTCTCTTTTTTTTTTTTCAGAGGAGCCTGGTAGTGAGCCAGGCTTTTAATGATCACCTGTCAGAATTTATTTGTAATCAGTTATCTGTGTGACTTTTCAACTCATTGATTTTTTTCAGTTTTCCCTGAGCCCTTTGCAGCTCAGGGCTACAAACTTATTTCGCTGTGCACTTTTTTACTGTTATAAAGGACGTTATTTCTCTTGGGGTAGGATAAAACATCTAAATTTGCAGGTATTTTTCCCAACACCATCTTGCCTTAATAAGAATAGATTTTTTTTGTTAAGTGTGTTTTTTGTTTGTTTTGGGTTTTTTTAAGCAAGCTAATTTCACTTCTTAAATAGTATTTTCTTGTCCCCCATTACAGATAGGAAGTGTGACTTAATTAATAGTAGTCTGGTTTATCATCAGGTTGCTGAAATTTTTACAGGCTGTCATGTGAAAGTCTTTCCTTGACATTTAGTACTGAAGAGAAGACCATCTCACAGTTTAACCTTTGAGCAAGTTTGAGAATATAACAGCATATATTTTTTTAAAAAACAGATTAGTAAAAGTAAAAATGAGCATTTAAAGAGTTATCATAAAAGGGCCAAGGCAAATGTGCTGCTTTGAAATAGGGAGGTAAATGTTAAAATCATTGTAATGGAGCCTTTTGGTTAATATATCTTAAGACATTTAAAATAGGGGTTTTTTTATTGCCACATAAAGAAAGGTTTTTAGTTGGTGTGAGCTATCATTCCAGTATGCAGAGCGTTGTGATTTGTGTTACCGTAATAAAGCAAAGAACAAGTAGTAGGAAGTATACAATTTCCATACAGATTAATTCCATGTGATCTTATTACTTTCAGGAAAACTGAATGTTTTAGGTGATAGTAATTCTAAAAATATTTCACTGGTGTGTTTTCTGAATTTTGGCTTGCAATGGGAGCCTGTTTGAGTGTGTGGGGCTAGAGGAAGGGTCTAGTCCTGTGATGCTCCTGTCCCTCTTTAAATGGCTCTGCAGGTTTAGCACCGGGGGTCACTGGAGGTGGTGACAGCTCCCACCCTGGCTGTGCCCTGTCTGGGGGGGACATTCCCCCTGCCCTTGGAGCCCCAGCTGTGCCTCAGGGACATGCCCAGGCCAGGGATGGTCCATGGGAGAGCAGCATGAGGAGATTTAATTTTGTGCATGTGTTCCAGCACAAGCTTCATCCGTCTGTAGGAGTGAGTGGTGTTGTCCAGACGTGTTTTGGGCCATGTCTGGAAGAGATCAGGAGATCTGCACTGGCATTCCCTGAGTGTCATCAGGCTCAGCAAAGCTGTGCTGGCCCTGACTGTGGATGTGACATTACCAAAACCCTCACTGGTTTTCTTTCTCCCTGCTAAAAAATGTAATGGCAACAAAAAGGATCTGTATGAGTATAACTTAATTGTCTATTTGCAGCTCAGATTGTCTGGTCAATGGCTAGATGTTTAGGCTCACCAGTTTATCATCTGCAAAGAACAAAGCAAACAAACACCTACTTCCCATACCTTTCTGTTCAGGGAGTGTAGTTACAGAAATTTCTGGCTTTGTTTTGATGAGGGACATAGGGTAATGACTTGCAAGAGTGAAACCATGTATTTATCTTCCACAGTGCTGATTTTATTAATAAAAATAGTATTTTGATTTATTTTAGCATTGCAGACCAACATTCATTGTCGTGTAGATGCATTTAAAAGTTGTTTTATCTTGATATTGGATTCTGGTAGGTTGATTGAAATCTATGGTCTCCTCAGAAAAAAGTTTTCAGATTTTTATGAAGCTTTTAAAGTAACTCATTACTGCAAACACACTTCTGTGGTTCTTCATCTGTTGCGTACCTCATGTAGTCTTTTGGTGGAACGTAAATCTCCATTTAAATGCAGAATCCTTAAGGAAATTTGGAGTAATTTTTAGCTGTTTGTATGTAAAGGAAAGGGTGTATATTTTGTAGGTAACTACTTGGTTGTTGCTTTTTACCTGGCTCTTTCCCCCTTGTAGCCCTGATGGAGGTGGTTGGGGCGAGTACTGTAAAGGGTTTGAAAGGTGTGAATTAGAGAAGCATCAGCTCGATCTGGTGGAGAATCCTAACTAGATGGTTTTCGGGATTTTGTGGTCAAGATCTGAATTTTCTGTTTGCCCCCAAAGCCTTGGATGTGGGGCTGTGTCACAGGGCTGCTGCTGGCACAGTGATAACCAGGTGTTGTTTCTGCCTTGCTCCAAAGGGGGACAGGGCTGTTGGGGGCTCTGAGAGAGCTCCTTCCTTCTTTGTGATCTCTGATGGTGGTTTTCTGTCTGTGTTGCCTGCATGGCTGGGTGCCTTGGACTGTTTGCCAAAGATTATTTAAGGAAAGAAAAAAAAACAACAAACCCACAAGGTTTGTAATCCACTGCAGAAATATACCTGCGTGCAATATCTGCAAGTCTTCACTTAAAAAAAAAAGTAAAATTAGAGGCACATTAATCAAAAAGCTGAGAATTGCTTCCATGTGAAGTGCACTTACACCTCCCACCCCGCAAAGATTTTTATGAAATGCTGTGGTTTATTTGATCAATCCAGACATTCTGTCTAGAGCGTAGTATCCATTACCTCTGGCTTCTTGCGCAGGCACTGAGCTGCAGTGACTGACAGCAGGCTCCACGGGGTGGGTTTCAGTGTTTTTTGGAGCTCGTGTTTGTGCTAGGCACAGCAGCCAGCTGGGAGAGGCTTGTTCTTGCTCCACGCAGCTCATCCCGGGGTGAGGTGGTGCCGGGGCAGCCCCCAAAGGGTGTGTGTGCAGCACTCCCTGTATTGCAGCCTTCCTTCCCCTGCATTTCTTAACCTGACCTCCTCCTCCTCCTCCAGCACAGCTTGGCAGATCGAAGGGCAGCATTCCCGGCTGCCAGCCTTAGGAATCCTCCCCTAAGCTTTAACCATTGTTTACAAGCCATCCCTGGGTGTCGCAGGAACCCCCTTCTCTCCCAGATTCCGCAGGGAATTTCCTGACCTTTGGCCTCCCACGTGAGGATGGGAATGACCAGCTCCAGCGTGGCCAGGCTGGTACCGGGAGCTGCTGTTCACATTGAGCCTCACGTGAGGCTGTGGGTGCCCGCAGGACCATGTGCTCCAGGCACGTGTCCCTGCCCTGTGCAGCCCGGCTCAGCCCGGCCCCGCTCCTGCCAGCGCCGGGGCCGAGCTGCGCACGGATGGGAGAGCTGCGCCCTGCGCTGCCGCTGCCACTGCCAAGGAAGTGAAATCCGTGGGCAAACCTCGCAAAACTCCTCTCTGGATCAAAGGAAGATGCAAAATATATTCAGGCAAATATTAAAAATAGCCTGTCACATGGTAACGGGGAGGAGGGGGGGGAAAAGTGCTGAACACACAGGCTTGTTAATGCTGGAAGCAAGAACACTGTGTCTCCTTCAAGAGAGCTAATTTTAATATTCACAGTTAAACGTTGATTATTGGTTAAATAATTGCTTGACTGTGTGAAAGAACTTGAAGTTAGTTCGGAGTTCAAACAGTAAACAGCACGAAATAATCTCGGGTGTTAGGCTGTGCAGGGAGAGCTCCTTGTGCAGGGAAGGGCTATGCAGATTTAGGAGGAGAGCACTGGAAGACCTAGGGTTTGGGGTTAGTTTGGGTTTTTTTTGTCCCCTTAAAGATATTTCAAGGGTGTCTTGAGTGTCAGACTTGTTACAATTACTTAGAAAAGTACAATGTATTTTTCAGAGCTTTGCCTTCCATCTCAAAATGCATTGCCGAGTGATTGAATGGTTCTCAGTGCAGTGATTTGATTTTTTTAAGGAACGGGTACACCCTGAAGTCTTTCATAAAACAATAAATTATTGTGAAGAGAGGAGACCTCATCAGGAGATGTATACAAAGACACCGCTATTATCTGATTAGATGAAGCTACTAGGAAACACATTAAATTGTTCAATCTCTACATATTTTTGTGACAGCAAATTGGCAATTGTGGAAGCTGCAGTGGCCAGATTCTGCCAATTAATCTCAGCAATAAGTACTTTGCTCCTCATGTGGTCTCCCTGATTTCTGTATTGCTCAGCAGGTAGGCAGCTTGTTGACTGCTCTCCACCACCTCCCTGGTGGAGCAGCAAAATATCACCATTCACTCTCTTGTCATTCATCTTTCTGGAATTTTTTTTTTTTAAAGGAGGTAATAGCTCTTAGTGGCCAGTGGAGTTTTTAGAGGATGAAAGGGCTTGGTCACTATCAGTAAAAAGGACTTTAGTGCATTTTGAAATCAAGTTTGGTTGCCTGGCAGTACGTTATGGAGCTGTTTAGTATTTATATCACACAAAACATGAGCATAGGTTTCTTTTTTTTGTTTTGTTAAGTCTTCCTTTCATAACAAATAAAATATATTTTCAATATTTTGTCTGAATTTCACAGAAGACTGGCGATCAAAAAAAAATATTTCAGCTAAGTTATTTTCAAGAAAAACTGTGGGTTGATCTTAAGTAGATAATGAAAGCTCTGGAAAAAACCATTTACTTAAACCTCAAATCTATTCCACTTAATGGACTAAGTTATACATAATCACTTGGTATAGAGAAAATGAGTGTAAAATGCACAACTGTGTCAAAATGAATGTATAACAAACAGGTTTTTTGTAGCTTGGGTAATTTCTTTTTTTAAAATGAACAAATGGTGATAAAGAAGCTCTCAGTTTATCACAAAGCAGAATTTGGTCCTGAGTGCTTGAGAGCTGCAGTGTGGAGAGCTAACACAGGTGGGTAAGGCAGCATGTGTCGCAACATTTATTTTCTTTTTTTTTTTTTCTTTTATTCTGGTGCTCTTCACAGCACTTCAGCTTTGCATGACCGATGTTATCCATCAAGTTTTAAACAAATGCAAAATCCTGTTCAGCCTCTCACATTTCTCACACACTTGAAGCTGTGCTACAGTTCTGCTTCCCCTGTCCCATTCTCTCAACTAAGTTTTGCCAGGGCTAAATTTGGGCCAGATTTTTGTTGTGCACCCTCCAACACCATTGCTTAGCTCTTCTGATGTGGCAAGCTCTTGCTTCAGGGTTCGCTGCTCAACTTTGAGAGAAACAGCTCTAGCTCTTCATCCCACTGGCATTATTCTCTTGTTCATATTATTTGCAATTTAATGAAAACAGGCACTGAGCATCTTGGAGCTCTTTGTTTTGGTGTATGGCTGTTGTAGGAGGAAATAAAAAAAAATCCAAATTGCATTAGGGTTCTAGAAAACTCAGCTCCTTGTTAACTGGAACACAAATGTAGATTACTATTCAAAACAGGAACCTGCAGATGGGTGCATTAATAGGTGTTTCCTACAAGCAGAAGCTACAGTGAACTGGGGCAATAACTCACCTGTAACCAAATGTCATCCTTAAATATGTAGTTGTAAAGCAGAGAGGCAAAAATACAGAGTTTGGGAAAGATTTGTTGAAGATGGAGAATGGTTTAAAAAAAAAGGCATTCTTTTCCAATTAGCCTTAGGGAACTCAGCTTGCTGTAAATTCTTTGTTCTGGAACTTGGCTATGGACAATAGGTCAAAGATTAAGTAATTCATTACAGAACTGGTTGGTTCTCCTGAGTTTAATAAACAAATGAATGAACAGGGTTCTGTGTCTACAGCAAGATCAATTAATTTGTGTGGCAGTGATTGGATCTTAAGTTTTATTTAAAACCCTTGCAAGGCCTTCCTGCTTACTTAATGTCTATGTGGCCATTGGGGTCTTTGAGGTGACCTGGTCACTCATGGCACAGGTGAAAGCACTCCAAGAGAAGTTAAAGTAAAGAGGAAGGCAATTGTAAATTGCATTTGGAAAAAATAAAGGAAAGATAACGTGAAACTTCAAAGCACAAAATACTGCAAAAATGCGTTCAGTGGAGCAATCAATATTTTTAGGACAGCAAGATTATTAAAATAACAGCACTAAACCTTCTTATAGAAGAGCACATTGCACAAGGCTGCAGAACATAAAAGCACAGGCTCAAGGCTTGCGCTGAAGCAGAGATGACTTCAAACAATTCAGTCATTTTTACCAACTCACCATTGCAACATTTGGAAATGAGTCTTATTCCACCAAGAAGTCTGCTTAAAAAAACTGTCTTCTTGCCTTAGTAATGCTCAGTAAGTAGGAACTAAGCTCTCAAACCCAAATCCTGCTCCTCATCACAACAGAGAGGGTTAAACTGAATTAGAAGGGCCCTGCAGCAATCAGCCCTCTCTTTGTGCTGCATAGTGGAAATATGGATGTTGGTGATGTCTGCAGTCCCTGCAGCTGCAGCCCCTCAGTGAGGCACTGGCCCTTCTGGGCACGTAACTCCTGCAGCATTTGGTTGCTGTGAGAGATGAGCATTGGGGTATTTTTTTGTTACAGTTTTTCTGTGAAAACAAACCAAAACTAGTCATGCTAGGTGTGTATGGCCTCTTGCCTATTCCTTCTTGCTGGTTTTTGATTATATTGGCAGATTTTAACCAAATGTGGCAAGAAAGTTGTGATTTTGGAGAATTGATTACAGTCCTAAAATTTCATGAAAATGAATGAGTAGATGTATGAGTGGATATAGGATTGGGAATGTGTTGCTGAGCAGGAGTAATGCAAATGTGCATTTTCTACATCAGAAAAGGTACATAAGACCTTTAAAATGCCTGATCTGTGTGAAATGCTACTAGAACAGCTGAGATCCTTTTAGACACCATGAGATGCCAATTCACTTTGAGAAAAGAATCTACAAGAAACCAAATTTTATTGGTTTAGTGTGTGTTGGAGGGAGGGGAGTCACAAACTTTTTCTGCCATTATTCTTCTTCCTTGGAACTCCTCAGCTTCTCAGGTTCTGTGATTAGATGAGACTCTGGATTTTCATTTAAAAAGAGAATTTGGCAAACGAGCTGTAAGGTTTGTAAGTAAGATCTTGAGAGTTCTGGTCCCACGCAGTGGAATGGTCTTGATCCTTCCAAAGCCAAGCACGGTTATTTTACTGAAAAATTTTCTCAACTTTATGCATCCTTGCTGTATCATTTCCCTCTTGTGCAGCAGAGTCACCCCAGCTCTGCTGCCTCGTTTGAAACTACCTTGCAGTGATCTAACTTCAGATTTGATGGCTGTCTTTGATGGATCACAATTATTGCAGTGTCACATGCGGGCAGGCGTCCAAGTGACCTTGTGCGCGCATCCCGCTGCTCAGCCCGCGCTGCACACGGAGCTGGCTGCCTCTAATCTGGGAAATTTTCCACCCTGCCACCGGGGTCTGGGCTGCAGCGAGGTCAGGAGTCAGAGAAGAACAGGGGAGAGTGAGAGTGGGCTAAAAATGTTGAGGGATCAAAGAGGAAAAGTAGGTCGTGGCAGGGTATGCGCACTGGGAGAAGGGCTGGGGGAGCACAAGTGAGGGGGAAGATTTGTTTTGCTATTGGCTTTTCAAAGTTGTGCAATTTAAGAATTGGATTAACCTGATATGACTTTGTTTTTCTGCCAGATTAGATATGTTGAGTTTCTTGGCGTTGTGAATTGTACAGTACATTGTGTGCTGTAAAATATGGGTGTGTCGGGATAGAGCTGTAGTGACACAACCCGCTCTCGGTGTAATGCAGCACTGCTGGGTGGACTCCCCTGCTCTCCCTCCCCCAACATATCCTTGGTAGGGCATTTACAAACCTGAGGGAACCTCTCTGTGTCCCCACATTTTGTTTCCAGCACAGCATGAAGACATTTTTGTACCATTTTCTTATAAGGTAACACTTACCTGAGGTCCAAGAACCTGTTTGGTCTGGCTGTGGCATATGAAATATTAAATGTCTCTAAAAAAGAAAAAAATTGTTTGAAAAGACACTTAAGAGTTTCTTCCTGCTTCCTCAGGATTAAGTTGGAGAAAGTTTATTGGGAAATGCTGCAATTTTTTTGTCTGCCTTTTTTTTTCTGAAGAGTGGAAAAGCAGATACAGTTCTGAAATGACTGTGAGTGCTGAGCTCACTGTTTTTTGAAGTATACCACAGCAGCATATCAATGTCAGATTTTCAAAGTAGTGTATTTTTGCTCAGTGGTTTTGGATTTTTGGTTTTGTTTTGTTTTTGGTGCTGCATTCATCCTGAGATAATTTGATTTGATGTATCCTTTTTATACACTGGGCTTGCCCGTGAAACAGCCCAATTCTCTCTGGTTATTGCTGGGTGAGGGTGGAGTACTAAAGAAAGGCGGACAGAATCTTAATAAAGAATGTGAAGACTTTGGGACGTGAAACTACACATACCTTGGGGCACTGTTGTTTAATTCCTACTCTGGTTTTCCAGACTTTTCCAGGGACCTGAGTTACCCAAGCAGGTCAGTCACGATGGACTGATCTTAGCATGACCTTTGTCACCAGCTGTCTAAGAGCCTGCCCTCTGTATCAGGAGCTGTACACTGAAAACTAAGGAGTTATGTCTCTGCTTGTAGTGAAGATTGATTCTCTTGGAAGAGGAGAGTGTAAATAACAGATCAGGTTAATAAATCACATATCTAGATTATGTCATGCTTGTCAGCCATGTGTTGTTAATGTGTGTTACTCTACTAACTCAAAAAGGCAAAAAGCCACAGGCCTTGCTCACCAGGTGAAGGTGTTTCTGGAGTGGTAGAACATTTTTTGAATTGTTTCTGGAGTAATAGAGCATTTTTTGAGAGCAACACCAATTGAGTAAAATGGAGCAGGAGGCTGACCTTGTGAACAGCAGCATCACTCAACTCTATACTTACATGAGAGAACTGGGGAAGAGTGCAGCATATTTACAGTGAACCTGCATATCTGCCTTTTGAGGAGGTTAAACCACAAGCCTTCAGTAACACATGTTGGACAGCTGTGCTTTGGGTGTCTGCTTGAAACACCTTGCCTGTGGATGGGTGCCTTTGCACCTAAAAAATCAGGGCATGGATTGTCCAGGCTGCTAGGCCTGGTGTTGATGCATCCATAATCACATGGCTGCCCTCAGAAAGGCTGATCTTTCACTTGGCCCGTGCTCATCACCAGGTTTAAGAAGCACTTTTCTGCCATCTCTTATCTGCTCAATTTTCTCAGTGCGACACGGTTGATGTCATTGTTGAAAGTTGTGGTAGTCTCTGTCTGGAAGCTGTTCTGAACACGTGAAAAGGAGTCATTAGCCAAGGAGAAGGAAGAGCTGGAGGTGTAATTGTCAACTCGTGTGTGTCTCTAATTTCACCAGGTGCTGCACGTGTCTGGTTTATCAATTTACTTCTGTTAGAAAGTAAACAAATCTCATTTTTCGTACATACTCTGCTGTCTGCTTCAGCCAACTTGCTCTTATCTGCAGCAGGGATGTACTTCTGAGGTCTTGTGTTTGGGGGCTTTTCTTTCTGCGTGCACATGTAATCTGCTCTCAGGGATCATGTGCAGCTCTGATGCTGGCCATGGATGCTGTTTGTCTCACCCTAAGTCGGTTATTTAAAAACATAATTATCACTACTATCAAAATATAATACCTCATCATGGGGGCAGCTGTTGTCCCACGTTTTTCAGGTTGAATCCTTTGGCCAGGTTCTGTCTTACTTCTTGAGTGTTTCTCTTGTGTTCAGCAGTGGCTGTTCAAGGGGTGTCTGAACCCTGGGGGATGTGCACCATCCATCCTGGGCCACATCCTGGCAGGCCTGAGCATCTCTGAGTCTCCTCAGTGCGGACTTCAAAATCACTCAGCATTTTGCATTTTTGAAACACTGATGGGTAGCTCTCAATCCTACCCAACCACGAATTTCCAGTGCTTTTTCCAAACCAGCTTCAGGATCTGCATCCTTGCAGGAGCTGGTGGTGTGTAACTCCAGTGGAGATCCAGCTGAATGCCCTCAGCCCTGGGAGCCCAGTTAACACCTCATTAAAATCCACCACTGGCAACCCAAACCTTTAAGCAAACTCCTCAAGCAATTTTGTCTGCTGCCCTTCAGTTTGCAGCCCGTGGCTGGTTGTTTCCCACTCTCTCACGTTTTCCCAGGTCTCTGGTGTGTACAGTCTGCAGATCACATTTAACCAGCACAAGGAAATCGGCTTGGCCCGCCGGGCTCCTCCGTCACGTGGCTGCAAATGTGTTCACTCTGTTCTGCCAGATTATGGCTGGCTGAGCAAAATACAGTGAAGCTCTGGGCTGCTGGCCAAGCTTTTATTTCACTTTGGAGCTTACAGCCACATATTTGCTCTTTGGCAGGACATCCACTGGGGTATATTTGGATAGTAATCTAGCATTGTTTTGCTGCTTTTTTCTTTTTTTTTTTTTTCCTTCTTTTTTATTATTTTTTTCTTTTAATGCACACAGATAGTATAATCCCAACACTTTGTCCAGTCTGTATGAGATTTCTCGGTGTGCCCCGTTATGTGTGTGCGCTCAGAACTTGTAGCTGTGACCTTTGATAAATATAAGTCAAAGCAATTAACTTTCTTTTATTGAAAAAGGCTGGATGTCCTACTCTTTTCCCCCTCTGTGCTGATAACAGAGCTGTGTTGTTACTCTTTCCACGATCAAAAGCTTCAGTAGGGTTTGATTGAAGTCCAATTATGGAAGGAAGTAACTGTGCTGGAGCCCTGAAAATAGCAGTAATTGTTAAAATAATAAAGTGTGTCCTTGTGTGTCTTTATAATATTTAAAACTTCTTTTGGGGTGGAAGGGGGTGGCTTTCCTCTAGCTTTAAAATGAAAATATTCAGAAATGTCTTGGGAAAATAGGAGAGTGCTGTTAGAAGAATTTTTTTTTCTAGATTTCTTCCTTCAGTTTTATTCTCCCCACCCCAAGCTACCTTCCTCAGAAGCTGTTTGCATGCAGCCTGACTCACGCAGGAAAATAAAGCTGGATTTGATTTTTAACTGTATGGGAAGCTTTGAGTTTGGGGGGGGGTTAAAGGCTTTATGATGCAAACTCCTTTATTTCTCTGTGAAACAAAAAGGGGCTTTTCAAAATGCAGCGTGTTTAGGAAAGTTGGCTCTGGGTTTGAAACCCCAACATCTCCAAGGGCACTCTTGTATGAAAATACAGCACAAAAAGACATCATGCTTGGGGAAGGGGTACAAAACATGAGGACAAGGGGCAGTGTTTGAGGGGGAGTTGCTGTCATCTTCCAAAGGGGCATCACTCTTCCAGTGTGTGTGGAGGGGTTTGGTTGGTTTGGTTTAGATGGATGGTGTTGAGCCTTAAACTGTGGGGTTTTGGTTACTTCATCAAAAACTTTGTGCTGTGTCTGAACAGATCAACACTGGCAAAGCTGAAGTATTTTTCCCCAAATCTATATGTTGTTGTCTAGGATGTAAATATATTTTTGCTTCCTCTTAATCTTTCCTGCATCCTCAGAGAGGAGGGAACCTGGGAGAGAGCCCAGTGGTGAGGCTCTCATCTCTAGTCAACTGGCAGAGCTTCAGCAAGGGAGAGCTTTGGGTCTTGATCTTAAAACCCAGCATGTCTAAATGCCTATTTGCCAGTTGTAATGTTAGTTGAAACACTGATGGGAATAAATAGAAATGAAGATGGACAGTGATTGCCATAGGGGCTGCTTTGGTGGCTGTACAGCTGAGACAGGTTTGAAATTACAGCAAGGTTTTACCAGGGTTTGGTTCCGTTTGTTCTTGGTTTTTTAACTCACGTGCTTGCACACACATCTGGTACAGGTAGGACAAGATAATCCCCATGTGAAAATCAATCCTTGTGTAGTTTTATTTCAGCCAGCTGGACTCAAAATCACTAAGTACTTGAATAAGATCTTTGCATTATAGATAAATGGTATCAAGTAATAAGCCCAGAGGATTGTACAGAGCTGGACTAGAATTTTCTTGGCCCCTTAAAATCTTTGGACAGAACCTGTTCATTTATTCATTAGAATTTTACTGTTGCACTCTCTCCACTGCAGTAAAAATTATTTAGTCTTTATTTTTTCTTTTAAACTCGTCTATTTATTCTGACTGTAAGACAGCTTTATGTATATAACATCTATAAAATACTCTGCTTTTTCAGCTCCTTACTCTTACTGGGTTTGGATGGATCTTTAGAATACAAACTGCTTCATTGCCTTCTGGAAATTTTTATTTATCAAAAGCCTTAGCAAGGGGTGCCCTGTTGGTGTTTATCCAGTTGGCAGCTTGAGCCTCTCTCAGAAACAGCCCTGGCTGATCTCGAGGAGCTGCTGAAACTCATCAAGCAGGTTCCTGCTCACCAATTATCCAGTTAAGCAGAAAGAGGAAAGGTGTTTCTCTCTTGCTTGTGTTTTTTTCTACTCTGAGTTTAACCCATTGTTCCCCAAGCCTGAGTAGTTGTGGGTGTGTAATGTGGCAACAGCAGCAGGGAGAGTCCGGGAGGGAGAGGATCTCTGACCTTACACACTGCAAACACACCCTCAGCTGGGACAGGCAGCTTCCAGCATAAATCTGCAGCATTCTGATTCTTAGCTGAGTCCTACCCAGCATACCTCAACCAGCTTTTTGTCCACATTTTAACAAAATCTTAGGAAAATGAAAGAAATTCCCCCCTCCAACCAAACCCCTCCTTACTTCAAAGCCGATAATGAATGTTTCATCACTGCCAGAGCAAATTTGTTGATTCCCAAACACTCCTACTGCGTCTTGGTTGGAAGGCTTAAATTGCTTGCATAATAAGTGCTGGGGATAATGTAAAAAAAGCTCTTTCTAGTAGAGTTCTGGTTTTCAGTACATGCTATAAAAATAAATAAATGCTCAGATGATAGCAGACAGCTGGGTTGTCCACATCTGACTGTCTTCTGCATTGATTTTTAAGACAGACTATGTGCATGGCTGCTTGCTGGCTATCAATACCAGATGTGTCTGCTTGGAATTCAGAGGGATTGTCAAGTGACAGTGCAGTTGTGAAACAAATCATTTTGCTCATGGTTACTGAAAATAGTAAATGAGTGGGTAGGATAAAGTGAAGAGATACTCTCAATTCCAGTAGAGAACAAGAAGATGAAATGGGTTTCCTGACTGCCATTAACAAACAGTGACTTGGTGAATATTTTTCTTTTTTTTCCTTCCTACCTCCTGCCCAAGGAATTGGCTCCGTGAGCAGCACAACCTCTGTGGGTTTTCTGATGTGTAACAAGGCTCCTGCAGCCAGGGAGGGAAGAGCTGCTTTCATTGTTTTCACAAAGCTTGTTGGTAGCACGTGTGCACGCCTTGTTGCCAATTTTGTTGGAATTGGCCAACAATTTCCCAAGCTTTTGGGAGGGGGGTGGACAGCCGTGCACAGCAGGACTGCACGAAACTCATTTCTCTGGGAAATCAGTTAAAGAACAACTGTCAAACACTGAAGGGACTGAAATGAAGTTTGCAAAGCAATTGAAAGAACTGAAGGGCTGTTTGATATCTTAATTCTCTATGTGGCCATTAACCAGGTGCACTAGATACAGTCCTTGCCCACAGGTTGGATCCACACTGGCAGATTTCTGTCTGCCCAGGACCTGTCTGGAGCACTGAAGTGTAATTTGGTGACTGCACTGATGGTTTTGGAAGCGGCTGGAAATGCTCAGGAAAAGCAGATCAAAATACTCATCAATTTAGGCTGTGGCAGAGCTTGATCTGGATGTCTGAGCTGTGCTGCCTAAGTGGTCTGTGAAATAACCTTTGACTATAGGTAGGGCTTTTCTTTCATTTCCTGAGTAGCCCAAGGGTGTAACTGAATATTTACTTCTGTTCCACATGGCTTTTTTAATTTTTTAAAAGGCAGATCTGTGACAGCACGCATTGGAATGCGTGTTAATAACAAAAATTGAAGAGACTCTTTCCATCATCAGGATTTTATTGAGTTTCGCTTGTGCACTGAACCCTCAAAGACCTTTTCCAGTCAGCAAAATGGAGGCCAAAGAGGTAGAGCCAAATTCTGGGATTACTGAGCAAGGTAGCTGCAAAGCAGGGTGACCACCTCACCCCTGACAGCTTGGACAAAGCCTCTGAACCAGGTAAGGGTGGGTTGGGACTTCTGCTTCAGTAGGTGCTTCTTCCAGGCTGCAGGTGAGGCAGGTGAGGGCTGGGGTTGTGTTGTGGGCAGGCAGCAGCATCTGAGCTGGGTGTGAGTTGTGTGGAATGCAGGTGCTTAAATAGCCTGGGCATGAGGAAGCAAAATGTTTTCACCTGTGAATAGATGAGTTACTTCTGCTGAGATGCACAGAAACACAGGGTTAGCTTCTGTAGAGAGAACACATTAAAGGTGGCATGAAACATCTTCATCGTGAGACCAGCTCTTAATTTATTTCTGAAAATCTGGAGCACCATAAATCTGCCAGTGCCATTTTCTTTATTCCTTCTGCATTTGTAAAAGGAGGACAAATAAAAATGTTCTGTAAGCTTTGCTACATTTAAAAGAAAATACCATGTATGTGACACAGCTCTATTTTGTATAATTTCTTCATATCCAGAATACAGAGGGCTTTAGAATAGATGAAGAAAAGCTGCATATCTGAGTTTAAGATAAAATAAGATGATCCCTGTGACAGAGACAGCAGAAATGATGTGATACGACAGTTGCTGTAGCAACACCACCTACTTCATGAAAATCAGAGTTAACAGGAGTGTAAAAGGTAAAGCCCACATAATTTTCCAAGCCTATGAATTGCTGCTGCCCTCAGCCTGCAGTGCTTTCCAGCTCTCCAGTGCTCCTCCTTCCATGTGGGCACAGAATAATCACCTTTTTCCACATGGCCAACTCCTGCAGACCCCATACTGCGTTGAGCAGGGGCACTCAGTGGGAATTCTTCAGGTGACCTGGAAACAGGAGGGAAAGAACATGATTTTGTCCTGTCCTGTCCTTCCCCCAAATAATCCTAAAAGCCCCAGGCAATAGAATACTGTAAGGCCTGTGCTGTCTCTACAGAGAATGGGGCGACCACCAGTGTAAAAAGGAAGCTAAGCAGTCAATTTGCTTCCGTGGGACTCAGCTTGTAAAGCACTGGTGTGTTTAATATGAATTGTTAAGTGTTTTAGACGCAGAAGGTCTCAGGGATAAGGGCACTTTCCCCCCTCCCAAATAAACCCAAAATAGTGGTGCTCCATACCTCTGCTTTTATAAAATGCTGACTCCCATGTTTGAAAGCTCCCGTGTGCAGAGAATCAGTCAGTGATTTGCCAGTGCACGTTGGCCTCAAGGTTACATTAAAATATAAATTTTTTAATATATTGATATTTTAAAAAGATATTGACTTAATATGTTAATGGTTTTTGTCATTAATTGGCAGTGGAGAGCCATGATGTGTGTGACAGCAAGAGTAAAATCTTTATTACTTGTGGATTGGGGGAAGAGTGTTTAGCAGAAAGGGCAGTTTCTCATGGAGTCAGTTTTTTCTGATCCCTTTTGCTGAAATGCCTCCTGAAGGCATCACAGTAAATGTACTCCTCAATAAATGAAGGGAGGTTTGATTTTTGTGTCTTGGGGCATTTTAATTTTATTTTTGACATCGTTCACAATCTTCACAGGTTCAGCATGCCTGTTGCATTGAGAACATGCATAGTCGTGTGTTCAGAGGCTCAATTCAGGGCTGTGGGCAGTTTGCAGAGGAGATCACAAGAGGGAATATAAGTATTAGAATTCCAGGATTTCTTCAAGACATATTCCATCACCAACCTTTACCACTGCCTCTGTTTTTAAAAGATTAACCCCAAGGTTTTGGTGCGTGTTGCTCTGTCTGGCCCATGCCAGTGCTGTCGTGAGGCACAGAAGTCTCTGCAGGCATTAGTTTGGGTTTGGAGGCTCCTCAGCAAAGCAGTTTCTTGCCATTTTCTGGTGCTCAGTGACTCCCTCACCTTTAGAAGTGAATTTATCAGTGTTCAGTGCTGTAATATCTTTTAATTAGGCTTGCCTTTTGAAGTTTCCTGATTTTGCCTGGGTCTAACATGCCACCAAAACCTGTTTTATGCAGCAGCTGTAAAGAAGTAGATTCAAACACAGGGGTAGCATCCATATTGAACAGCCTGTTCTCCTGGAATTTTCCCTGAGTGGTGATGTGTTCCCTTCCTTCCTCTTCCTTCCCCCTTTTCATGCTACCCAGGCCTATGCATCTGTATGGTTTATAAATGGAGATAAATGCATCAATGGAGAAAACTATAACCACACATACTTAATGTGTGCTCCTTGGGAATAAAAGTATATAAAAGCAAGTTAGACCTCTGTAGTTATTGGGCTGTAACAACCCAAGTACAATTTTTTGGGTTTTGCTGTTTGTTTGGGTTGTTTTCTTTTTTCCCCAAAAAATATTAGAGGATCCTAATTTGAGGCAAAGAGGAAATAAAATGTATTCAGCCTTACTTGGGTTATGGGAACAGTGGGTTCCCATTCTGGCAGCTCTAATTCTTAAAACGTGATTATTTTATACAAATCACCCTCAATAAATTGCCACATAAAAAGTGTACTTTGTTTTAGTGAAATGTAAAATGGAAAAAAAATGTAAATAAAGTAAAAAGTGACCACAAGAGATAGTTCAGATTTGTGTGCACAGAGCAGATCAAAAGAGAAGAGGAGATTTTCAAGTTCTGTAGCTCTGCCCAGTGACCTCTTTTCCTTCAGGGATGTATTCCAGTGCTGCTGATAGCATCTGTTGTCTGTCTCTCGGGCTCCCCATTAGCTGCTGATTGGGAGGCAGAGGAAATGTACCTGTTTCACGTGGCTTTTCCATGCCAGTTGAAATCTCCTTTGGCTGTGTTTTGATAACACACCCAGGCAAGCAGGGCTTGGGTACCAGAACTGGGTAATAGATCCATGAGTCATGGGTGGCATATGCTGTCAGAATTACAGGAGGGCTCTTTGCAAGACCTGTTTACTGGGAGCTGTCCTAGATAGACAAATAAACAGAACAATGGGAAAGGGACTGACTCGGTCTGGAGCGTTGAAAAGCACATTGGCAATGGCACAGACACATCCTGAGGACAAGTGTTGTCTTTGTTTTGAGCAGAATTCCTCATGAGGGCACATTTTTATGGATGGTTATGACAAGGTGAGGGTCTCCCAGGGAACAAGGGACAAGGCAAAAGGAAACAACCTCAATCTGCACCAGGGGAGGTTCTTGCTTGATGCCAGAAGAATTTCTTCACTGAAAGGGTGGTTTAGCATTGGAAGGGGCTGCCCAGGGAGGTTTGGAGGTGTCCAAGGAAGGCCTGGATGTGGCACTCAGTGCTCTGGGCTGGTGACAAGGTGGGGATTGGGCACAGGTTGGACTCAATGGTCTTTGAGATCTTTTCCAACCTTAATGATTCTGTGACTCTGTGCTATATGAGGCTGTTACCTAAACCAGGGGCTCTGTCTAAAATCTACTGGTTTATTGAAGCTGGGTACATAATTGTCCAAGGTAAAGGAAAATGGATGTTTTTCCATCAGTTTTCTTTCAGAGCAGGTTGACGGTTCTGATGCTTCTCTGGAGTCTTCCCTTTAGGAAAAGAATTACTGTACTTTTTGAGGAATCTCACTATATGAGAATTGCCAGATAACAAAAATATGCCAAAGGATGGCAAGAAGCTCCAATGTACCAGAGAACATAAGCATCTTGAACTGAGACATGCTTCTAAGCCAAGTGTAAATTAAAATTAAATACCAGTGTGAACGTTCTTCTCTGCAGCTCTTCTTCAGGCCCTGTCCCCACTGAATTCCATCTTGGCTGATCTTTGTAAGGAAAGCAGCATCCTACAGAAAAATCAGAAAAGCATGTAGGAATGCTGTGGATTTCGTGCTTTTCAAGAATTTTAAAATCCCTGTTCAGTTTCCTGGGAGCAGAATCAACCTCTCTGTTCCTCCACGTAGTCATTCTGCAAGGGAATTGTTCAGAGCAGGAGCAAATACTGTCAGGCATCTTACAGGGGTAGTTTGGAAGGGAATAAAAATTGGATTTCCTGGTTGTTTTCAGAGATGAGGCCTCATTGAGCTCATAAGTGCTGCCTTGAATTTAAGGCTAAATTCAAGAAAGGGCTTTCAGAGTATGGATCTTAAAGAAGAGATGAGTCTGAAGTCCAGGAGGTGTAGTGGAAGATTTTACCTGCTGGTGCCTCCTATTTGCTTGTTGACTGTTTTGAAGGGCAGAAGGTTGCTGGGCCAGCAGGCAGAGGGTGTTCCCTGCACTCCATGGTAACCACAGGCAGAACTTGCAAGTGAATCTCCCCAAGATCTGCTAACACACAACCGAAGGCCACGTGTGTAGCCTGGGATAGCAAAGCCCGTCCCTTGGAAGTGCAGGCTTTAATGACATTATATCCTCCCCTTTCCCATTTTGCCTGCGGAGCTCAGACCAGCTCTGGGCTGAATCTGGGCCCTTTCAGGAAGGAAGTGGTTGTCTGTAGGATCTTGGATCTTGACCTCATTTACTGCAGATGTGAGAGGATGCAGGGAACAGCGGGAGGAGAATGGAAAATCTGGCAGGAAGGACTGAGGGATTTTGTCTGGGGAGACTGGACTTTGCTTAAAGTTTCAGCAGAATTATGAACAATTACTTTAATTTTGTGGACGTGTCACACCATGTGTTTTCATCCCTTTCTGTGAGGAGCCCAGTGTGACACCTTGGGTGGCTCTCACCTGTGTCCCACAGAAGCCCATGAGAGTCAATTTGAAATGCAGCCAATGCCTACACAATTTGCTTACCTGAGAGAATGATGATTTTTTTTTTAAATATCTGTACTACTTCATCTGCAAAGAGAAGTGTTGCCCCTTCTTTCCTGGGAGTCTTTGTGGGGAAGAAGCTGTTTCTGAAGCACACAGATGCACTAGTTGTCAGTGCCAGAGGGAACTCCTGAAATTCTTTCTCTACAGGAGGCTGGAATAATTTATGGCAAATATTATATGGATTTATTTGGATAAATCAAAATGGATGAAACAAATGTCTCCCTACGGAGGAAAGAATCTGGGTAAGATAGTATGTGATTGAAATTTTGAAGATTGTTGCAACCATGACTGTACTTCTTACACAGCTCTTGCATGTAATTTTAAAAACAAATTGAAAAGACAACCTAGACTTTCTCCTGTCCCACTCTTACAACAGGCACACTGGAAATGAGTAGAAATGGATCTGACAGCACCCCACAGTGTCCTGCTGGTGGGACTGAGGAGAGGATGACAAGTGACCCTCGCTGTGAGGAGCTGAAGGAGGACAGGGAGCTTTGCCAGTGTTTTGTTTGTTGGAGAGGATCTGTGGCACTTGGGAATCTGGAGCTGTGCTTGTACCATCGGCACAGGCTGATCCTGCCCTGTTCCTCTCAACAGTGCTCTTCTACTGAATGCATTCATCACAGACTTTGCTGGAACAGCCTTTCCCTTCCTGGCTCTCTCTCTCTCTCATCTTTGGCTGCCAGTCTCTGTCATCCTTGCCTTCCTCACCTCCTTACCACCTTCTCAGCTTTGAGTTCTAATCACTTAATGAAATCTTCCCCTTCTCCTCCAGCCTGAGCATGCCCACAGTTGGAACATGCTGCCCAGGGAAGTGGTTGCATCACAGCTCTGGAAGTTTTTAAAAAACATGTAGATGTGGCACTGAAGACATGGTTTCGTGGTGGAGTTGGCAGTGCTGGGTTAATGCCTGGACTTGATGATCTTGGAGGGCCTTTCCAGTCTAAACTGTTCTGTGATTCTCTGAAGTGACACTGACCCAAGAACTGCCTCCTCTTCCAGTGCACAGGCCACTAGCACACTGCAGTGAGAAGTCTGACAGAAATTTTTAACAGGTTCAAAACAAAGTATTTTTTGTGGAACCTTTTTCAGGAAACTGTAGAACCATTTTGGCAGAAGCACAGTTGGCACACAAGAAATCCAAACAGAATGGTTGAAATCTGGCAAAGGCTGAAGGAACTGAAGACAGCATCCTCTAATGGGAAGTGTCAGACAATCTCAATAAGACTACCAGTCATGCCTGGAATAATACTGTAGAGGCCTGGAGTAGGAGGCACACAATGCTGAGAGGGGAAATGACAATTTTTTCTTAATTAAATGTACAAGGTTTGTAAACAATGCTGATGTCTTTAAAAAGCACACATTTTAAAAGCACTTTTGTGTGCCAGTCCTGTAGTGTGTGTTAAAAGCAGCAAATTATGTTGTGGTTGCATTGGGTTGAGATCCTTTTTTCCTCAGGAAGTGTTTGCAGTCACCCCATGTTCAGCAGAATCAAGTTTGTGTAAGATAAGGAATAGTGGAATGTCTGTGCCAGCTTGGAGCCCTGGTCAAAATACACGGATCTCCTATTGCTTGGGAAGAAAATAAAGCTCCTATAATAACTGCTTGAATAAACACACCCAGAGGTGAAGTGTCTTCTTCACCCCAAGGCAGAGAGTGGTTGGGTTTGTCCTTCCAGTTGAGGGCAGGAGGATTCCAGTTTGTGGCTTTAGTCTTACCCACCTAAATGGTTTGGTTTCTGGAAAACAACTGCAATCCTAATAGCAGGGAAATCACATAGAATAAGATAGGATAGATAAAAGGTTGCCTATAATATTGTAGGTGAGGAATGATAACCTGACAAGATGCTGTCCTTAGATAAATTTTGACCTCCAGAATACCCCTTCTGCTTTACTTCCTGTGGGGATTTTTGCCTGTCTCAATCCCTGGCACTGTGTTCTGCAGTGAGAGAACTTTTCCTGGAGGCTGAAGGAGTTAATGCAGAGCTGGATGACAGATTAGTCCAGGACGGGCTGTGATTTGGAGTAAGAGAACTATCTCAAATATCTGGCCAGCTGCCAAGGGGATAGATGGCTTGGAAAACATACAGGGAGAGCTCTGGAGCAGCTCTGGGTGAGGATTATTTGTCAGTTTAACCACTGTGCTGCAGAGCCTGACTGACACACACAAAGTGCCTTCCATTTATATTGAGAAAAATTATTAGCAAACACATGTTTTATCTCTGGGCTGCTAATAAATTGAGTAGGAAACTCCTCTTTTATTTCCCTCCAATGTGTGTGAAAAATAGGGAAAAATATTTTGATTAGAACATTTTCACTCCCTTTTCTTCCTCTTGGTGCTGTTCTCCAGCCAGCTGTTGAGCTGATGAAGAGTGTAGAAGGGCTGTGAGAAGGGAGATTTTCTGAAAATCAGACACATTTCTCTGGGAGTTGAATGATTCAGAATTGTGTTCCACGTAATTTACCAAGGATCTCTTGTACAGATAAGAAGTCTGCCAAGCAGTAGTGCAGCTGAAGAGGTTATTTCCGTCTGCACTCCCCTGGGCACAGCTGGTAGGTGGGATGTTTCAAAAAGGGGAAATTAAGAGTCAGGATATGGTGATTGAACTCCCCATGATACCAGATCAGCATTTGGGGTTTTGTAGGTATACAAAAGTGCTGCTGTACTTTTGAATGGTGAATTTTAATTATTGCAAGCAATTTAAAGCTGCTATTTTTTTTTTACCAGCAGTTTGGTCACCTAGATGACACAAGTGAATGGCCTCAATCCACTTCTCTCTGAAAAAAGAACCATACTGAAAATATTGCCATTACATTGGACTTCTCACTGGCTGTCTTTGCCAGGAGGAGGAGGATGACTGGAAGGATTAGAACAGCAAGTTTTCTTTAAAGTCCTTTTTTCTGGAAAATTTTCCACTGTGCTAATATCTGCCAGAGCAACACCAAAAGCATTAGCAAAGGCAAGATGTTAGGGTGACGGAATTTCTGGGATTGTCAAAACCTGCTGGTCCCTTTGCCAGGAGACACCTGGAGCTGAGTCTGTCCTGGCATACTCCTCTTTGCTTGAGTGGAGTTCTACAAGTGGGAAAGGCTCCAGACAAAAGGCCAGTGTTGACATAGTTGTGGTCTCTCCAGGCCATGGTTGAGACACATCACTAGGGTGGTATGAGGGGAAGTTTCCATTAACAATTGTTCCCGGCTTGCTTCCACCACCACCACCACCACCGTGGAGCTCTGCAGCTGGATTTCCAAAAGGGCTTAATGCTCAAGAGTTCTCATTTCAGCAACTTAAATAGAGGGGCTAAGTTCTTTCCAAAACACTTGGCAGTCATCAGCCCCCATTGAGAACAAAGCTTTAAGCACATTAAACAGTCCAGCCACTTCACTGTTGTGAAAATTTGGCTGCCCGTTGCGAGCACAGAGTGTTTAAATAATGCAGACCCTGGCAAAGGCATCTGGCTCCCCATGCTGGGCACTGAGGGGCCCTTACCTTGCAGAGTGGGTTTCCTCCTTGGCCGGTTATTCCTTGTGCATGGGAGCCTCCGAGCAGCCCTTTCTGTGGCTGTTGTGACAGCTGGGGGAAGCTTGCTGACGCGAGGATTAGTCGGCTGCTGGGCACATGACATTCAGATCGCTGTGCTTATTTGACCTACCTCTGATTGCGAGGAATTTAGTGCATAAAAATAACACCCCAAACAACTTTGGCAGGAGGAGGCAGAGGGAAAGTGCCGTGCGCAGCCGGGGAGAGGAGCCCCGGGAACAATGTAACGCGAGGCCACGCTCGGCGCTCCCGCAGTGACAGCAGTGCCAAGGCCAGCACAGCCCACGCTGTCGTCTTGGATTACAACAAGTTCCAGCACCACGGAGATGTCATGGCCACTGGCCAGCAAACTAACGAAGACAGGTTCCTGGCTTGCACTATTGGCAAAACTTGATAGAATAAATAAAAATATCCCGGGTGCCAGGAGTTGCCCGATGTAAAATGCTGGACAAAGCATTTTCTGGTTTTTCTGCCTGGGGCTTGAGATACCCTCGTTAACTCTGTTGTTTTTGACGGAGTTACCGATCATTTGCAGGAGCATGACAGAACAGAGGCTGGCAGAGGTGTGTGTGCCATGTGGGCGTAGGATATCTCATAGGGCAGCACTCTTGGGACTCCTAGTGACGGTGTTTAGACACATGGTTTGTTCAGGCTTTAGTGAACACCATTCCCCTTGAACGAGCTTCTCACTAGCACGGGAACATCTTGTGTTTGCTGAAGGGCCAGGTCTGCAGTCGTGAGAGCTTCCTAGAGCAGGGAAGAGGAAATACGTGCATGGAGGGAGCAAGGCAGGACCCTGACTGCCGAGTCTTCTCCCAGACCGCTGTGGAAGTGCATCAATGTTTTGCTCTTGCATTGCTAAGATGCAATGCCTCGATTTTCCCGTGTTTAAAAGGAGCATTTTTGCCCTTTTTTCAGGGTGATATTGTAAAATTTCTTGAGGCCAGTGACTACAGAGCTCATGTAATTGTGTCATATGGCACATTATAAATGATAATACACAAACTGATCCTGTATATCAAGAACTTCAGCAATATTTAAATACCGGCTCTCTCATGTGGGACAATTAGAAAGCTGGGCCGGATTTCACAGTCCATTTGACTTTTAGAAACACCCTGCAGGCTCACCAGAAATGTTATAAAAGTACTCAGAGCTCATGTCTTGCTTCATTTTTGTGTTTATTACAGAATGTGCACCATTTCTAGGTGCATCCATCTGTGTATTTGTCTGCAGTAAGGAATACCTGACTACTGCGGAACAGGCACTCACCCAAGGAGCTTTTCCTGTGTTTCCTCCTTTAAACGAGGCCGTGGCAGCCCATCCATCCATCAGCGATGGATCGGCCCGCACGGCCGGCAGGGCTGCCGGGGTGTGCGGGGTGCGCGTCCCTTGACGGGAGGTGACACCGGCGCGGGGAGGTGACTCGGACCCGCACTCCGCCGTCTCCAGGAGGGATGAAGCTTGTGAGAAGCCGCTCCGCAGCCACAGCCTTGCTGGCCGAGCCTCCCCGCGGCTGTCCCGGTTATCCCGGAGCGCTGCGCTGGGAACGCGCCCCCGTCACCCGCGGCACCGCGGGCGGGCCGGGGAAATGCCGCTGCCGCCGCCGCTTCCCGGTTGTATTAACGGGGGACAGCTGGAAACGCCACGTTCCCAGCCCCGAGAGCGGGGAGAAGCCGCTGGCAGCGCCGGTTCCTGGCTGGATTAACCGGGACGGCGGGCAGCGCCACGTTTCCAGCAGCGCGTCCCGAGCCAGGGGCGGCAGCGCTCCGCAGTGGCACGATGCGTGCAGCATCCTTTCCTCCCGCTCCTTCTCCTGCAGCCACATCTGCGTTTTGTTAACTTTGATCCTCCTTTTCTCCTCTCTCCGGCCCTCACCAGCCTTTCCTGGAAGCTGATTTTATCAGGTCTAAAATAGGAGTTACAAAAGCTGTCCCTTAGCAAGGCCTGCACAGCGCAATTCCCCCGGTGCATTTTCCGTGCGTTTCCCATTTTATTAAAATAAAAACTACATTGTTAATGCTGGCCTTGGAATTAGAAATGGCATGTAATGTTTACTGTTCTACACCCTAAATGTTGCAGTTGCGGGCACAAGTAAGGAAATATTACACAGCCACAGGATGTTTTTGTAGTTGTCATGAAAGCCATCATATTGCTGAAGTCAAAGTGAATTAGCAAATAGCCAAAATTATAAAAGAATATCTGCTTCAATCAGAAGTCCTCCCTCTGAAGTCTGTGAGGCTTCTACTTCTGAGGCATGTGAAAACTTCTGAAAATTTGCTCCCGGGGATAGTCCACGTTTAGGCAGCTGACTTCGGGATCCTATTTTTGGAACCTTTGGTTGAGCTTTTAAATTGGATTTTTAGTGGGAATGGTGCCCGAATTGGTGCTGTAGGATCTTGAAGGCTTTATCTAAAATCAAAAAGAGAAAATTGGGAGGTATATCACTCATTTTCTGGGGATATGCTCCTTTTTATTAGATTTTATATACCATAAAAGAGAAGTGCAGCATCAATTAGTGCCTTCTTCATTTTTGCAGAGCGCCATTAAGGAATCTTTGCAGCCTTTCATGTTGCTGGTTTCCTTCACTGACTTTTAGAATATCCCTGGTAGGATTTCATAAAGAATAAACAGCAGTCTCCTTGGAGTGCTTCAGCACAGCTGAAAGTACACTTTCATGAGATGCTATTCATGGCAAGTACTGTACATTGTTTGATTGTAAAATAAACATACCCTCAGGGGTGTAACTGCGAGGGGTTACAGTGTGCTGATAGATCTGAACTAAAGGACAGTACTTACGATCTGTTCCTGAGGGTGGGATCCTAATGAAGTGGCACAGGTTGGAGCAATATATCTTCTACCTGCAGTCCAGTGCAACTCAGTATTGGATTCAGTGATGTCATGTGGGAATCCAAGATTAGCAGCCAGAGTTAGGAACAGATTCTGAATATAAAGGCCATTAGCATGTCTGGATCAGAATATGCACCTTGCAGAACGGGCAGTCTAATATTTAGCAAGCATAGATACCAAATCTGAAGGGAAAGCTGAAAGAATTATTGCTGGTAAAGTATGTGGAGATCGTCTAAAACCCTTTAATACAAATAACATATTTTTTTCTAACCCAGCTGTATTTCTCCTGTATTTCTGCAGGTCAGATCTTGCCAGCAAACCGGAACACACCGAGCCCCATTGATCCTGAGACTATCCAAGTTCCTGTTGGTTATGAACCCGACCCTGCAGACCTTGCTCTGTCCAGCATTCCTGGCCAGGAGATGTTCGATCCTCGCAAGCGCAAGTTCTCCGAAGAAGAGCTGAAACCCCAGCCCATGATTAAGAAAGCTCGCAAAGTCTTCATCCCAGATGACCTGAAGGTAATTTGGAACTGGTGACAAGGTGATTCCTACAGGGTCTCTGACAGTTGCTCACTGAGGTACAGGTTTGGAGCATGAATCTCTTTTGTCATGTAAGGGAAATCTTTCAATCTAAATGTGACTTTGCTGTAGAATAAAACTGTTTGATGTTGTGGATTAGACTGAAGGGAGGATGTCCCTTATTAGTTATGCAACAGTTGAAATTCATGAGCTCAATATTCATTTCCTTTGTATGCCAGAAACTTCCTGCTTGACCTTGGACAAGCTTGCTTTGTCCCATATTTCCCACTTATGAAACAGCCTGATCACATTTCCTTTTTCTTCATCCTCTTTCTATTCATGTTTCCTTTTTCTTCATCCTCTGTCTATTCAGCACAGGCTGTGAATCCTTCAAGGAGAATGGAGGACCCTGATGCCAAACTGAAGTATATTGTGTCTTATTTGGAAGTTGCTGTAGTTCTGTGTTTAATAATGAATGAGAACACTATAGTAAAAACTATTTCACTAATATATATTCACTAATCCAGGTGAAAGAATCTAGACAAGTGGTAGGAAAACAGAAGAAAGCAGATTTTTTCTGATGAGAAGTGTGTTTTAATACAATATAGAAAATACAATACTACATCAATATGTTAGAAGAAAGAGTCTGTGCCACTCACTGCTTCTGAGATGTGAAGAGTAAAGTGCATGAAGATAGCAGGAAAATGGATCCAGGTTATCAAACACTCTGAATATTATTTGCAAAGTTGTTTTCCCAGTATGTGCTTTCCAAGAGGATCTCTTTTATCAGAGGCAGTCGGGGCAGAATTTCATTCTGCTGTTGCTGCTGCCCCCAAGAGACACAGCCTGAGAGGCTGATGGAGTCAGTGGGAATCCCTGGCTGCATGTGCAGGGAGCCTGGGATGCCATGTGTTTGCACCAGATTGACAGCATTAGGGAAAGTAGCTATTTTTATCCCTAAGCATGCTGCAGTGCAAGTTAAAACCACAGAAATCACAATTGCAGTAGTGTCCAGGTTGCTGACACTCAGCTTTCCTTTGCAAAGGTTTGCCTGCACTTTGTTGCTTACCTGGGCAAGTTCTACTGCCTGTGATGCCCTGTTGGGTGGCAGTGCCAAAGGGAGAGGTATTTGCTGCAGGAGTTTCTTCCTTTGTCACGTTTCCCAGGTACCTTTATGCATCAAAGCAAGCTTTTGGCAAAGGTCCTGTTGGCCAGAGGTGGAAGCCAGCAGTGCAGCACAGGAGTGAAGCAGGAGCTCAGGGTCTCCCATTCCCTCAGGATCATCCCATGGCTTGCCCTTGAATCGTTTCCGAGCACTTGACCCAAGTGCTGCTTCTGCCCTGGCGTGTGGAGCAGCCTCTGGGTTCTGGGGGAGGGTAAGCAGATTAGACCAGTCAATCGTCTCTGGGCTGCATGTGATTTGGAAATGCCAGCCTTACCTCTTTCAGGCCTGGATTAAGGGATTTGCCATAGCAATTTGTTAAAATAAAGAGGGATGAAGCCTAGGTGGCACACTAATAAATTGCTTAAAGCTGATTTTTATGGAGTGAATTGAGATGGGAAATTATAAACACGATTTGGGTCATAGCTTTTTCCTCCATGCTTGTATTTTGGAGGATTTTGTGGGGCCCTATCTACGTACAGGTGAAGAGCCATTTAGAGATAATGCTGGCTCCAGATCAGCATTCCTGCACACTTCGTTGGGCCAAAGTGATAGAAAGCAGTTCAAGAGCCCTCCTGCCAGCAATTGTTTTGCTCCTGCTTTGCCTTGTGCAGCAGCAGAAGGTGCAGAGCAGCAGGATTAGGCTGGGCTGAGGGACCCAGGAGTGGTGGATGTTTGCTCAGTGCAGCATAGGAGCATCTGGGTCTCCTGCCCTGTGCTGGTCCTTGGGAGCTGCACAGTGAAATGGAAGCATGTTAAGATAAAGAAAGAGGGAGTTTGAGCTCTATGACTTGGCCAGGCAATATGAGGGTTGAGTGGCTGCATCACTCGTGCTCTGCATGGGACTGAATTTCACTTTTCACAAGAGATTCTGCCTGCTTTGTATTTCCTGAGTTGTTCCAAAGTTCTAGAACTTAATTCAGATACGAAGCCACATCAAAACTTCTATTTTGCTGAAGGCTATTTCATTGGAAGAGTGGAAAAATCAGGTGAAATTCAGTAGTTACTTTGAGTCTTTGACACACCAATGCAGTAAGGTGATCTAGAGGCAAGTCTTCAGGGATAACACTTTGAGAATGTGTTAGCTTATCAAACCTCAGGGGGCAGTGGACCTATTTCTGTCCAATGCTTTTTTTTTTTCCACAGTCAAAGCCTATTGCACTGATCTCTGTAGTTGGTCCCAGAGCAGCCATCATCGCTGTGCCAAGGAATCCTCTTGCAGTGACTTAGTGGTGCAGGCAGGAACATTTTGGGGCTCTGTAGAGTGCTTTGAACATTAGAAAAGAGCAGAGCATTAGATGAAATGGGTGATAGCAACACAGAGAGTGAACCAGGTGTTGGCTGGCAGTGCTGAGCAGGGCCAGAGGTACCTGGTGCTGCTGCTGCCACCGTGCAGGGTGAGTCATGGCACAGGAAGGTGGATGTGCTAACTAGGTCAGCCTGGCTGGGAGATGGATTGTACCTCCAGAACATTGTTTCACTTTTCCTTGGGGGAATTCCCTGTCAGGAGGATGAGGGGGTTAGTGTAAGCATTTTGACAGAAACATGTGAGGGCATCTGCGCTGCCAGGGCGGCTTGTGCCGTGCAAAGCTGTAACTCCAGTCCTGCTGTGCCACAGGGTGACACTGGAGCCACCCATGTGGCTGCTGGGAGCTGGTGGGCAGCTGTGGGCTCGATATTTTCTGGGCCTGAGAATTGCTGAGCTCTTCCCAAGGGAAACTTTTCAACAGTTTTTCTTTTTCCCAAAACAACCTTGTGTAAACAATATTCCTTTCCCATAACAACAGGTGTTGTTTGCTATTTCTGTTCCTCAGCCAATGGGAGAGGTGTCAGTGCTATGGACCAATAACGTGCCTTTAGCACAGCGTGTTATAAAAGGGCTGAATGAATTGTAAATAAACCTTCTGATTTCTACTGCCTTCTGACTGGAGTCAAGCATCTTTATTTTGTGTCCTATTGCAACAGGCAGCTTAACGTTGTTGTACACTACAATGACACAGACACCGACTTCAGAAGGTTGAAAATGACTCNTCTCTTTGTTTACAGAAAATTCCCTGGGAAAAGAATTTCAGAAAACCAAAACATCTCAGGCACGAAACCAGGGCTACATCAGCTCCGGTGTTTTCTGTACCAAAATCTAACACCTCTGTTTGGTTCTCTGTGTGTGTGTGTGTCTCACGAGCAGGACGACAAATACTGGGCGCGGCGCAGAAAGAACAACATGGCAGCGAAGCGCTCGCGGGACGCGCGGCGGCTGAAGGAGAACCAGATCGCCATCCGCGCCTCCTTCCTGGAGAAGGAGAACTCGGCCCTGCGCCAGGAGGTGGCCGACCTGAGGAAAGAGCTGGGCAAGTGCAAGAACGTCCTGGCCAAGTACGAAGCTCGGCACGGCCCCCTGTAAATCTTGAAGGGGGGGGAAGTGGTTTAATTTTTTTTTTTTCTCTTTTTGCTTTTTTTTTTCTTTTTTTTTTTCTTTTTTTTCTTTCTTTGTCGCGGGTTGGCATTTGACTAGATGGACAATGTGTTTCCTGTTTGATAGCACCACACCCAAACCAACCTTTTCTGTCTTCAGCACTTTACCAGAAGCAGAAACAAAACTGACTTAACGTTGGTTTTTTTTGTTGTTTTGGTTTTTTTTCCCTTTTTGTTTGCGTGTACGTGTCCCTGCGTGCGTGTGCGTGTGCACATGTGTGTGCCCAGGTCTGTGTCTGTGGGTGTGCATGTGCGTGGGTGCGCATCTCAGCACTTCCCATTTTTATCAGCCCTCTTCAAAGGGTGCCACATTTTTACCTGGACTGTTGAGAACTGCCATAGTAAGCTTTTTATTTCCTTTTTTTTTTTTTTTTCCTTTTCTCTCTTCAGTGCTGCTTCAGAGTAGGGGTTTTATGTTCTCGTAATCAGTTCCATCCTCCTGATTTACTTGGAAAGATCCCAGCATAAATTACAAAAAAAAAAAGGAAAAAAAAAGAAAAAAGAAAAAAAAAGTAGATCTCAGTTTTTTTCGAGAGTAACAAGCTATCGTTTTAAGTCTGTCTAATCAGAAAAGTTAACATGCTAATAAAGTGCACAAATAATAATTTAGTACTACACTGCAGAACTATTAATTTATAGATCGCTTTCGTTGTATTTTTAAGTTTTGGTGATAATTGTCTTCAGATTTAAAAGTGCTGTTAGACTGAGTTTAGCTATACTCATGATAGATCCCATAATGGCTTCTCTGTAGCTACTAAGGTTCCTTTTCTCTCCACGGACCCCAGGTAGGTAGGTAGGAGTTGTTGGTAGAGCACAGAGTGTGTACCTTGCACTGCCTGTACCTGAAGCAATAATCCTGCGTGCATGCTGCCCGGATGTTCCCAGTGGACGTGGGATGGTTCCCTACCCAACAGGAGTCTAGATGTCTTTAACAAGGAGTTCCAAAAAGTCCCAGGCACGTTCCCATGAGCATGCTGACTGTGTCCCTGCCGTGGGGGAGCGCATGTGTAAGGAGCAGGATCAGTAGTTGAAAACGAGAACAAAATTAAATAGCGTCAAATCAGATCTGATGTCGAAATCAGAGGGGCTTTTCTGTTTTCAGTTAGTTACTCCATTTCGTGATTACAAGTTGAATAAATACCTAAATTAAGTTGGTTTTTTCCCATGTTTTGTAATATATTTTCTGTGGATTATATCTTGCTGTTAAAAAAAAATCACTTTTATTCAGTTAGAAGTCACTGGTTTGCAAAGCCCATTTTTTCCTAGTGATTGTTGTTTTGAGTGTGACATGAACTGATGGTTCTGAACTTTATTGTTTTAAACTCTCTGCTTTTGAACATGTATGTTCTAATATAAAGTGGACTTCTGAAAAATGAATGTAAGAGACACTGGTGTATTTCAGAGGGGGATGGTGTTGTCATATACTGTGGTTAATCCAATCAATCTAAGTGTTTACTCTAGACCAAAAGGATAGATATTATAAAATGTATAAAGTTTATACAGAATAATTATAGTATGTTTGTTTTGTACAGTATTTTTCAAGTACAAATACTGACAATGTATTTTGAAAGACATATATATAACAAAAAGAAAAAGCTATTCCATGTTTAAAATATATAGCAAAGATATATATTCTCCATTATGTATAGAAAGGAAATGCTTAGGGGTTTGTTGGTTGTTGTTTTCTTTTTTTTTTTTTTTAATCTGTAATATTTTAAGCCTGGCACACTGGCATGTTCTGTGCTTTAAATTAAATTTTTATGGAAGTAATATGGCTTTCCAGGATGTTCCGTATTACTGAAAAAGAGAGACTTTTTTATTTTTCATCAGAAACACAGAAAGAAACTGTTTAACAGGGACAAAGCACAACATGGATTTTAGTCAACTATGGATTGGACATTACAACATTTTGTAATGGCAGAAAAATAACATATAACACAAAACCACTTGTGGTCATTTCCAATCTGCTGCTGCTGCTAGAATCTGTTTCCAGCTGAATTTTTTTGTTATAAACAGCTCAGATCCTGCACACAGCTGTGTGTACTGCATACAGTTAGTAACGTGAGGAAAATACGGTGCTACATGTCTTGCTCACAGTTTTTTAAGTGTTCTGACATTATTTTCAAATAAAAAGGTTGTTCATTCCATTAAATCATTACTCATGCTTTCAGGAGATGGCTGTAGAGAGCTCAGCATTTTGGTCAGCATTAAAAACACCCTTGCATGGATGGCATTTCTCCAGTATTTTTCCACAAACTTGTGGGTGTCCTGTAAGGTGCAGTGCTTGCCCGTGGACCATTTGTTCAGCAAATTGCATTTCCATGTGCTGCAGCAAGGTTTGGAGTGCAGTGAGTTATTAATCCCTAAAGGTCAGCAGAAGGCACTGCAGGGGACAGGAGGCACAGTCGGGGTCCCTGCTGCAGCCCCTTGGGAACTCCACTGGTTTTCCCTCTGGGAGAAGCCTCAGAGCTGCTGTGGACACACCTTTAAGCAAACTGCAGCAGTCTCTAATCACCCCCACAAAGGGCGTTTTTGGGGTGACTCAAGGGCAGAGTGAAGTCAGTGGTGCCATTGCTAGGGCAGGCTGTGACCACAAAACTTTGTGTAACATGCAAAAAGCAGCTTGATAAAGGAAAAAAAGGATTCTTTTGTTTCTTTGGGCAGGGATGGGGTGGGACCTGGTTGAAAAGTGGCTATCACAGGTTTGTTGAGGCATGGCCACAGAGGAGCACAGGGGTTCCTGGCTCCAGAGCTGCTTCTGTGCCTCCTGCTCCCATCCCGGGACTGGGATGTCACAGGCTGCAGCTTCTCTTTTGGGGTGGGGACTTTCTGAGCAGCCTGTGGGACTTAGGCACTCCCCACTTCTGTGGGACTTAGGTGCTCTGTCTGCTCCGAAAAGCTCACCTGGGGAAAAAAAAAATTAAACAGGAAAAAAAAAAAGGGCAAAATATGTGGGCTTAAAACTTGGGAAATCCCCACGTTCACTATCCAAGTTGTTTCCCTTAAATAAAAATGAAAATAAATAAATGAAAGTTCAGCTCATTTTCAGTTCCCAAGGACAGCTCAGCTGGGCTCATCACACCTCTGATGGCTTTGTTGCTCATGAAGGAGCTTTTAGGTATAAGAAATTGTAATTTTATAAAAATAGAAATATATATATTTGCAGAATAATTAATAGCTTATCTGAATAATTCACTGACCTCTATTACACTATAAGCATTGGTAAAATGCTTGTCTTCTTTTTTTTTTTTTCTGAAACTTAGAAGTGGATTTTTTCTTTTTACAAAAGAATGCCCTCTAGAAATCAGTGGGACTGGAGATGGATTTGTGCATCTGAGCACCATGGGGGTCTCTGTGGGAAAGCCTGTGGCAGAGGAGGCAAGGCAGGGGTATTTCTCTTTCTGTTTGGAGGTGGTGCTGAAGTCACTAAACCAAGCACCATGGAAATAAGTTCTGACTTGAATCCACAAAAGCAAGAAATTCAGAATGCAGGGGAGGAGCCAGAGCAGGCACCAGGGATGGGATCAGTTCAGACCCCTCTCATTTGAATATCTTGCCTCTGTGGGTTTGTAATACCCCCAATTATTGCTTTAAAATTATTTTTGCATGTAATTTTACAATAGAGATGTGCTGTTTATTTTTATTTTGTTGACTTTTTTATGTGAAGAGTAAAAAAATTATATTAAAACTTACATGTGATCAACCATCGTATTTCTGGCAACACCACAAGACAGAATTAAATACAAGTTTAACAAATAGATCAAATTATCTGTATGACGAGAAATGGTTTGCATCCTGTATGCTGTTCAGCCCAAATCTTTTTTTTT
>VXBB01023185.1:276740-302202 GCA_013399915.1 Illadopsis cleaveri
AAACTTTTAAATTTTTCTTCTCTCAGCTTTTGGTGTATCAATGGTGTATCAGGGCATGGGGCTTTAGGGAGGGAATTTTTCTCCCCCATCCTCTGGTCTGTCCCACCAGGGGAGGGATCCCAGCTAATTTGTGGGGGGCAAATATCCCCCAACCTTCCCACCCAACCAACACACCAGGGTTGGATGTAACCACAGCAAATATGTATTTACATGAGATAAAATAATTCAAATTATACTATAATTAGTGCTATTTGCCATTTGAACAAAAACATTTTATTTTATATATATATATATGTAAGTAAGAAAGTAGTACAGTGGAAGCACCATTTCCATATATACATTATACACTTTATATATCATGAGATGTGGTCACGTGTTAATTCACTGTAAATTCATACAGTAAATTCATAAAAATGCTGCATATCAAAGAGTACTTTTCATTGTAGTGTACAACATAGCTCATTCATTTTACTCTCCATTATAGCTCATATTTTATATGGACCACGTGACAGATAATACATACTACAGGCTTTAGGTATCTAGTTTATATAAATAGATACAGCCTGGGAGAGAAAAACTGTAACTCAGGACTAACCCTTCCTGTACACAAGTTATTAAATATGTGTACATATATATATCTATATATTTATAGCTGGGTACAGAGCATGATATATAGGCACACATACCTATAAAAGTTTGCATTTTAATATACATAGTACCTATTGTGCACAAAATGTATGTTTTAATAACACACTGACTCAATCCCCCCCTCTGTGTGTGCATGCTTTCGTCAGTTTAAAATATATAGCTATAATATAAATTCATATCTTTTAATACACATATTAAAGATATGTGTGTGTATGAATTTATAAATGTATAAATTAAAATTGCATTTTCATATACCACGATTAACATAATTGCTTTTAGCTCCTTATTTTTATACACCTTTATAAATATATCAATAGCTTTATTAAGACAAAGGTTTTTAATGGGACAGAAAGTGTATTTGACACACACGTGCATCTGCACAAGCACATATAAATAGAGCTATACATTGGCTAATTATACTTTCATAGAGAGTATTTAACAGCATTTATTTTATTAATAAACCTTTATAACTTTTTAAAAAAATTATTGCTATAAAAGTCTGGTTTTGCCATATATGTTAGGCACCAACTATAATTGCTACAATACACAAACACAGTGTGAGCACACACACCCTTGTAGTTCTTTCTCTCTGTGTTTGATATATTTACAAGTTTAATAACTGCACTTAGGCTAGCAGAATTTACTGCTTGAATAAAACTTTTTAATGCACATGAAAAATATATTTGCTTGTTAGAAACAAGAAAAATATTTTATTGCTTTCATATTGCCTTTATGATACTTGCTCTGAATTATGCACAAGAGTTGTCATAATATATGTGCATTTCCACATTCACCTGTGTGCCCATATAGCTCTGGGTGTCTGTAGACTGTATATATATAGAGAGAGAAAGTATATATAATATATGTATATGAATGTATATATATGTATATATACATATATATCCATATTTATGTATAGTGTATATATACATATATATCCATATTTATGTATAGTGTATATATACATATATATGTATATATATATGAAAATATATATAAGATATGTACATTTCCACACTCACCTGTGTGCCCATATAGCTCTGGGTGTCTGTAAACTGTATATATATATAGAGAGAAAGTGTGTGTGTTTATATACATATATATAGATATATATGTATATATACACTATACATAAATATGGATATATATGTATATATACACTATACATATATATGTGTGTGTATATATATGTAGTGTGTCCATATACTGATGTGTACACTGATATAAATTCAGTAATGTTTTCATACAGCACACTTAGCAGCATTGAATAATCTAGGTTAATGTTTTTATATTTCTAATTATGTATTTTATTTTTACCTGCTGTAAAAGTCTCTTTGTTCTACAAATTCTGTTATACGTACAGACACGTATATGTGCACACACACACGTGTGCACTCCCTCCAGCTGTCTAGTCAGAAATTTAATAATTTCATTTCCATGTAGCATATGGAACAATTAATAAGGTTTCTAATATTTTTATATGAAGATTCATCTAAAAATTGTTATCACTGACAGGTAAAGATCTGAGTATAAATATATAGTATCTGTTGTGCACCAAAAATGTGTTTCAATAAACCAGAAATGCTCAGCCCCTCTGTACACACACATGTCTCTGTCACAGAGGTTTTCATGTACACACTCAGCACAGGTTATAAAAAAGGGATATTTTTTTACCCAGAGACGTGCGTATAAAACAATGTGGTTTGAAGGTTAAAAAATTATATTTTCATGTTGTTTTAAAAAGCTAGATTTATATTTTTGATTTTTTTTTCAAAAATACATGAAGTAGATTTTATTATTATGAAGACCAATAATTGCTACATGGGACACAACATGTGTTTCTTCTAATACACACACTCACCCTGTCCAGGTGTTTGTGCACATTTATCTTTACATGCCCACAACCAGAGACATTAAATAATTATATTTCACACTGCCAACTCAACAGCATTTTCTTCATTAATATGAATTTAGAGCTTTTTGTATCCACATTTTACTGCTACAAAGATTATATATTGCTATATGTGTTATTTATTATGTACAAAATATATTTGTTATAATGCAGAAACACACAAGACCTCCTTGATTGCCTCTGTGTGTGCTTTTATCAGCCTTTTTATTATTATATTTTTATATAAAGTATAGAACAGATAATACATAAAACATGCATTTGGAGGTGTTTTATTTTTTTTAATTTACATTATATGACAGGATTTTCACATATGATGAGGTATTTATTAGTACACATTTACATATCCAGAGAAAATTTAAGAAGTATTATTAATACAGCATAGTTAGTAGCATAAATATATTTAAATACGTAAATATTTAGAATAAACTGTCTCCTCTCCACCCCAAGCCCAGGAGACACACCCCAAACACATCTTTATGAGGAGCCAAAAGCTTATTTTGGAGTAGTTTTCCACAGCTTTTGCCACTTTGAGGTCCTAACACTTTTGTTTTACCCCACCTGCTTTGACTTCAGGATAAATTTGCTGAATTTAACATTTCTGGGTTCATTCTTGGATGAAACGATCCCAGAAAATATATTATTTTAAAATAAAAAAAAGAAAAAGACTGGCGAAGTCTGGTCCCGAGGCGTTCCCTTGGCCGGGCCCAGGCTCAGCTCTGGCTGTTCTGGAGCACCCACGTTGCTTTAGGGCTGGGTTTGCTGTTTCTTTTTAACTTTTTTTACTCAAGTCCCCGTTTTCATGAAACCCGCGAGAATTTAAGAATCTCTGAGATGCTTTAAATCCTCTATCACCCTTTGCCCAGCTGCTTAAAAAACATTAAAAATATTATTCCGGAGCCAAAGACACTGCCGTACCCACGGGAAGTGTGGACGGTGAAAAATGAATCCTTGATATTGCATTTAAGAGGAATAAATAGGATTTGTCATTGTGACTGTGACCGGTGCGTTTCCGCAGCGTATTGGGTGTTGTTTTTTAGGGTTTTTTTAAACATATAATCATTCCCTAAATGCAAATGTGAGTGGGGAAGTGGGAGAGATGGACGGTGGAAATGCTGAGAGCGCTGCCGAGCCGACACAAGAGGTCACACCAGAGCCGTGAGCGGCTCCCGAGCGCTGGGATCTGCTGCAAAACCCCGCCAGCTTTTCCTCTTGAACATCGCCTTTGTCCTCCCCCAGGTGTTCCTCCCTCGGTGCTGCTGCCGCAGGTGAGGCCCTGTGAAGATCTCAGTCCCCGGAGGTCAGGGGACAGGCACGGTGTCACCTCAGCAGGGCCACTGCTCTGCCCGAGCCCCTTGTGAGACATCGGGGGCTGGAGGTGCCGGGGTGCCCAGAGTGCTCCAGCTGCTCCCGGGGAGGGTCAAACACACTCGGGCTGAAAAGGAAGGTGCTCAATCATTTTGCACATTCACGTGTGGAGTCCTCCTGTTTTGAGGAGGCTGAAATCTGATCTTACTCTCCTTGTGTTATCTCCTCCCTTGACCCAAACCCTAAGACTCCTCCCCTGCAATACCCTATAAAACCCCACCACCCTGCCCCTGTGGGATCTTCGTCTTCTCCTCTCCCCCCGGCCCGGGGGGAAATAAAAATGGATTCTCGAGCTTAATAAAACAGAGACTTGTCTCGTCTGTTTCCCTGCCGGCGACTGTAACCTCCCTGGGCACGATGATCACTGTTGCCTCACACTGCAACATTCACGGACCCAATTTTAATTGAAATGTGAGAATTAGCCCCACCTGCAGACGGCACCCAACAGGCAGGTTTCACCTGGGATGGATGAAAACAGTCAGAGGTAATTTATTGTAACCAGAACTTTGGCCCAGCAACCTCTAACCTGTATTTCGTTCCCTGCTTTCCCTCTCCACCTTTGCAGCCTCCAGACAAAAACATCACCCCTAGGAGAGGACACAGCCCCCTGCTCAGCTGTGTCAGCCCTGGGGCCACCTTGCAGATGAACTGGTTGCCCCATTCCGGGGTCCCAGTGGCCCTGGAGGAAACATGGTTTGTTAATCAGATGTTTTTCCACCACTGATTTAGGGCTTTTTGTGTTTCCTGGTGTTTTCGACTCGGATTATGAAATACAAATGATGCTGTGCACCCCTGTGCCACCTTGATCTATACCTGCAGGTCAGCATTTGGCACAGCTTGTTCCATTTTCCAACAAAACCCCTGGTGGTAAGGGTAAACATGGCACAGGTGGCTTTGGGAACACAGGTCAGCCACAAATTTTTTGGACAAGTCCTATCCCAACAGCTCAGCCAACCCTGCTGGGCAGCATAGATGGCAGGAAATTTCAAGGGCTTGTCAGTATCAGAGCTGATGTCTCTGTCATCAAAAGCAGTGAATGGCTCAGTGATTGGCCCATGATTAAACCCCACCTTGGCCCTAACTGGGGTGGCAGGAATGCAGTGCCCATGACACAGCGCTCACCCCCGGGATGCTGTGTGTGCTGGTTTGGGGGTAGGGTTAACTTTCCAATGCCCCTCTCCTGAGACATGGGATTACAGCTCCTGCCTCCACCTCTCTCTCCTTCTGCACTGTCACTAATTTCTCATGTCCCTGTGTCACAGCATCAGCTGGGAAAAGTGTCTGGAGCCTGGAACATCCTGCTGGCTCTGTCAAACAAGGTGGAAGGGAAGCAAGATTGAAGGGACTGAGTTTGTTTAAATCCAGAGGAGAAGAAAGCAAAGGAGGAAGTGAGTCTCCAGCTACAGAAAACCTGCCTGGAAGGGCTCTTCTCTGAGCTGCTGCAGACAGGACAAAGTGTAACAGGCTTAAAATACAGCAAAGAAAACAGTGCTTGGGCAGCCGGAAAAAAAATAAAAATCAAGAGGGCAGAGGGTGAAACATTGAAATAAACTGCCTGGGAGGATTGTGAAATCCCCATTATTAGAGGCTTTTTAGAACAAGCCTGTCAGGACTGACAGGCAGAGTCCATCCTGCCCACAGGCAGAGGAGGGGCTAAAAATACCTCACAGTCCTTTCAATCTTTATTTTCAGTGTTTTAGCAGAAGGCTGATTAAGCTGCTCAGCACCACCATCAGCTTCAAGACAAAAGCCATTTCTGCTCAAACATATTCATACATTAAGACACATATTAAAAAATAAAATCCATATTCCCCTCCTGGACCAATCCTGAGCTTCCCACATTCATGGGTTTTGATTAGAGAAGACAGTTGAGTTCCCACAGCAACAATGCTCAATCCTCCAGCATTTAAGAGGCTGCTAAATCCTTGCTGGTTGAAGCCAAAAGTGCCACAGGTTCCCCATGTTCAGTAGGTGTTATGGGATGGGTTTCAGTGTTTCAACACCCACAATAACTACCACTCTCCATCCAAACATCCTGTGGGTTGCTCTGAATGTCCTGTTGGAGAATGGCTCAGTTCCTGGCTGGCTGTGTCACAGGAGCCACATGCCACATCTGGTCACACCTCTGGGCCTCTCCTGGAAGCTACCACCACCCACCAGGCAGCAGGTGCCTGCTGGAGCCAAACCACTCCTTCATTCAGTCTCTATCAACAGCTTTTCACCTCTGAAAATTTAAGGGAGATTTGCAAAGGCACCTAAAGGATTTGGGCACTCAAATCCATGCCAGCAGGGCTGGGGCTGTTAAGCAACAGAGACATCTGAACAGATCCCTGAGAGCACACGAGCTTCATTAGCCAATGATGTAATTTACGTTACAAAATTGGCCTCCCTGCCAGCCTTCTGCAACAGGATTTTGGCTCCCCAGCTTCTCCTTAGGAGCAAGCAGCCTGGTTCTGCAAAGGGGACAAGCACTGCCACCCTCACTGCACACCACAGACAGGAGGAGGATGCCTGGGGTGGAAACAACCTGGAGACAGGCACCCAGCTCAGTACCACCATCCACCAAACACCACTCAAACAGGAATCTGGAAACTCTTTTCTCTAAGAGCCCTGCTTGCCCTGGGGCTTGGACCTGTGAGTGGAAGTGCTCTGTGCGTTCAGCTGGGACAGGTGCTCTCTGCTGAGTTCCCCAGGCAGGCTGCAAAGCTCAGGCCAACCCCAAGGCTGAGCAGCCTGGGGTGTTCAGCCTCAGGGCAGTGCTACCACACCACTGCTGCCTGTGCCACTCGGGCAGTGCTGGGAATGCCAAGCTAAAGGTATCCCAACACTTCCAACAGCCACTAGAGAACATCTCAGGTGTCTCCTGTCCATTCCCTTCCCTCTGACAGCAGTTGGTGAATTTATTCAGACAAATGGTGACTGAAACACTCCCAAGCAGCAGGATGGAGCCCCTGGCTGCTGGAGCACAGTGGTCCATGGCACAGGCTGAGAAAGGGAAGGCAGAAAAAGCACCCACACCCTGGAGCCAGCCTCGCTGTGCCATCCTGATCACTCTTTTGTCAACTATTTTTAGCTTTAACCTTATGGCACCTATTGATGGGTGAAAGCAATCAGCAGCAGAGCCCAACATCCTGCACTCTTTAAAAATAGCCAAGCATGGAGAAAAGATTTAGTCGAGCACATGATGTGACCATGACAGCCCTGGCCCTCAGGGACATCTCGTGGCTGAACACACCAGACCCAAGTAAAGAACTGTGTAGAGGTTCTGAGCAGGAGGGGCATTTAAGCAAGAAAAAAACCTATGAAAAATGTTAGTATCTTCTCTTTAACTTGCTCATTCCAGCCCCAACAATGTGCATTTTATAGAATAGCCTGAGTTGAAAGGGTCCCACAAGGCCACTCAAGCCTCCTTGGAAAAGACTTCCTTACTCACCTAGACCTGGGAGATGGCAACACAATTTCTTACCATAATCACAATTAGTTAAGAGGAATGTGGAGCAGACAGGATTGGAACAGCAGCCTGCTTTTAGACCTCTTTTTGTTAACAGGAAGAAAAATGAATATTGTCTTTGTGCATTCCTCGCTGTTTAATTTAAACCAATACAATTCAAATGAGCACTCTTGGATTCTTAAATGAAGCCCTGCATTTAACAGAATTATTTTTCGATGCACAGGATATTGTGTTATTAAAACATGACCTAAGAAGATATCCAGTATTCAAAGCACCTGCTGCATCTCAGACACCTTCTGGAAAGGTCCATCTGAAATGTTTCCTTTCCCAGCTTCATTTAGACTCAGCCTACTTGTATCACCTCTAAAACCTAGAGGCATAAAAAACACAGAATCAAGTGCTTTCAAAAACATTTGCCTCAGGAAGACAAAGAAATCCCATCTCTGTACTGCAGCAAGCATTACTGGAAAAAGCACTATCCTTACTCCTGAGAGGAATCAGCCTCAAGAGCTGCAATTAGATGGAGGGGGGAAAAAGAAAAGACTAATTGATATGCTGGCTTTTCAGACAAACACGTTTTTAGTTCAGCTTGTCTATATTTTATGCAATGATACTCCTCCAGGGATAGGAGCAAAATTATGTATTTCAATGTTCTAAGCTGAAAAAAATCCCAATATATAATGGTATAAGAAAATTGACCCAGAAAAGCAAAAGGGAAAAAGCAAGTTCTAAATATTGACCAAAATTTAGAAATATATTTTTTTCCCATACTAAAAATTGAATACTTTGGATTGCAGTCTTTCCTACTGCTTTTAAAGCATTGGCCAAGCAGGCATGAGGGTCCTAAGCTTCAACTCAGGATCCCTTTTGTCAGGAGTGGCCACAGTGTCAGTCCCTGACTGCCCTGCCCAAATGATGAAGGGGGGAAAAAGCAACCACCAAGAATACAAGAGTTTCCAAATTGCACCAAATGTTTATTGTTAGTCTAGTACATTCAATATCATATTGACTAGAATACAGTAATTCAAAATATTTTTGGCGAATTAAAACTTTTTAAAAATCATTTCAAACACTCCAAAAAGCAAATGCCATGAAAAATTAACTTAAAATTAAAACAAACATCTTCAAGCAATACTTTTGACTACAGAAAACCTTTACATGTATTTTAGTGGTTTTAGAAGTACTGCATTTCAACAAAATATATGGACTCACAAAAAGTGGAAAATATTAAAATAGACACAATGTTAAAAAACTGAGGCATCCAGATGTGCAACTGTTGTAGCAGAATCACCTGCCCAGCTGTTCCCTTTGCTCTCTTTTGGGGCAGTTCATGAGTTTGCTGTGGTGCTGCCACTTCTCTGATCACCTGCTACCACCACACAGCAATTCTTCAATGTCTTGAATTTAAAGTTTGTCCCTCTGGTAAATTCCCTATATAAATGTAAATATTCTAAAACTTGCAACCCTCTGGCAAATCTGAGTGAAACAGGACTTTCAAGAGCACCCTATCTTGCTATTTATTGTTTGCAGACAGGCAATATCCAGAACAAAATCTGAAAAAGGCAACACATTTTGGTTTTGTTTTTAAATACTGACATGAAAAACTGAGTAAATTATAAAAAGGATAAAGTCAATCTTAATATAAGACATTCATTACATAGTGGTACAGGATACAATTTATGGGACAAACAGGGTTACAATGACTCTTCTACACTGTTCATTAGAGCACATGTTCTACAGTCATGACTTGCTACCACAGCTGGATTTCCTGTACAGACAGTAACAAAGACCAGTTGGACTTTGTGTGAAGTCCCAGGGTGACAAGTGACACCCTCTCAAGTTCTCCAAGCTCTGCTCCCTGCCAGGCTGTGCTTGTGAAGAACCCTGAGCTCCAGGTGCTCAGCAATGCTCCGCTGCTGCTCCCACCTGGATCTCCCAGCAGAACCACTCCACCAAAAGCTGGTGGTGCAGCCAGTTTAACTCCCTTGGTAAATCTAAGCCTCAATGTCACCACAGGTGTGTCCATGGGCTGGGGAAAAGTGACCCTGGCTTGGGTGGGGGATATTCCCCACAGGAGCCCCCACCCTGGGCAGCACAGGTACAACTGGGAACCTGGAGGAGAAAATCACCTCAGCTATTCCTTTCACAGCTCTTCATCATGAATAAAGTCAACTTAAGGTCTGGTTCAGTGGTACTGTAAATGAGCAGAATGCTGCCTTGTTAGAACTCAGCAGAATCACATTTAGGTTTTAGTTTGTGAAAGTGGTTATTGCAATTACAGCTGCAATAATACAACCTTTGGAAGAGGTACAATGTTCGCTGCTCAGGACAGGGTGTGGAATGTAATCATTTCTTGCAAGAGTTTGCAACATGAGTAACTGCATAGATGACAGTTGTGTGTCTTCAGTTCAGTAAATGTACTTTTTAAAGTTTACAAAAAACACAAAAAAGTTCCTATAAAAGTCACATTATACCAAGATAATGGGTGGTAAAAGTAGATTAGTTGTCTCTGATTCATGTTTAAGAAATGACTCATGGAAAGGTGATGGAAACCAATTTCAGGTCAAGAGCATCACATTTTCACTATTGCACTGACTTCACCATTTGAATCACTAATTTAGAAAAATTCACGTAGTTAAAAACTGTAAAATTAAACTAGCATACAAAATTTGTTTGTAAACATCAGGTAACCAGTTCTTTTAACGTGGAATGGACTCTTGGTTACTGCAGTACAGTATCTCATTTACAGCACTTGCCATGTGATGGGCAATGGCAGGACACCAAACATCAGTTCACAGTAATTGTGTTCACAGAACTACCAAAGTCAGTGCAGTTTTGCTGTGCAATTTTTTCCAATTCCCCCAAATTCTTAAAGTCAAATAATACTGTTACAGAGGCCAAGTGCAGACTATTTTTTTGTATCTATCTATAGATACAGAGATATCCACAATCTCATAAGTGACGGATGATGTCTGCAGGACTCCTGTAAAGGTACTTCCAGATGGCATAGTAATGGACAGCAGCTGCTGTGGCCACGAAGAGGTGCCAGATGGCGTGGGCAAAGGGGATCACTCCATCACTCTTGAAGAACACCACACCCAGGCAATAGATCAAACCTCCCCAGGCCACCTCCTGCAGGCCCTCGGTGTTGCTCTGCCAGGGAACAAGGACAGGTCAGGGGTGTCAAGGGGGAAAAGTGAATATTTATGGATGAAATACAAAGTGCTCTTCTCCCCCAGGCAAAGGGAGCTGGCTGTGACAGCTCAGAAAATGTTGGGTGGGACAGATGGACAAGTGAGAATTGCAGTGTATTTATATTGCACTCTGTGAAATGCACAATAATGTGTTTATATACCATGTCCCCACAGCACTAGAGAAGTTCTACTGGGACAACTCAAGAACTAAAACAAGATCAATGGTTTGCTTCATCAGCAGAGCAGACAAACATGGAGACAAAGCAAACCACATTACTCTGTGGAAGTGTGAGTTTAATGCAGCTCCTACCAGCAAGACTTTGATACAGCCAGTTAAGGGACTAACCTGAAAATGTGTCAGGTTTATATTAGCAGCAGAGAGGATTAATCAACATTATTTAAAATGTGTAATTATAAATAAGTTTGGAGTAGGATGCTTTACAGATGCACCAAGAAACACAGGCTCTTTTTATCTACACAATGCAGCCCAGATTGAACAAAACAAGGCAGCATTTCACTGAAATGTGAACTATAAATCCAAACTACAACTGATTGTATTTGGTTGCTCTGCAGAGAACATTTATAAGTACAGTGTACTAAAATGAACACCTCTGCAGAGGAAAGAGCTGCACTGGAATTTAAGCTGGTTATAAAAGCCAAGTTTTGCTGGTTTGCACTGTTAATGGTCACATTTCTTACCATGGATGTCACTACCAGAGCAGGAGAAAATCCCATCGCTAAATAGAAAAAGAGTTCAACAATCTTATACCTAAAAAGGAAAGATTTGAGTCATTTAAGGAGGTGTACAAAACGATGAACATTTCCTTCAATAGCAAAAAAGGACATTTTAAACTATGTGTTGGTATAGGGTCATTATTCAAAAAGCTTTTTGTGCAGATAGATACCCAGTGTTTTAGGACAAAACTAAAACTAGTGTTTATCTCTGCATTGTAGAGTTTCAGGCAATACCTTCTCTAAATATTGCCTAGATGCCTTCACTTGCAGTGAGAATAAAACACTGAGACAGCTTATATTCTTATTTGATGAGAACCTTGGTAGCTCATGTCCAAAACAAAAAGAAGTTTGGTCCTGTTCTCTGAAGATAATTTTCAGTTTAAAGTTAAATGCAAAGAATAATTCTTACTTTTCATGGTAGAGAAATACATAAAGGGTTCCTCCAGCAGCCATCAGCCAGATAAACCATCTCATGTGAGACGCCAGAGGCCCCAGCTCACGGAGATTTAACCTGGAGGCACAAAGATTCCAAGAGACAAAAGTGATGAGTGAACAGACCACACTGACACAAGAGCAGCAGGGATTAATAACAACAAATAAATACTCAGAGCTTTACCTACAGAATGATGGGGGAACAAACACTGGGACATTCTACCCACAGAGAGGCAGAAGGTGATTGCACTGATGGGTGGAAAGCATGAACTGAGGTATGTGGAATATACAGAAACTACTTTCTGATGTTTTCTAGCATCACTTTCTGTTCAGCAAGGCCCAGGATTACAATTATATTACAATGTCTGTCACAACACAGAATGTGGTCAATTGCATCTACAGATTTTGGAAAGCTGCAATGACAAACTGTTTGCTTTGGACAAGCTTTGATTCTGCAGCTGTGGTCCCCATTTCTTACCATGGTGCATAGGATGCTGCAATGAAGACATAGATCATCATTCTGTCACACATGTGAAAGCAATGCTCCATTGTCCTAGGGTGAGAAAAACAGAACAGGTCACATTTTGGAAAGATTTTTGCATCATCTCATTTTCCTGATATGCTTTGGAATTACTTTGGGGAAAACACCATCAGCTCCATCCCTCTTAAAACCATGTGGAGGAATTGAGACACGTAAGAGCTGAGCACTTCTCCAGTCCTCTCCCCTTCTCCACCCCACCCTGCACCCCTGTCACATCGACTTTGCTTAACCCAGACACTGTCACTATTAGTAACTACTAGCTAAATCCAGTTTATGGCCCAGAATCATTTAGGGGTCATACAAGAGAAAAATAAAATAAAAATAATAAATCACATGTCAGTTTTGCTATTGCTGCCTTGGTCCCAAGGAGGTTTCCTGCTCGTTAGCTGGGCATTGGCAAAAGCTGTGTTCCTCAAAGCACTTGAGCATGCCATAGTCCCAGACAGTATCTCTGTATCTGCAATGGGATATTATCCATCAACATTTACATTATGTTTTTCTCATTCTGCTTCTGGATTAAGAGCCACTAGGCCCCACGAAAACACATCTTTGTGACAAGGCAGCAGACATTCAAGTTCATTGGTACATGAGCTTGGCTCACTATTTCTTCAAAAAAAAAAAATCAAGGGGGTTTTTACCATGATTCAGTAGAAAGTACCACTCCAACCTCCTGCAAAATTGGTTTTGACTGAGAAACACAATGGGGGAAACATCAGGAGAAAGTGAAACGTTTTCTCCTGCTACCTTAAGTGACTCTTTTTCCAGGAAACAATGTGGAAGACGGTGGAGACGATGAAGAGGGCGCAGAGCCCCACCCCGTACATCCACGCCGTGATCTTCTCCCAGCGGTCATCCGACAGCCGGTGCAGGAGGGCACTGCCCACGATGGCAGGGACAATGAGGAACTGCCAAAACAAAAACAAAAGGCCACTGTCAGCTCTCTGCCCTGGTGCCACCCACAGAGCAGCACCAGCAGCACAGAGCTCAGCCCCAGCCAGAGTTTCATCGTTTCCTTTTTTAAGTTGACCCATCAGCACCAGAAATTCCATGATGTCTCAGGCACAGGTTAGACCTGGTTTTGCTAAATTTCTCCCCCCATGGTACCAGGGAAGGTTACCAACTCCTCTAGCCTAGCAAATTCTTTTGTCTAATTCTGTAAGTATTAGCAGTGGTTTCATTTTCACATTCTGCCTCACGTTTTAAAGCCACGTTGATCTTACGCTAGGCTTGAATTTAAGCCACCTCTTGTGCATAGACAGAGAGCACATGACAGATCAAAATAAACTTGAATCCCAAATGAAAAAGCAAAGCATTTAGCAAAGTGCAGTTGCAGGAATTAAGCAATAGTTTTCCAGAACTTGGGTTTAAGCTATCATAAATAAATTAGCTGCAAACTTATCTCATGAATAGATTTTTAATGCACAAAGATGTTCTTCTAATGCAGCGCATCCAACTCTGTTTTCCTTCCCAGCTCCCTCTCAAACATTTTTAATTCACTTCTTCCAAAACAGGTCCCATTCAAACATCATGATAAAATTACCACACTTGCATGAAGCATCCAGGAAGTGGCTGCAGGTGTCCCATACATTTAAAACTACATTCCCTTCCAGAATAAAATACGTGATATACCTCTCTCTCCTTCAGGAAAAGGCAAATAGAAAAGGGAGGGAAGGAGAAAATAACCCAAAAAAGCCTACAAAACATGCTATGTCCAACAAGTATGTAAAGAAGAGAGCTCACTGACTCAGACACTTCTACCCATCTCCTTCCATTATCAAGTCAGCCTTCTAAGTTACAAACACCACAAATTCCCTCCCAGGCCCTACAGCATGTCTAAGATGCTAATTTGTTCCCTTGAATTGCAAATAAGCTTCTTAGGATAAATTCTTGGTAATTTAACCCAAGTCTCTCATGTTAAACAATAAAGCCAGGAACAAGCAATGTTTAAACAAATCACTTTGCATTACAGGTTTGATAGCTCAGACTGCAAAGTTCTAGTCTAGGCTGACCTGTCTGTCCTTTATGTAATTACAGACCAGAGGAAACTGAGGTTCTGCTCAGTGCAGAGGATGCAGAGCAAACTGAATGGAACTGAGAGGCAAGTGGTTGAGCCAGAGAATAACAACAAAAAACAAGTGGCTTTTCCTTCTGGCTTTGAAGAATATCAGCTGTCGCTTCATTAATATTAAATTTCCTCATGTTTTGCAAAATTTAGTATATTTGTGCCAAAAGCTGTAGAGACATGGAAATAAAAAATATGGCATTGATACATTCACAGCACTGGGACTAGAGGTGAAAACACTTCCTGAGCCTTGTAATCAAACTATGGAAGTTGACTTGGGGCACTTTAAGGCCAGAAATAGTCTGCCAGCCTGGCTTCTCATTTATCACCAACCCTAAGTTTCCATGCACACATCCTGGATAGCCCCCTAACTCAGGGAGGGTTGAAATGTGTCACTCCTCAGGAGATCAGTCACTCCTGCTTTCCACACATGACACACAGTGTGAATGAAGTGTGGCTGAAGCCCCTGGGACAGCCAGGAACTGATGAGATGTGACAGCTGCTTCATTTAGGTTTTTGCAGGGGACAGGAGGATAAGCAGCCCCAGAAATGGTGGTGTAGCCATGGCTCTAAGCTGTACAGTCCCACTGGATCTGTATTCCTCACTTTCCTTCCCAATTTTTGGTGCAAACTTCAGTTTTGATTAAATTTGACAGAGAACTAAAACATTTCAGAGAGATTAAGTAGCCATAAATACCAGGTAAAATAGCAAATTCCTACTAATTCCCTCTGAGAGCCTAGGTATGAGCAGCTCAGGGACTCTGACAGAGACCACCTGACAGGAAACAAGTCCTCTTTGGGCTTTAGATTTAGATGTTACATAGAATAACCTGTCTTTCTCACACAGAGACCCCAGCTTTTTACTAAACTCCTCAAATAAATATTCCACAAGCTAAGGTGTGACATGGCCTGCTCAAATGGGCAAAAACAAAGTTCATGTCAATCACCTTTTCCAGTAATTATTGTGTACAAAGTGATAGAGTTAAAACAAAGTAGCAATTCTCTTATCACTTTCTTTGCACCTTCAGAATCAAGAGCACAGCACATGAATGAAGACCTTAATCCCTTTTTTGCCTTGTCCTGCCTTAAAGAACAATTCTACATCTCACAGGGAACGGCACTGTATTCCATGAGAAGGACTGATTGTTTTTTCTAAGTGTTCTTTTTGGAACCATTTTCCTCTCTGTCCCTGATAGGCACCATGGGAACAGTCAGACAAAACAAGAGATGTGCTATTACTTTTTTTTTTTGGCCAAAAATAGCTAGATTAAATACAAAATCCAGAAATGATACCCTGCTGTTCCAGCCAACTGGATGGAAGTTCTTTAGATGGCAATGCCATACCAGGCCACATATGATACAGAGAGCTTTACCCATCTTACAAAAGAAATACAAAACTTTAGTTCATAAAAAAAGCAGATTTTCCCACGTTCATTTGAAGAAGTTACTTGCACAAGAATTGCATTTTAATCTCCAGTTTTCAGAATGGAAAAGCCATTAATGAGCCCTTTAAAAGGAGGGGAATTTACCAAAAAAGATGTCAGAGAATCAGAACTAACAGAATGAGTGCGATTTTGCTGTGTCATTTTACAGCATGACAAAGCATTACTTAGTTGCCAATATTCCTTGGGAAAAAAAAAAATCCAGCTACAAGTCACAAAATCTTGGCTTATCTCATCATAGACTGCAAGTCTCCCAAGTGAATATCATCAAACCCAGTAACTTAATGTACTCTGAGCAAACCCAGAACTGTGATGTGCAAATTTACTAAATTTAGCACCTTGATTAATCCAGAAGTGGGGCTGGAAAGGAGATTTGCAGAATAACAGAAGGTAACACTTTCCTGAGCTTTCTAGAGAAATGCCAGAACAAAACGAGACAATGTTAAAAGCTCTTTGCAATAAGGAGGAAAGTAAAGAATTAAAACATGTTTATTTACATCTACAGGTGGTAATCTTTCAGAACAGATTTCAGCACAACCTCTGTGGGGTGTATTTAAGGGAAACAACTACCACAAACTCTGCTGTCACAACGAGCAAAAAGCCTTAAGGCACAAGGGAACAGGCTGAGACAATAAGCTGTGAACCTGATCAGGGTCACTTCAGGGAAATAACACACTGTGGTTACCAAGTTAGAGCAAAATATCCAGTACCTTCCACCTCTCTGGGGTTGTTTAGCACACTGCTCCACTGGTCAGTATTTTACCTGTATTCTTTCGATATTTCTCCTGGCAATCCCTGCCATGGAAGGCTTTAAAAACCTGCTGGAAGTTTAGCTTTTGTATGTAACATTCCTGGAAAATGGAGTTATTCTCCTTGCACATCAGGCAGGCAGCAGCAATGCCCTTTGATGCACAAGCTACTGCAGCAGAGCGTGGTCTTACTGCTGCAATCTCACGGGCCTGTCTCTGGGAGGGAAACACTAAGGGCTCAAAAATGGTCCTCTCCTTTTTGGAAAGGAATGCAACAGAAAGAGCAATAAAGCTGCCAGCCCTGCCCCCCAAAAAATGTGACACTTAAAGGGAGCTCTGAAGGGCTGTGCCCATCTCTAGCTGCCTGCTCCAGGAGTGCACTCCTGTTCACCATCTCTCACAACTTTTCGATCTTCCTCGAGACCCGTAACATGGAGTGGGAGGCCCACAAGCAACGTGGGCTGTGCAGCACACAGAGCACAGAAACTCCGTGGGAATGGAGACACTTTCATCAGAAGAGACCTTCTGAAATTTTGATGACCCCTTCTTCCATGCTCAAATGGCCTTCTAAATGCTCCAGGTCTCATTTTTAAAATATTTATACTTCTGTTTTTCCATGCACTTCACTAACCCAACCTGGAATACAGACCATAAATTTTACGAATAGTTACTCCTTTTAAGGCAGTTGGAAGAAACATTTAAAGCAGTACAAGCCATGTCTAAATTCTGAATTTTTAACACAACAAGGTCTACCTTTTGTCTGATAAACCTTACATACACCAGAAAGCTCCATGATGAAAAAGCCATCTCACCCCTCCAATTCTCACAACCCCTGCTTTTCTCATGCACTGTTTCCTTCCTGTTCCTCTGAACACAGAGGACAGTTTTTTCTGTTTTCAACTACTCTGCTGCCATTTCTGTCTCACAGTGTCTGAAGATAAGTCAATGCTTCATTTAAAGCTAAAAAAAAAAACAAAGCAAGGCATTTAAAATAGCCTTACAAGAAATTTGAAGATACCTTACCATGCCACACAAAGCTACCTTTTAAGAATTGTACAAAAAAATTATACCTGGGATTCTATAACCTCCTTTATCCTTATTTTTTGGTTGCTTGTTTGCTTTTTATTAAGCAGCTGCCATAAACTGATTCCTCTGTATTTTGAAGTCCAAAACCAGATGGGATACCTACTGACAAGTACAGCCACACTCGTAGTAGAAGTTGACTGCTTCCTGAATTATGAATAAAAGTTTGGAATAACAATATATTGGAGAACCATTGTTGAATTCTGTTTTGTAGAATCATCAATGTCTAATTGAAAATGTTCACTGTAATCTAGCAGCAAAGACTCAGTTGTTTGACCATCCAACATTTAGTAAGTCAGCAATACAAAGGAGATGAAAACATCCCCCTGAGCTTTTTCTGTGCTTTCCCAGCTTAGACTCCCATTTCAAGACTTCAAATACTGATCAAAAGTAATTGCATATTTATTTTAACAGTTCATCATAGGTTTTAGCAGGTAGTTTGCTCAGAAAGTGATTAGTTCCACCACAAACTGCAGCTCACCAGAAAACACTGATCCACCTTGGCTGTCACCTGCTAACAGGCAGGAGTAAAACATACCTGTTTTTCAACTAGGTGAGAGCTGAAATTGCTAAGGAGCACAGCAACATCTGCCAGATATTTTGAAATCTAACCTTTTGGCCAGAGCAAACAAGATTTGCACAAGGATTATGAGATAAACTACATATTTGTGCTAACTAACAGAATGTTGCTTCATTCCCTAGGCAAATAAGCATATGTTTACATAATGCTGTACATGAGACCCTTGGCTTAAGAACACAGAAGCTTCAGTCAACTTTATGTCTACATGCAAAACCAAGGTGATTCTGTTTTTACCAGCACCACAGAGCTGCATGTTGATTATTTATGAAATACACACAAGGGATCCTTAAGAACAGAGCTCCTTCTAGAACTGAAGAGTCCTGGGCACTACTGTGAGCTTTCATATCTGCAGCTCACTCAGACACACTGGAGATAAGAGACTGAGGACAAAGTCAAACATACTTCAGATGTTTGGAGTTGAGGGATTGAGGAGATGCACAAGCTGCTTTTATAAAAGGGCAAATGCTATCTTAAAAAGCAAACAAACACATTTTTAAGTCCTTTTCGAAGTGCCAGACAGCAAATTAAACTTCCTAATTACTAAAAAGAAAAAAAAAATCAAAGGGGACTGCTTTTGTTAAATCTAGAGTAAGTCCTTATATTACAAAAATAAGGAAAGACTTGAAATTTCAGCAGGGCTGTCAGCATTACTGAGGCCTCTTGCAAACTAGCAGATTCCTTGAAGAGTCAGTAGGTATCAGAATTAAAACATTCCAGCTCTTGTAGCTCATACCCACAGCCAGTCTGATGAAGCCTTCTCATTTCCCACATGGATAAATCTTTCTTATACTTCCAGTTTACAATTTGCACAATACATCAGCACAGACGTGGGATATCCACCTTGCAGGCTAAGCAGAAGTGGCCTATACCCCCTTTACTGTAGGCATCCTTTGACTGGAACAGAGGGAAAAATATCAAGAAAAGACCTTAACACTGGTGAAAAGGAATCTTATCCAGTATCTGGAGCTCCAACAGATTCAGAACATTACCAAACATCTCCTTTTCTGGACTGTTACAGTTAATGCTTATATGCACAAAACCACAGAGGGGCTGTATGTATGAACACAGTGAGGCAAAGGTAAGCATTTAGCAATCCAAACCCACAAAAATTTATGGAAACATCTGGTTAAAAAAAAAAAAAAATAGGAAAAGAAGCCAGAAGTGTACTTACTGCATGTGTGTAACAGTTAGCAGCATGCTCATAGCAAGTGGGTTTGTAGCGGCTGTTGGCTGGAGCTGGGTGGTTCATGAACCTGTTGAATAATTAAGAAGTACTTTTAGGAAAGTTACTAAAACGTCTGTCTGAGTGTCATGAAGGAGATGAAGGAATACTTCCAACCTAGTAGTGTTAAGAATTATAAGTACAGACATGTTCAAAGTAACTGTGATTTAACTTGCAAGTTCTCCCAAGTAAAGTCTCTTACCAGACGCACATGTAAAATAAATTCCTGTGACTGCCTGGTGCAAGGGATGGTTATCTCTAATCAAGAGTTCACACTCAACAGTCAGACTCCCTCTTTTCTGACAGTTTGGTCAGATGAAGAATGAACTATTTCCTATTTAAATTACATAGCAAGAACCCAAATTATTCTTGAAATATGGAGTTCATCATAGCTGTCAGGGGTTACTCTTCTTTTAAGAAGTTCCTGAAACTGCAGCAATATTCCAGTTTGGAACACTTAAACACTGACTTTTTGACTCCTATAGCAAGCAATATTTGTGTTTGGAGCATGAATTGGCCCATTTTTTCCAATCCCATGTCTGTAACCAAGATCCAAACATCCCCTACACTGGGATGATAAAAGGAGACTCTAATGTCAATACCAAAGAGGAAACATTTCAAGAGGTTTGCCACAGACATTCCACCCTTTTCTCTAAGAATTTTCAAACATTCTAACAAACAAACAATCACACCAAATGCAGTCCATGCAAGCTGAACAGAATACGATGAAACCTGAGAAAGTTTCGGAAGAACTTGCCAATGCAAACGCTTCATTTAAGTGCATTAAAAAACCCAAACACTTGAGCTGTTTCTGTGAAACTCAACAATTGAAATCTGTGTCAGAACACCTGTAAAAGACAGCACACACCTACATGCAACAGCCAAATGAAAACTGTGAACGTCACCAGCTCCAGTCTGTTATCCCAGTACTGCTGACTCTCCTATAAAAGTGATTACCTTTCACCAATAATTCCAGTTTACTTCAGGCTATTCTAAAACTATGTATGCACTGACAATTAGTGAGGTACCCAAGAAGCCAGGAACAGCTTCACAAGAAATACAGAACATGTCTGTATGCTCAGAAACGAGAGCACCTTTGTTACCTAGATTTATACAAAAAGCTTGTTAGACAAACTTTGGTTCTCCCCTATGTCCTCTCTGGTTTAAATCAAAATGAGTCTTATTTTTTAGATCTAGTCCATCCATAAAATACTGGCCGACCTCAAACCAGGGAAAAATAAACAACTAAAAAAGTCCCACCCAAATCTTACAGTTGGCATAAGCAGTTTCAAATTCTTGGGATATTTCACGTGGGTTTTCTTGACTGATTTATTAAGTGACTTGTAAACCATTTTTTTCTAAACTGATAAATGAAAATGTAGCAGCATTGGGAAAATAACACCGTGTCATGATCCCTCCCCAAACAGTGGCAATTTCAATGAACAGTTTCACTGCTGCTAATACAAAGGCTAAGAAAATGTGGATTTAATTTACAAACACAGAACATAAATGGTTGTTAGCAAGTTAATAACCCTGCAGGAGTTAATATATGGTTAAAAATGGTAATTCTTTTGTCTGTGACAAATGGCACCTTGCTGTCCTCTCCAAGAAGACAATGACACTGTCATCACAAAGGCTTGCAGAATATTTGGAAAATTACTTTTTTCCCAGTGCTTGTATGTCTTCAACAGCTGCTGAACACCATCTCAGCATCTTCTAAAGATGGAACATTCAGTTTGCTCAGTTCTGCTTCCAAGTTAGGAAAATGTTTAAAAATAAAAGCATCTGTTGGCTCAGCGAGTGGCCAGGCTTGGACTGCCCTTGTCCAACTCCATAAATTCAAAGTCATGGGAAACTTTTCACTTATCACATCTAGAGTATTATTACATTTCTCTGTGGTGGTACCTTGGAAATCTCACAAGAAATAAAGAAAGTCAAACAAACTCAAACCAGAAGGAATAAGCTTATAGTCTGCAGGAGCTTTATAATTCCTATTGTTCCAAATTTCTCTGTAAGATACTACTATCACACAAAAATCTATAAATAATTGATGCTCCTAGTTGGATCTTCTATTATCCAACAATAGACTACTTTTAATTTGTTTTCCTTTTTTTTCACTAGGAAATACACTGCATCTTTCTAAAACAATCACATTGGATCTAGGAGTAATATTACATTTTGGAATTATGAACAAATACTTCAGAAATTAGGACCTCTTACTGTTACTAATTTAAAGACATTGATTAGCTGTAGAACAGAACACAGAGTAACAAATCTATCTTTGCTCTGTTACCTACACAGAGTTGAGTTTTTTCCCCTGTTTTGTTTGTGGCAGCACAGGAATGATGCAAATATTCTGCACCAGAGCTCCAGCAGAACTTCAGCATTAGCAACACCTCACCCATCCCCTTCACCTGTGTTTATACCAATAACACCAACACCACCAGTGTGTTCTGGCAGGAGGGGAAGTGTTCAGCTTTACCTCTGCCTTGCAGAAATGGGTCTCACAATGCCTCAGCACCAACTCTGCTGCACATTTGACGGACCTGCACCTCTCCCTTCTGAGAGGGATGGCCTTCAACAGGCTGCAGACCCTGATGCCAAACACAGGAAAGCATTTGCTCAGGTCTCTACTCACAGGCAATGGGCTTAGTAAAGCAAAGCTTCAGTTATTCCCCTCTGCCTTTTGATAATTAACTATTTATAAACATTATCAGGAACAACTTCAGAGGAAGGATCATTAACGAGGTGGTTGGAAGGGCAATAATGCTAGCCAGTGCTTCTCTGAAGCTCTTTTCATTTCCTGCTTGGTAGTTTAGGTTTAATGTCTTAAGAAACAGATGTGAATTTAGAAGATAGCTGCTGTTATATTACTGATGTGCTCATCAAAACCAGGAAAATTATTTTGACACACACTGTTGAAATCAGTCACATATTCCTGCAGTTATAGACATGTATGACATTGCAACACAAAGGCAGAAGAATGTGGTTGCAGACTTATTCACATTCTAGAGGCAAAACAGCTCTGCTCTTTTTTAAAGATATATAAAGAAGCAAATAAACTCCATGCCACCACCAACAATGGATGCTTCTTGTTTCCTGCTTTGTGAATACTCAAACACAGGAACATTGTTCTTCCTCCTATCTACAGGTCACGTTTGCCTCTTCTGGAAAAGATAATTGTGGGAATTATAACCTCACCTTCCTAAAAGGGGAAGCTCAGTAAAGAGCATTCAGATGCTGTTTACTCCTAGACAAAAGCTCTCTATAACACAGCCATTAAGGTTATTGTCAAATGCAGGACACTCTGATAAAGTCCCACTGAACTGGACTACAGTTTACAGGAAATGTCTTTAATTGAAGCCTTTTTGATTCTCTAGCAAATCTCTAATGTATTCTTTAAGAGCAAATCTGGTGAAGCCAGAGTCATTTAATCAGAGGACATGCAGCATATTTCACAAGGATGCATAAATACTTCTCCATTTAAGATACTGACAATCCAAGATATCTAAGATAAAATATTAATGCCTTCAAAACCAGAATAAGAAATTTCTGAAATGAAGAGACTAAGAACTGCCTGCAGCCAGCCAGGAGAGCAGAATGCTTTCACACTGAACTGAGCTGAGCTGTGAGTTCCTTCTCACAATCTAAATTCTAAATGCTCAGGATCTGCTCAAGGCCAAGGAAGTCCAAGATTCAGAATTTCATAGCAAACAAACAACTTTTGATGAACATATTCCCACTATAAGCAGGAAAAAGGTATTGAGAGAGACATAAGGCAATCTAAAATAGGAGGGAAGAAACTCATACCCCCCCATTCACACTACTTGATCTTTGATCTTGAAATACTTCAAATATTTTAAATACTAAACATACAGACTGATCCATCCTTTGTGATAGACCCTAATCTCAAACTCCTATTCATTTCCAAGGAACAGATGCTGTATTCACACAGAGATTCCAGAAGTAAGAGAAGACAGTATTTGGGAGACAAAGCAGAAGGAAAATGCGAGGATTCTTAATGCTTTGTCTTTGCATGCAAAGCCAGCTTAGAAAAATAAATTACAAAACCCCAAATCCATTGCACGTATCTGTATGGCATTTGCCTGCCATCACAGCAAGCTTAGACCCCAAACTGCAGAAGGGAAATCAAATCCTGCCTTATTGATGATTCCCATCTGCTGAATGAATTATTGTTTTAAGCACGGAGAAGAATGTCAGTAAAAACAGCAAGCACTGATAATGGCCTCAAAGATCTGGATTTTTTTAGTCTTTTCAGGAAGTATATCTCCTTTATTCAGCCCAAAAGACCTCATACTTCCTTTTAGCAGCTTAAAAGCACGTTCCTTCTTTTTGTGCCTTCCTTTCTTTGTGCTTTCCAGCAGCAGGAGAAGCCATTTAGACCAAACAAACCACAAATAACAGCATATGAGAAACTGCAACAAGGTGGGCGTAACTCCACAAAACCAGCAGTAGCATACATCAAATGGGGTTAAAAATTGCTTCATTATCTAAACATATGCTTCAATATCCAGGATGTTATCTAGGCTCTTTGTTTTCAAGAGGAAAACAAAACAAAAAAATACAATGCACTACATTTTCCTGATGACCATCTAGATTAGATTTTGAAGAGAAACTAAAGGGATTTATAAACAGCTTGCTTGATTGACCAAACTGGCTGATATTTCCTCTTTACAAATTCATTCAGTTAAAAGTAGATCCATATTCCTCTGCACTAGGCATCTTCTTCCTGGATTTGAAAATATCTAGCTGTTGTTTGTAACTGTTCACATAATCTTTACTAACACTGAACATCTGAGGCACAGAAATTATTCATATCAGCGCAGAAGCAGTTCCCTTATTTGGAAATATCAGTGAAACCACAAGCAGTGTGAGGGTTCATGTACTTACAGCATGATACTAAAGATAAAAGGAAACCTGCAATACTCTGAGAATCCACAAACAACTCTGCTAGCATACATAGACTGGGTCATGGAAAAATGTGTCTGTGCATCCACTGACCTCCTCAAAGCCACCTCAGCCTTCTGGCAAGTTCGTAAAGCAGCAATTCAAGCAAAGAGTGGGCAGCAATCACAAGTCACCCCAGGTGCTGCAGCACATCTGAGCCCAGGGGCAAGAGACCAAGCCAGCCGAGGTGTGAGCTAGCACAGAAACCACGTCCCACCACATTCATATTTTTCTCTTTCAGTTTTATTTCCTTTTTAATATTTAGATTTCAGTTTCTTGAGGAAGTTGGTAAAAGAAGAGCAGGGCAGCCCTACAGCAGGTACCTGGTCAGGGAAGGCACTGTGAAACTGGCCTCACCCAGGAGATGGGCTGTCCATCAACAGCTCCAGGCCTGGCATCTGGGCTCTGGGCAATGAAGAACCAAAGCCTACAGATGTTTATCCAAGAACAACTGCAGTTACCCAATCGCCCTCCCCTGAACATCAGCAGCAGAATGAGAAACACAGCTGAATGAGAGTAGATTTTTAAGCTGAAAGAGCATAGATTTAGATTGGATACGAGGAAGAAATTCTTCCCTGTGAGGGTGCTGAGGCCCTGTCACAGGGAAGCTGCGGCCGTCCCATCCCTGGAAGTGTCCAAGACCAGTTTGGACAGGGCTTGGTGCAAGGTCTAGTGCAAAGCATCCCTGCCCATGGGAGGGGGTGGAATGAGATTACTTTCAAGGCGCTTTCAACCCAGAGCATTCTGTGATTCTGTAACGCTCAACGCGCCCACGGAAGCTGCAGAACAAGGAGCTCCACGGCCCCGCGGGGCCACACGGAGCCGGCGGGTGCTGACCCAGCCCGGCCCAGGAGCCACAGGTCGGGCCCCGCGATGCGCGGCTGTGACACACGGCCGGATGCGCGAACCTTCACCCACTTCACAGCGGCGATGAACAAACAAACACACAAACAAAAGACCCTCCTCACCCCCACCCACTCGCATCCCTCAAGACCTCGCTGCCCTCCCCGCCCGGCACCGGCGAGAAAACCGCGGCTCCCCCACCACCCCTCACTCCGCCCGGGGGTCTCATCCCGTA
>VXBB01023185.1:302289-353723 GCA_013399915.1 Illadopsis cleaveri
CTGTTGGGGCCAGCGGTTCAGTCGCCATTGTCTCAGCTCGTTCATCGGAGAGGAGGGCTCGGCAGTGGCAACGCGCTTCCTCTTCCCAGCCTGGCAGCTGTAGGAGCCTTTCTGCGAGGGATTCGGCACAGGCTGACCCGAGTGACTTCACTCACCCGCCCGTGGGGTCCATCCTGGCGTGGCAAAGGAGAGCACAGCAAAACGCCGTGGCTTTGCTGAAACATAAACTTGCAGATGGGATCATTTACTCCGCTCCAAATCGAGGTTACAGTGGCCAGATTGCTTGTGATAAACTGGCTGGCGGAGTTCCCCCATCTCTATGCTCTCATCTTACCTACTCAAACGTAACTTTGCTAAGCAAGGGTTATTTCACTAAGTGAAGGGGCCATGTCAAGCATACTTCTGTAAGGTGAACGTGGTGTTGCCTTGTACAGTACAAATCAGGACATGAGTTAGGAGAATATTAAGTTCTCTTCACGCTATTCTTCTAATCTAATATCTTGTTTACAGTGGGATTTTGAATAGTTCCAGCCCTCAACAAAAGCGATTAGTAGAGGCGCACCAAAGCAAACCATGGGTTTAGACAAATAAACCATACGCAATGTCAACATCTTTCATAGTAGGACTGAGACAGATGGGATCTGCTGGCAGCTGTGCCATGGTTTGTAAATCATCTCCCTAACTAAACGTGTCACCTCTGCCAGGTAACCACCTCCAGCACAGGGAAGTGTGATCGTCACAGCTTGGCTGCGTGTCAGGCTCAACCTGCCTGTTCATGGCTCTTAGTCCCATTTACCTGCTGTTCCCTGGTGCCAGCAGTGAGCAAAGGATTAGGTGGTAACAGTTTTGTAAACTGCTGTGGCAAGGCTTGCCCCTCATCTTCTGTAGTTCCAGTAAGGAATAAGCTCTTCTGATACAAATTGCAGATTTTGTTCTCCAGCAGAGGCTTGCTTGCTGCTAGGATAGGTGAGGCTGGGCCAGAAGACTTCTGACAGCTGCTCAGCTTTTCTGAAAGAGGAGGGCAGAGCCTGATGCTGGAAAGGAGAACTCCTGAAATGCAAAGCCAAGCTGGTTCCCTGAGAAATACTCCCATTAATCGCAGTGGAGTGTCACTGTTAATATGTTGGTACAATCTGTCATCCGATTTAACAGTGTCACTGGTAATAAAGTTTCTTATATGCTATGTTATCTGTTAATCCAAAAGGAGCAAAGTTTGGTCACTGGTAATAAAGTTTCATATTGCCTATGCTATGTTATCTGTAAATCCAAAAGGAGCAAAGTTTGAGGACACTACTGAAGAGCCCAGACCCGCACACAGCTGCATTTCAACAGCTGAAGTGCCAGCAGTATCCAATATCCTGGCTTTATATTGAGGTAGGGCTTGTGGTGATGCAGCTGCCTTGCTGCTCAGTACCACACACCCATCCTTGCATTCCTCTGCAACTTCCCCAGTAATTTGCACTTTCAGGCTGTAGAAATGTTCTGGAACATGTGATGTGTACACCATGACTGGAAGGCTGGCTGCTTTGTGGCTCTGGCAAAAAGCTGGGCTGACTCCTGAAAAATAAGTGCACTGACACCTTCAAAGGTGCACACAGAGGTGTTGCATCTTGTCTCCATCTCTCATTCCTGCTGCTCCTCTTTGACTCTTCTTCTGCCCTCTCCCAAGCCACTGCCGTTTTCATTTCTTTTCCTGCTGCCTTGGACATTTGATCTAGGCTTTACCCAAAAATGTGTCACAGTTTTTCTCCTCACAGTTTTCAAAGCCTGTTTTTCCACGTTCTGTGGACACAGATCTGAAACCAGTGTAACTTCCTGTTGCTGGAGCATCAAAGATATACAGATTCAAGATATAGTTAAAAAAAAAAATCACTATTCAGACTTGTTTACTTTGAATGAAAATAAGAACATTCATATAATGGAGCTTGACTGAGTGGAACCAGGTTAAGAACACCCCAGCCATCACGACAGTGGTGATGAAACTGGAAGATTTTTTATACTGGAAGTCTGTGTCTATTAAGGAGAGCACTTAATTACTCAGCACAGGTATTGCAGTCCTGACCAATAACATATTTTTAGTACCAGTGACTCTTATTGAACTCATCTCTGTAATTGCTTTTGATGATCAAATGAATCAGAGTACCTTAAAAAAATCACAATAAACAAGACCTTTTATTATGGACCAAGGAACCATTAAGTCTAAATCCTAAAAATTGGCATCCAGCATACAAAATTAAGGAAGCAAAAATTTTGGTTACTCATATTTACAAAGTAAGAAAAAACAGAACCTTCAAATACCTGAAGTAGTTTTGATTAAAAACGTTCTAAGACTAGAAATATGTCATTGTGCACTCAGCCAGAAATGCATTTTAATAAATGAGTCAGGGTTACAAGAAGGGTGAAAGAACTTTTCTTACTGAATGCATCCCTGCTCTGGGGCCCAGTCATGTAGTGTGCTTGGAAGGAGCAGTAATGTGTTACCCAACAGCCAAGGGCTGATTAGTAAGACATTTAGCCTATTATTTTTTCATGGGATAAAGAGACTTTAGTTCTGTAAGGTATTTGTAAAATGGGTTTCCAAAATGAACCAGGCAATCCCAGTCTGATACCCAGCAGACACCCATTTGGTACCTCATAGATGTTTGCATAGCAAATCTGTTACTAATTACAATTCTTGACACTCGGGAGTACGTGAGCTGTGTGGTTTGCCCTTATTATTTTTATGTCAAATTTTACCCAAGTACAATCTCCTGCCAGCCCTTCACAAGCACTGGCTACTTGTCTAGAGGTGGAGGAGTTTGTATTCCTGCACTATTAATGAGTATTAAACTGTCACATAAAGACATACTGAATTCTGAAAGAGACATTAAATATCTGTATAGGATTATGCAAAGAGGGACACAGAAGTGGGGTCTGTAGTTTTCTCTGCATTGCAAAATTGTCCTGGGTTGTACAGATCCATCAAATGAATAGGCAGGATTTGCTGAAAGCTTCCTTTTCTCCACCCAAGATGAAAAATGTAATTGCCACTGGGATGCCAGCAGTGAATGAGATTCTGTCAGGTTATATTGGTAAAAGTAAACACCTGCACAAAAGCTGAGTTTCTTTTTGGCCGCTTGGCACAGATGAGTTCTGTTATAAGCCTGCACAATAACCAGTCCCCTGATTTATTAAACAGATAACAGAGAAGCAGTTCCTCAGTTGCCAAAATGGGTGTATTAGTGGCAAGACACTGCTAATGCTCCCAGCTACTCACTTTTTGGAGCTGTCAGTGGCGATGGGCTGGCTTCAGAGGCAGCAGAGCAGGACACCATGGCTCAGGGAGCCAATTAAATGTAGTGGGGAGGGAGCAGAGCAGCACAGGCCTGTGTGAGGCACAGGAAATGCGTTTGGCAGGTGAAACTCCACTCCCAGTCTACACCAGAGAGTAAATCAGGCATTTGGGGTAAATAAAGGGGAGAAAAGTATCCTTTTGCTTTCTTTTGGCTCCATAAAAAACAATATGAGGATTTAGCCTTCCTGTCTTAGGGGTGTTCATGATAATGGAGGAAGGTGGTGGTTTCATTAGGGTTTGATTTAGAAGTTTTAGTGGTAAAGCTCTTTCCTTTTCTTGGATTTGGAGAACACAGGGTTTGGGCTTTGTTGGCATGTTCAAGGGCATGTGGCAGCAGAACTACCCTGTAAAAAGTTCATGCTTTGGGTCCTGCAGACAGCATGGATACAACTTTTTTGTTTTTTTTTCTTGCTGCAAACTGACCCAGATTTCTGCTTTATTTGACAGTCTTTTTGAGCAGAGTGTGAAGGAGAAGCATAGCTTCTGGAAATGCATGTCAATGGTCTTGTGAAATGAGCGTCTCTCCCTCCCTCAGCCTTCCCCCAGTCTAATTAATAAGGTCATCCCACTGAAGGCAGGCTTATAAATAGCTTTCCAAACACTAATGGAATTAGTTCTGGCCTGGACAACTTTTCCAGGATGACACAGGTATCGAAGAAGGGCTGGCTCCTTGGCATAGACAGACACTTACAGTAGGAAATGTTGAAACATAAACATTTACCTGATGTCCCAGCTTTTGCTGCCAGCACTAAACTGAAATAGGATTACAGCTCTGCTACTCACATCATAGAAAGACTTCCTGCAAGTGAAACACGGGATTTTAGAGGGATGGGCCTCGTATTAGATTACATTAGTCTGGATAATTAAATGTCAAATTCTGCTGAAGGTTTCTCTTTTGTCACTTTTTTTCTGAGCAAGGTGTATTTTTCATGTCCCACAAACCCACAACATTTTGTGAGAATAATAAACAGTTACCATGGGGAATAAAATCAAAGTACTTCCAGTCAATAGGAATCTTTACTATGACAGCAATTAATGGGAAAGGAATAGCACAGCTATAAGCTCTCAAAAGAGAGTGGTGATTGAAAATTGACTATTTAAATCATCAGTGAATGGAGCCATTGAACCCCTTCAAAAGCAATGGGTGAATTATTAACATTTAAAATCTGGTGTAAGACTGGCATTCTATAATGAAAATAAAACAAAACCGTAGGGTCTGATTGTTTATAAAACTTGAACCAAAATGTAAAGAGAAGGTATCCAATTCAGGAACTTCAATAAGCATGAAGCTCCTGAAAACATGAGACAAGTATGAAATTATAATATGATTATCTAATGAAGTTTAATTCCAGTAGAATAATGGAGAAACATTATTTCGCAGTCATTTGGCCTGTGTATTGCAGTAATCCTGTATTGCATTTCCAGTAAACAAAAGGACATTTGAGATATTTCAAAATGCCTATTGGGAAAACCAATAAAAGTCAAATTTTATATAAATTCATCTTTTCAGTCAAATTCCTTGCTGTTGCTTGTTCTGAATATAACCTTCTCCTTAAATGACGAAGCTGACATGAGGGCATGAGGTGCTTCATGTAACTGAGAAAAGATCACTTCTTTAGAGAAGGAGAGAAAAGCAGCACTTTTCAGTCTCTGAAATGGCCTTGGACCAGCTGCACAAATTCTGAGTCATCAGATGAATCAAGTCTGTTAATGACTGCAGAGAACTTTTACCTCAAAAAACGCAGAAGCATCCTGCTTTCAGATATCGATTCTCTAGTGCTTCCTTTGGGAAGGTTTAGTCATAAAGGTGCCAGATTTCAAGGCTTTTTTAGAAATAAAAAATGTGAGAAGGGTTTGGCTTTTAGTAATTGTACCATAAAAAAGATGGTGGCCCATAGCCCTTGGAACATCTGTCAGTTCCTCTAGGAGAAATCAGAATGGAATTTTGGCTGACAGGCAAAAAGGGAGTTATTAAAGGTAAAATTCACTCATAAGGAGAATTTTCTATGAAAGTTCAAATCAGGACAACCTGATTCAGGAACTAAGCAGCTGCCATTGCCTTCAGCTTCAGACTGGAGAACACCTGAAAAATCACGGTTCAGTTTCTTAAACCAAAGGGATGAGAGTCATGAGGATCCGTGTTGTAGCCTGCCTTTAGGAAGTCTACAACAGAGAATAAAGGATGACTCTACTGTATTATAACAGTATATCCTCTCAGTGTCATTAGATCCTAAGAGATGAGGTCCCTCACCCCATCCTCCAGTTGTCTCGTTATTGTGACCTGCAAAGAAAACCCCAAGCTGTACCCCACCCTTGGGGCAAAAAAAAGGACCATTTTTGCCCTCTCTCAGATGTTGGATTTTAGCACCTAAAAGTGGAGGCTTTTTGAAGATTTTTTTAGTAATGTGTTACCCATGCAGATCTAAATTATTTCTCTTTGGACCTAATATTTTAATATATCCCCAAATTCTTCCCTTTTCAGAAGTAAATTATAAATGTTCACCCCTGTACCAAAGCCAAAATAAAGAAGTTCTGTGTTTGAATCCCGGTGCACAGTGGACCATCTTTAACTGATGTTTGTAACATTGACATGCAAAATCTTTTCCCCTCCTCTCTTCTCCCCATTACTGGGTCTTTGCTCTGCGAATGTGTCTGCCATCCATAATCACTCTTAATTCCTCATCTTTGACATCACAATCAATGAAGGGAAATAAGCTGTTACTTAATGGGGCTGACACAAAATCCATTTAAGTTAACGGAAAGACGCTCATTGTTTCCTATCAGCCCTAGGTCAGGCCACAGTGAACAGAGTGGGTGGAATTTGGCCCGTCATTTGTCATCTGAGAGGAAATGATTCCTACATCCCATTTGGACTGCTTCGAGATTTTAAACATATTTAGCAAAAGAAAACAAATTGATTTATTGTCAGTTGTTAAATGGTTGACATTTTACTCTGACTGGATAGTCTCTCAGTTGAAAATGGTACTTAGTTTTCTCAATAGTAATATATATATATAGGAGAGAAAGATCAAGGTGAGTGTAAGTCAGTGAAACTGAAGAGGTGCCTCACTGCCCTGTGCAGGTCATGAAGCATCATCTGCACAGGAGCTCAGCCTTGCTGACAGGGGCTGCACAGGGCATGTGAACTCACCCTGCCCTTCCTGCCAGTTAGCTGACAGCCTCTTAGTTTTATTTATTTTAGATTTCCTAAATACATTTGTAAAGGGAGTTGTACATCTGTACAACTGTACGGCTGTACTCCAATGCATAGCCTTGTCTCAGGTCTTCTAGGTTTTGTAAACAGACTTAATAAAATATGAATCCATTTTTCTCTATTGCTCACAAATATTTACAAGTATCATTCAGAAGCAAAAAGAACATGTTCTTTAATAGAGCCCAACAAACATCAGACACACTGTCCCTACTACATCTCCCAATTTGAATAATGCTTATTAGCCTTGGGAAGAGGGAACAGAGTGCCTGGCAGGGACAAGAAGATCTGAGTGATTGCCTAACTTGCAATTCCCCTGATAAGTTTAGAGACTGTTTCTGCAGAAATAACGTCTGTTATTTAAGGACAAAAGTCAAAATGTTCTGTTTCTTCATTGTGGTGTGTTACAAAGAGTAAAGAGAGTTCTGTTTCACCACCTCCCTTCTGAACAGCAGGAAACTCTTGGGGTATATCATTTAGTTTCTGATAGCCAGGCCAAGTTGCTGAGAGGTCAGAGGACTTGCAAGAGACAGAAACGTCAAGAAGTTTGATTCCAGTGCAAATTTGTCTACTCTGCTCCAAACAGTGATTGCAAAACAAGTGTTACTGCTATTGGCAACCTTTATGAGGCCTTATATCCACCATCCACTTAATTCTGTCAGTCCTTGAGTTATAAATTGTGTTATCTTCAAGGACAAGTTTTCAGACAGACTCTGACCTGACTTCTCTTTCTGCTGTGGTGGATGAAAGTCTACAGCATTCCAGTGATATAACTGAGGGACTGGACTTACACAAATGAGACTCCGACCCCTCACATAATTGCTGGAAGTACTAAGGGGGAAAAAACCCCTAATACCTGGGAAGTTTTTAGGAGCCATTTGGAAAGCGACTGGGTAAACAACAATCCAGAAGGGCACAGGATTCACTCAACTTGTTTTTAAGATCCCTCAGACAGCAAATTCCTGTCCTCCAGATTCTTGAGTCTTGAGGCTCAGTAGCAATATTTATAAGTAGAGGCTGGTTAAACAAAATCAAGAAATAAACAGATGATGCCTCTGATGAAGAGCTGAAATAGAGATGTTTGTGGCACAGATCATATATTTCATTTCCAGAAACTGTTTCTTCCCTGGGGCTGTGACTTCCAAGCTGCCTCTGTTACCCACAGAGGGAAGTGGGGATCCTCACCAGGGCCCAGCCTTGTTCTGCTGCAATGGGCATCACAACCTCTTATCTGTAGCTTGTGGGTGCTTAATTGCAAGGCCACATTTTGGGGAGCAGAGCCCAGAGCCCTGGAGGAAGGCCAGGCTTCCAAACTCTGTTTCCTCAGTAGCTTCCCCGGCGCTGGGGCCGTGGCGCTGGCAGCGGATCAAAGCCCAGGAATTCCTGTGCTGTGCTCAGACTGTTCCTCCTGGCTGAGGTCACACCACTCTCCTCCTTTCTGTTTGGGTCTAGCAGGATCAGTTTTATAAATTACAGGGCAAGATACAGGCCTGGTGTGAGAGTGGGGCTGGGGAGGGCACAGGGCTGCTTGTGTCCCAAACAAACCATCGATCTGCCCTCGACTGACCCTGCTGGCAGCTGTGCTCTGTCCTGCTCCTACCGACTGCCCAAGGCTCATTCCAAACAGCCTCACAGCTGATAGAAATAGGAATGGAGGCTTCTGAACTGCCTCCAATTCTCTGGAGCTTTAAAGGAGTCTTGCGATGGCATTTTACTTAAATTCTAGAAAACAGCCCCAAAGCTATTAGCAACCTGGCCCTGAAAAAAACCTCTGTGGAGGTTTAGTCAAAATGACAAAAGTCTCTATCTGAAATTTATAAAGGCACTTTCAGTTTTTCAGTGGAAGTCCAAATTCCCTTTTTTGGCAGTAGAGCTGTACTGGGTACATTTGCACTAACATTAACCATTTAAAAGCTCCTTAGTGCCCTTGGAGACAAAAAGGAAAATGCCTCCTTTGAGGAAAGACGCCCCTTAGCAGAGGAGAAGTGATACTCCAGAGGAGTTAATCTCTTCCCTTTTGTTCTGGAGTTTTGGGGGGCTCAGCTTTTGGACGGTGACATTAATCCTACACAAGCTGAGCAATGGGCTGTGCCCCTGCTTGCACTCCTGCAACATGGAAGGTTAAAATAAATGGTTGTTAAACTCCAGGCTCTATAGTGCACTACACATTAGTACTGCTTTTAGTCATCAATATATTGCTATTTAAAGATGACTGAGACTTTCAAGTCTGATGATTATTCATATTAAAAGTGTTTCTTTTTCATTTGAGATTTTATGCTGTCATGCAGACATCTCCATAATTAAATGTGTGCTTGACTCCTTCTGCCTCCAGTTAAGTAGACATTAATGGGGAACCTACCAAAAACAACTGTCAGAAATGTTCCTGCACTTCAATTTAAAAATATTACTATCAAATGACAGTGATGATCACTAAAGGGAATCAAGGCTAAATGGTTTTGGAATCATCCAAGGTAGTTTCTTCAAACTGCTCTTATTCTCACAGTTTTTCTATGGTCACAGCAGAGATCTATTCTCCACTGAATGAGGAGGGGTTTAAAAATAAACACTTCTAAGCACAAAATCTCTCCACTTATAAAAAGCAGTAATGAAGTTGCAAAATCAAAGAGCTTAATATTAGGGAGCACCAATATTCAAGTCAAGTCTGTCTTAGCCTGTCTCTGTCTAATATTGCACATTATTTAATGCCATAACCAAAAAGCACTTTTTTCCTGTGGGAAAAATCACACAACTAAATGGAATATGTTCACTTTGGGAGCAGCTGTTCAATATTTCATTTTTCAATATGTGGCATAGGGTTTAATCCAAGCTGGGAGGGAGAGGTCTTACCCACTGCAGTCTTGATAATCTGATCTGATCCTTAGTCATTTACAGAGCAGCCCTAGTCTAACCTGGGCACTGAGTCCACATGCTAAAATTTTCCTGTGATTGTTTTTTTGTCTTTAGAATTTTCTGTCCCTACAGTAAGAACAAATCACTTATGCAGTGCCTGCAGGAGGGAACTGCCTCACTGAGTAAACAAGGCTTGATCTCTCCTTCCCAGTGAGCAGAGGGATGCTAGAGGTAGCTTGAGGTATAGATGGTACTGTACCAGTGACTGGAGATCCCAAAGGTGCCCTTTGTACAGCCACTTCCCAGGCCAAAGCTCTTCCTTGTGCAGGGGGATTTCCATCCCTGTGCAGCAGGATTTCCATCCTGGCAGCGCTGCTCTGTCATGACTTTGCCTCTGTTCCAGGCTATGGAGTGGGGCTGAGCTACACCTTACACAGCCTGCAGACCAAGCTGGAGGCCCACAACACAACCAAAATTGGATCAAGTCTTTTGTATCGAGTGAGTGGGACCTTAAATGGGGATGTTGTTTGCACTATCCCTTTGCTGCTTGGGAGCAGAGAACAAATATTTACACAACTGCCTTCACAAATCCAGTTCACATAAACCCTCTGCCCTCCCTGCAATAAAAAGCTGCCAAAAAAGATTGGCTGTTCATTAAATTTTGCTGTGGATGATGAATGTGGCTGCCTCCAAAAGTTCTGCCCTCAACAGTGAACACGGCCTGGCAGGAATCACCCAGCTGTTCTGACTGGCTTGGAGGGAACATCCTCAGCCTCTCCTGGGAGCTGGGACTCCAGTGCAGCCAGGGCTGCTCTCTGGACCTTTATTCCAGCTGATTAGCTGCACAGCTTTCCATCCCAAATCCTGCTTTTTATCCTGAAATGTGAAAACCCAAGCCAAGCAGCTCAGAGTCTCTGCTTTGGTCACAATTTACCCACTGCAGCAAGGGTTTGCTGGAGGAGGGTTGGAGGACAGCATCATGAAGATGTGTCTACTCCAGCTGGAAATTTCTGCACAGTTCCTGGCTTGGAGGGGAATGGGACAATGCCCATCCTTCTGTCAACAACCACACAGAGGAGGTGGCAAAGCTGCTCCTATTTGTTGTCAAAAATGGACATGCTAGCAGGGGCCACAGCATGAGCTAAGCCCGTGGGAATGTGGGCAGCCACTCTGCATGCCTGCCCAGGGAGCTGTGCCAGCTCACCTCCACCCTGACCTCACACAGCCTCTGTTATTCCAGCTCTGAGTCCAGCTCCAAGCAACAGCTTTGTCCTCAGCACAGGAGAAAGGTTTGTTTTGATGGCAGGATAATTAATGTGCCTCAGCTCCGTGGCTGTAAAATCCCTGGGGAGACAAGGCATGTCTAATTTGTGCTGTGCCACAGCCAGGTGAGCACAGCACCAGGTCCTTACTCGGGCATGACCGTGCTCAGGCTCAGTATTTACCTGACTGCAGAAACTACAGCTGCTTTCCTCATTTTATAGTGGGAAAGCTGGTATCCACTAACCATTCCATTGGGAAAAAATACCACCCAGATCCCTAGAGAGACCACAGTGAGAAACCACCAGCTATAGCAAACTTTTTCTTACGGGATCAAGGAAATTGCACTCACTTTCCTTACACTGGGACTTGAGGCAGCATTGAAGGAATGAGCCCTGTCTTCTGCTGTCCTGCAGGTGAGGCAGTGAAGCTCATCTTTTTTTCCTATTAAAAATGGGCTAAAACCAGTGTAGGAAAAATCCATCTATAATCAAAGAAGTGCTTGGGCTGATGGCAGGTCCTGCCCTGCAGAGCAGTCCTGGCCTGGGGCAGCATCACTGCAAGACTCTCACGATTTAAGGCCTGAGGGTATTTTGTATTTGCACATTCACCCATCACAAAACCATGTCCATGTTTATGTGTGGCTGCTCCAGATTTTACCCTGATTCCCCAACCAACCACCCCTGTGGTTTCCTCCTTGACTCACCTCAAAGCTGAACTCTTCAGTGCTGGTCTGGGAGTGCACAGCACTAGTGTTGGATAAATGCACTGCAGCAGCAGCAAGGACAGCTTTGGTGACACTCTTCCCATATTCCAGTGTGGTTTATTTTATGTTCACTGTGGTTTATTTTTTTATTTTGTGCTAATAAACTCTGCAAATATAAATATCAAGCCAGGCTGGTTTGCGTGAGTATTTGACATTGATAGGATAAATTACCTTTCCTACATATTTTCCATTATATATCTGCCTCAATTATGTGCTGCACACGGATATGAGAAGCAAACCTTTGCCATCACAGCCCTTTGCAAACACAGTTCTCTTCCAAGCTTTCAGTCTTACTACTAAATAAATATGTATGCAAGATAGCACTGGTGTAGTACTAAAGAACCACTATTATTTATACAGCTTTCAAGCCTATACAAATTCTAATTTTTCACGCAGCAAACTTGTTCCAAGGCAGGGAGCTGCAGAGGATCTTCCACAGCTGTGCTTATACCACCTCCAGGATCAGAAATCCAAAATGCACAGTAGAGACCAAACCTGTGTTTTTTCCACTGAACCCAAAAGTGTCTTGTCACCCACCTCAGAGAAAACCTGAGAGCTAAATTTCCTCTGGAGATAGCCAGCTCTCTCCTTTGGCTGTGAAAGCAGAATGAATTTCTAATCAGGCACTGACGTACATAAAAGAGGAGAAATTCCATAGCCATGAGCTTGGGCTTGAAATCTGATTGACCTCATAACATTGGTTCTGGAAGAAATCATTTCACCCAACAAAAAAAGGTAAAAAAAGAAAATTTTCAATACCCTGAAAGGTAACAAGATGCCTTGCCAGTTTTGAAGCTTTTTGGTAAAAATAAAAAAAATCCAACTGAGTTTTATCACCTGCTGACAAATATTTTATTTTCATTTACAAACTCCTGCAGCCTGTGGGTACATAGTCCCAAACCATGACTCCTAGAGTAGCACCACTCTGGCTCTAAGGCAGATGTCCTGTCCCATCCAGGGTGAGCTCTGCAGCTGCTGGGCCCTGTCTCCACATCACCCAAATTTCAAACATGCACTGGGCACAGTTCAGACTCACATCACCAAGAAGGGAATCAGTAGAGGAGAGCCCAAAACCCAGCATCTCCTGAACTCATTCCATTCTCAGTCATTTTTATTTAGTTCATTTTCTTCCACTTCACTTCTAGGATGGCCCTGCCAGGTTAGACACAGTTCCTGGAAGCCTTGCAGAGATGTTTTTATATTGCATTATTATATTATTATATATTGTTATATATGCATTGCAATATCATTATATATTCTTATGTATTATATACAGACTTAGATGTATTTATAAACACACAGACAGAGGCAGGTCACCCTTGGTTTGCCAGGTGGACTGGACTGCACAAGTGGCAGAGAGGGGAGCAAAGGCTGGGGTGATTTACAGATCTGCTCTATACACTGCAACAAACCTCATGCAAAGTCAACATGGCCTTGCATCATAAAGCACAGGCTGGAGCCAAGAAACAGCTCAGCTGGAGAAGCCACAGAATGAGGAGAGAACAAGCCTGTTCAGGTAAGAGCTCTGCATCTAAAAACATGTCCTGACATATTCACAAGTGGAGGTGAGGTATTTTTGAAGGTGATTTTTCTTTTCTTGCAACTCCCCAATCCTCTGAACTCATTAAAATGAAGACACTCTAATTTCCAAGATTGTCCAACAGGGAAAGGTCAAGGAAGGACTTCTTTGTAAAGTCAACTCTCAAATTCCAGGGAGAAGCACAGCAGGATTTTCATTAAACTATCGTCAAATTATAAATTACTGCACTGTTAAAGGAAAATAGGACTGCCATTATGAAAAAGGAAGTGAAAGAAAAGACTTGATGATTTATAGCTTGTGTACAGGTCTGTCTGAAATGGGGTCTTGGGCTGATGAAAAACAAGGGTCTGGTTACCAGGAGCTGGCCCTGGCTGGGCACAGAGCAGCCAGAGCTGCTGGATCAGTGGTGTTACACATCTCATCTGCACAGGACGTTTTGTGGGGGCACAGTCATAGAACCCCAGTTCTGAAGGTGCAGAGTTACTCAAAGAATGTTCTAAAGTCTTCAAAAGAAACAAAGCAGCAGTTTTTTGCTGTTGCACCAAACCTCAAATAAAGAAAGCAAGCCCTGGGAGCCCAGTGAAGTCTGTACTGAACAGGACACTCAGTCTCTTAGGGAGGCACTCCAGTGTAAAATCCAGAGCTGTTACCTGCTACTTTGTGGTTTGTATTTCCATAGGTAGATGCCAGAGGAAGACGGTCTGATTAGACAAACTACTTATGTTCAAACTGAAACAAATATTTGATTTTACTCATCCCATCTTCACTTGAAAAATGCCATCTGTCCACTAAAAGGCATCCTGACTTCTGACTAAGAAAAAAACATTGCTTGAGGCCCTCAAAGGGAAAACGAAAGGAGGAGCTGAATCTCCCAGGTGAAGCTCTAAGGACATGAGTTTAGGGTGTTCAGAGCTGTGGCTGCCTTTGTCCCTCAGGAAAGCTTTGCTCAGATCCATGGGCTGGATCTGAAGACAGAGACACTGTCGTTTAACAGTTAATTAGCTGTACCAATTAGTGGTCATGTTGTACAAAGAGTGACAAAATGAGTGTGAAAACCAACAGTAAGAGAGCAGCTGGATCTGAGGGCAGGGAGGGATGGCAGAAAGCTGGGGCAGCACATCCAGTGGCCAAACTGTGGCTTGACAGAGGCTCTAAGTGTGACAGCCAAATAGAAATCGTGGTTGTACCCGTGCAGATTTGGGCCCCTCTCCTGCACTGCAGAACGAGAATCGAGCTGGGGTGATTTCTGTATTGAATTTAAGGCACTGTAATACAGGGTTGAAACAGAAGCACCTGCAGCCTTTATGCAAGAACCTGTAATTATGTGCACAAAGACAGGTCTCAGCATGTGGAGCTGTGTGCATGCATTATACATTAATATGGGGCCAGCATCCAGAGAAGCTGATAGGATTGCTACATTATTGCATTCTGTATTATTTTTTATTAGGACACATGCACTAGGATAGTTTCATTTTTTTAAATCCAAACATTAAAGCATTTTCTGACTGCACCACACGCAGGAGCAGCCTGCACTGTGCCAGCAGCCAGGGCTGCACCTACAAACCCAATTATCTCTCTGCAGCCTTGCCCTGCTCTGGTCATCTGGGGCACTTGGTGTCCCCATCTCTCAGGTTGAAGTCATGATCAGGCTCACTGCGAGTTCTAAGCCCAAAGTGCCCCTTTGAACTCGGGGCTGATCTGAGCCCTGGGTGCCTTCTGGCAGTTTGAGACACTGTGATCTGGCCAGCAGAGGTTTATCTGCTAAGACAGAAAAGCTGGTGCCTTGTAGGAGCAGAGCTAATCTGACAGGGTGGCACATCAGTCAGACAAGAGTGGCAAAATGCATCTGACCCAAGAGGAAGCTCTGGAGCTCTGCACTGACAAGATGCAGTGACAGGAGCTGCTCACAGCACTGACACACACTGGTAGCACACATCCCACCTGGCCTGCTCAGGACATGCATTCCTGACATCCAGCCAGGTCCTGGTGCTCATCCTGGGGGAACTGGCCTCTGAGGATGGGCAGGGAGCTGCTGAGACCCAGCTTCTGCTTCCAGCCATCTGCACAGGATGGGAAGGACCTGGAAATCCAAGGGTGCCCTGCCCATTGCAGGCAGGTGAGTGCTGCTGCACACCTGCCTGGAAACAACGCATAGCAAAAGGCTGGCCCTGCTCCAGGCCAGAGAAGGGCAAGATTTTGCTATATATATATATGTGTATGTGGAAACAAAGAGAGGTGCTTCACCCTCATGATGAGAGCACAGCCTGGGCTTAAGCCTTTTGCCTTCATCCATTTTATCCAATATGTTTCCCTTGACTTCTTCTGCTCAAAAAAAGAAAAAAAAAAAAGGAAATGATCCAGCAGCTGTAACATCTGTGACTCCAGATTATCCTGAATGCTTCCCAGCAGAGAGGGCACAGAAAAAACATGGTCATCTCCTCCCTAGCAGCTGTTGAACGAAACAGGAAAAGGCAGCCCTACAGCATGACTGTGCTTTGAAGCTCTGCCCTGTGGGCCAGGCTTTGGCCACCTTTGGGGAAGTTTTAACAGCACCATTCACCCACCTCCCTGCTGGTGGTGGGACCTTTCTCTGCCTTCTTGCCTCAAGCATGACTGCTCTCTCCTCTGGGAGCTCTACCTTAGGTTGGAGCATCCTCTCTCACTGTACATGAAGGGCAAATAGGCAATGAAATAAAAGCACACGTTCACCTTAAGCAGCTGAAGAAGGCAAAGCATTTTCTGTTTGCAAAAGGGGAAGAGCAGCAAGTCCATCTGCCAAACAGTTTCCCATTAACCAGCCCGTGATAATATCTTACACTGTCCTAATGGCAGTTTTACTGTCACCCCGACAAACAGATGGACTTTTGTAACATTGAGAGCACCAATTCACAAGAGGAGGGAAGCACTGGGATCTGATGGCCTGCAGAGTTGGCTGGAGGGGGAAAAAAAGGGTCCTTTGTCCCTTCAGCTCTCCAGAGGCAATAATGAGGGAGCAGCATGTCCCATCCATACCAAATAACCCTGCCAAGGCAGTTACAAAAACACATGGATGTGGCACTGATGAGCCCTATCTTCTCCTTCAGTCATGGCTTAACACTCCCACCTGTCCCAGCAGTTCTCTAATCTCTACCACCAAGAACTGGTGAAAACCTCTCTCCTCCCAGGGAACTCAAACACTAGTAAATACAAATCCCAAAGATGTAGTGTTAATACTAAACAATGTTTTTTTCCATGCCAGAATGAGTTAAGGTAGGAGTCTCTGTCCTGGCTTCAAATTTCCTGGCTTTCCCCTGTCTGCGTCACGACACAATTCTTTCCAGCAGCCTTTTCCTCAGATGTTCAGCGTTAGCATTGGGATCCCTGCCAGCTTTCCTTCCCAAAACAAACACGGGGCCTCCTGATGCCAAAGATTTGCCTTCTATTCATTTCTCCAGGGACAGAGCGCTTGGCTTTACAAGCGATGCCCCGATTTTCAATTCAGCATATGTATACAAATAAAAATGCAGCTTTACAGAGACTTGTCTGCACTAGAAACGACTGCATGGCGTGTCCCTAACAAGCTGTCTCTCTCCATTAACTGTAAATAGAGCTTCAATTAATTAATGAGATTATCTGCCAAGTTAGTACACATTGCTCCAGCAAGGAAAATAAGGCTTATTGTCAAATTACTTTTTGCTGGTATAATCATGTCAGCATCAGAGTTTTTGCTAGTAATAAAAAACCCACTCATTATTAAACCACTCTGGTTACTCCAGTGTAAATCTGGTCTAAACTAAAGCCCTGAAGAGTGGCAAAACACCATTCTCAACTCAGTGAAAAGCTTTTCTTTCTCTCCAGTGTCCCTGGGCTCATAACACCTCCCCTGCCCTGGTGACCTGCCTGCTTTGCCTGGAGGGCTGGAAATTGCAGAGCTGCTGGTGGCTGATGAGAAATGATTTAAAGGAAGCGTTGCTGTGAGCCCTTCAGAGAGCAAACCACAGCCCTGCACTGCTCCCCGCAGGGGACAGGGGAAATTTGGGTGGATTCTGTCTCACTAGGGGACATGTCCTTCTGGCTCAGGTCAGGTGGAGTGTTTGTCCTCCAGCAAGCCCAGGCAGCTGCTGTTTGCTCTTCTTTTGGAAGGAAAAACTGCAGGTTTCCTCTTTTTGAGGAAACAAGTGTGTGGCTTATGTCAAATCTGTGCTTAATATGCTCCTGAAAGAGGAGAAATGCAGAGAATGGGAAAGAAATCACCTGTAATAAGCACTATTAATATGCCTCCATCAAGTATTGGCTTTTTTTGGTTGTTGTTGTTGGGGAGGGTATGAGGTGCTGTGGCTGTACCCAATGGACAGGGCACCTACAGACATTAAATAATCTGCTGCTACTCAACAGATTTTTTCAATCCATCTTTTATACCCTTTATGTGTGCCCAGTTTCCAGCAATAAACTTAAGACAACTCCCATTAATCTCTCAGAAACTGGGGGGGTTTGTCCTTTGAAGAAGGCAAAAGTGGATATGCCCAATCCCTGCCTCCCCTCCTCTTTCTTGAAAGGTTTAGCCCTAGAACTGGCCTGAATTTGTGCATTTATTTGACATGAAAGAAGTGGCAGAGATAAAAATAGAATGTGAAAAATATTACGTAATGAAGTGAAAAAAAAGATATTGATTACTTAGGCAATATAATTACTACAAATAAAGGTGGTTTCTAAGCCTATATCCCTTTCTCATGCTGAAGTCAATAGCAGTTAAAATCAGTGTGTTTTTAGTGTAATAAAGAGCTATACCATGAGCCCTATCAGCTTCAATACTGAAGGAGTGCAAAATGAGAGTGCTCAAACAATATGTCCAAGTCTTCTAGGCATTCAGGAAGAGACACAAATACATAATCATTCATAATTAACAATTTCTCTGTAGCACCACCCGTGAAAGGATCTCATGTTCCTCCATAAATATTAATTAAATTAACCCTACACCCCACTTGTGTAACAATTATTACTGACATTGACAGATGGAGAAACTAGGGCACAGCTTCATTGCTCACACAGAGCATCTGCTGCCGATCTGGGATGAGACTGACCCATCCCCAGCCAGGGCTGAACAATCAGATTCTGGATTTGGATGCTTGTGACAAGGATCTGCCTCCAAAAAACTGCCCCTGGTTTGTCACATCAGGCTGGAAATGCCTCTTTGAAACATTAATGTCAAACAGTGTCAGTGCTAGACAGGAAAACCAAGGAGCAGTGTCTCCAAGGAAACCAGCATACCTGAGGAGGAGGAACTAAGGAAACTAAAGCAGGAGCAGAACAAAAGCTTAAGAAGGCAGCTGTTCATATTTTCCTGGTTTTTATCATTCTGCTATGATTTTCTCTAGTTAAATCAGATAGCTTTCTGCTGTGGATGTCAGAGCAATTTATTTTATAAGCAGTTAATTTAGCTTTCCACTACTGTAGCGAGAAGAGGCAGACCTTCACCTCAGAGCCCTGAGAGCTGCCCCAGGAGTCCACCTGCTTTCCTTGGGGGCAGCAGCAGACTCCAGCACATGTACACCCATGCCTCCCATCCTCCTCACATGCACATGCTGGCTGAGGCTCCACTGTCATTCCATCCCCTCAGGGACCCCAGCAGGACATGTGGATTCAGTCTGGACCCCCAGAGCCCACCTGACAGAACAGATCCTGCACAGGGAGTCACAAAATCAGTCACGCTGGAGCAGGGCCAGGAGACCCCTGTCAGTGCTTTGTCACATAAAAGGTACACAGATACTTTTTTTTGCCATATAAAAAGTACACAGGTACCAAGAGACTTGGGCTTGTGGGGTTTGATCCCTCCCAAAGATGACAACTGGGCTGTAGGGCTCCCCAAAGCAGCACTGGCTCATGGTTGGAAGAACAGTATTTCCAATTAAACTCCCAATACCAGTTCTTACCTCCTGGCATTCCCACCAAAGCACCAACATCACACAAGCTGAATGACTGATAACTCAAGGTGCTGCAGTTCTAGGCAGTAAAAATTATTCTTAAGTTCTTCTTTTTGACTTGGACACGTCACTGTGCTTCTACACTCAGCACTATCAGAGGATGAAAAAAATGTGCTGGTAAAAAAAATGAGACAAGATTAACCCCTTTTCAAATTCAAAACAATCACAGCATGGGAAGGAATTCTCCCTGCCAAATATAGGTTAGTCTGTCTGGACTAATCCTGTACTCATATGTAGTGGCTTATTAGAGATTTTAAAAAGAAATCTGAAGGCCTAGACAGTATGTTTACAGTGGAACAGCCTCACATGAAAGATGAATTTTCAGTGAATTTAATGACATATTTGACTTGAATTAGTATTGGGGAAATTTAGAAATCATTTTTCCTGTTGTTTCTGTAAAACCCTTTAATAAAGGCTTTACAGAAGCAGTAATTTGTGACTTTAAAAGTGCACTGAGCCAACTGTAAGTGAGCCAGTGCAGACTGAACTCCTGCTTCCTGCAGAAAAGCAACAAATCCTCCCAGCACCCCTGAGTTCCCTTCAAATCAAAGGGCTACAGGTATCAGAGTGCCGTGGTGACCACAGCTCACCCAGAGCAGGTGTTGTAAGGCTGTGCCCAGGGTTTGCCCAGATTTAATGTGGCTTGTTCATTGACTTCTCTGATCCACCTGCTCCAGGCATTGTTTGTGGGAGAATATTTTATTTTGTTCTCTGCAACCCTCCCAGAGTTAGTCCATGGACTGAAATTCAAGTGCAGCCTCTGCATGCCAGGTTTGTAATGATAAGCCCCTTATGAACTGCATAAATTACTAAGAAGAGAGAAATCTCAGTGCAGAGGGCAGAAGAGGAGAAAACTAACCAGAGACACATGGAGCAAAGCACCAAGGGGACAGAAGCTGCCCAAGGATACCCCATAAGTCAAGGGCAGAACTGGGAAAGGAGCATATTTCCTAAATCCTTGTCAGCCTATCCAACATTTTCATAACTCATATTGCTTATGAATAAATGTTCATACAATTTTACCCACATCTCACTCATTTGCAAAGGGCACCTGCTGCAGGACAGGATTTCTGTGCTGGATATCCTGGCCTTAAAATCCTGCCTAATCCTCTGGGCAAAGCACATGTCTCCATAGGCACGGGCAGGATTAAGCAAGGCACAAACCCATCCTCAACTGCACAGGGGTGGAAGAGTCAGGTTCAGGGGATGTGCAAAGAGCTGCACGACAGCTCTTTCCCTGAATCCATGGATCCCCACAGCCACATCCTGGTGCTTCCCCATGTGGGACAGGGCTTGGAAGATGCTGCAGGTGTGTAGTTTTGGTTTGTGCTTGACATGTTTTAGTTTTTAAATTATTTTTTTTTAAGGAACTTTTTGTAAACAAGAGACGTGTTTTAGTGACAACAATAATGTTTACGTATTTTTATTTAAGAAGAGTTTTTTAAATTTTTTTTTTAGTTTAACCAATGTGATTGGAAAAGTTTGTCTTATCACCAATCAAATTAGTCTGTGTAAAATACTATAAAAAAACACCCCACTTCCCAAAAATGAAGCAGTCACTCTTTCAGCCTTCTAAAGTCAGAGTCTTTGTGGTGTTGCAGTATACAATAGCAACACAGGTGTCCCAAAGAGATAGCTCAGTCTCTGCAGAGCTCCTCTGCATGCCTCAGTTTGGGATAGAAAGCAGCAAAGCCTGGTGCAGGATGTTTTGTACTGTGTGAGTTCCAGCAAGGACTCACATTTTACACACAGTTTATGCAAACAACAACCCTGCTGTGGGAGTCTTCACCCCTGTGTCCTCACAATGATGCAAATGGTGTGGCAGAGGACTGCAAGCACTCAAAGGAACACAGCTTCAAGGCTGATTTCTGGCAAGCTTGGCCTGCTAAAAGCCCATTTGTATGCATTAATCTTGACACAGTCATTAAGTAAAGCGTGGCAGCAGAGACCTCCCCAAAGCAGTAATTTCACTGAGGGATTTGATTACTTGGAATTCTCAGTACATACTCAAGAGCTCTCTCCCACTAACAATACTCCAGTCCTGGTCTAGTATAAACAATACTCCAATATTGGCCTAGTAAGACAAAATACTCCAATATTGGTTTAGTATAAACAAAACTAAGAAAGTCATTTTATTCCTGTTGGGAAGACAAAGTCCTGATGCACCTTAGTTTCTCATTTCCTGGAAAGGGGTTTACCCTATGTTTACCTTCCTGCTATCAGAAGGAAAGCATCACTTGCTGGTTTTATCTCCACATTTTGGAGCAGAGTCCACCAACTATCACAGCTGACAAATTCCCTCATGAGTGAACAATGGAAACTGCTCCTGTGCCCACAGTCCCCCCAGGCACAACTTCCTAAAGCTTAAGCCAGAAAATTTACCCTGCCAAAATAAGCAGCTTTTCCATTGAGCTTCAAGGAGCCAGGGATCTGTGGTTAATGCACACAGAACTACATATCTGGAGAATTTCAGCCATCTAAAAGTATTTATTAACACAGCCTTGCCAGTCTGTTTTACCTACAGAAACAAACAAAGTGGCGATGATATGGCAACATGACACGGTGTCGTGACATTATTTGCATGACCTTCAGCAAAGAACCACAGCTTCTCTGCTGGCACTGTGGCATTCGGTGTCACACGAGCTGTGCCATGCTCTTTGTGATATTTTTGAGCTCTTTTTAGTCCCATCCCCCCCCCAAAAGGTCTTATTGTTTCTGTTCTCGAATGCCAGGGATCACTTATCACCAAGAAGGCTCCTAGAATGTGAAATGATACATGAACAGGCAAAAGGCTTTAAAGAGCTTACAGGCTGGAGGGAAGGCAGGTGGGAGACCCCAAGGAGAGATAACCCACCCTGTGTGGGTGACAGCAGCCAAAACATACAAGCAGCTCAGTCACTGCCATGTTTTGCCAAATCAGCTACAACTAACTGCACTTTTTCAGTGCTAAATAACCAAAAGAAGACATCTGTCATAGTTATTTCAGCATGATATATGAAGAGGATCATGGCACCAACTTCTGATTTACCAGTTTCATCACATCAAAGGTTTTACTCCAGCACCCATCCATCAGGAATGTTCCTTCAAATTCAGGCATATCCACGATTCCCAGGGTGCAAAGGACAGCTTGAAAACAAAACCTGGGTTCACCCACAAGAATTTAGAAACCAAAAGAAAAACCACTAACCATTCTGGCTCCTTTTCTTAAAATACAGTTAAATAAAAAGGTACTCTCAAGCTTTCTTTGCCAGTGCCAGGATGCTCTGTGGCTGATTCAGAAACCAGCATGTCTGGAAATGTAGCACAGGCAGACTGTTCCTACCCAGCTGGAGTACAAACCCTGCAATCCAGCCAACAGCTTTGTTCAATTGTGGTTCAAATTCACTGCAGTTTATTTCTGGAAGTATTTAAAATGCCTGTCCTGAAGGCATTAGGACCACTGCATCCAGTGAGTCATCCACGACACCTGACACAGGTAATAAATCTCACTGTGCTTGCTAAACTTTTCTGTAGGACTCTGTGGGAACTTTTGCATTAACATGATGTAAAATAGCCTATGGGACAGGCACCTGCAACAGTCTGGGTCCAGTGCTAATTTTCCCTTTAATACCCAGCTAAAATCCAGCACTTAAATAATATCACATACAGGATCTTGAGCACTATTTAGAGGGACACAATAACCTAGTGTTAAAAACATCCCATTGAGCACTGAGAGGGAGAAAACCAGATAAATGCAGAAGGAACTTGTTAACCAAAAAGGCCTTTAGTTTATAGCTCTGAAATGATGGGAATAGCAGGACCTGATGCAGGTGGCATGAGATTTACTGGAGGTAAAATAACAGCCTTGATACGGCCCAGCAGGAACACGATACAGCTGAAGGAAGGCTCAGGGCAAGAGGTAGGGTCAGACATGTGGAGATGGACACTGAAATCCACAACGTGGGGTCAGAAATTCTTCTTCCAGTGGACAGGGGTGACATGTTTCACATTTCTGGTAAATTCACCTCAGTTCCTGCTTCCTCTTGGGCAGGAGGCATTGTACCCAGCTTTTCCAGGAAGCATGTTGTATCCTGTCAGGGGGTCTGTGCAGGACAAGGGGTGCTCTGCCCCATAAGAGTTCCTGTTCTGCCTACAGAAAATAAGTGCCAAGACAGGTTTGGCACTGCCCTCAGGGGAGCTCACAGCCAACGTGGAAGGTATTGAATTCTGATGGGAGCAGCAGCTGGCTTCTATAGGAAAGGCACTATGCCTACCCTTTGAAAATCCTTCGTGTTTCTCTTCTCCCTGGGGAGGTGGGAGCATCCTCCCAAGGTCATTTGCACAACTGAGGAAGATGTGCCGAGGCTGTGGGGCAGCACAGCTCAGCCCATTGGAGTGGGATGCTCTGAACATCTCTGTGTCCCTGCCAAAATTACTGCACCGGGCACGACTCGAGATTAAACCAAGGCCCCTCATCAGTGCCTGAGAGGATAACAGGGTCACTGCTGCCAGCTGCCAGTGGGCTGCAAGGCAGCAGCAGAAATGGAAATTAGTCTCTTTATGGCTGGCAGGCAGAACTGAGAGCTCATATCAATGCACAGCACAGCTCAACATCAAGTGATCCCCTGAGCAATGACACTGCATCAAATAAATCGGCATCTAAACTTACCTGGGGATCACGTTATCCTTCTGCACACGGGGAGTAAACATAGCAGAGAGGCAGGAACTGGAGCTGCAGACAGGGTCCCTCACACAACTGTAGTCCTTTTCCCAGGCAGATCAGCAGGGTTCTCGTAGGCAGAGATGAGCCCCTTTGCCCAGCGAGTGCCAGGGGAGCCCTGCTGCATCACCACCAGCCTGATCGGGGGCTGGGTGTCTGCAGGGACCTCAGGAGCATATTCCTTGCTGGGATCCTTCCCTCTGCAGTCATAGAGCACGCAGGAGATCAGGAAAACCAGAAGCAAAATGACATAGCTAGATACCAGAATGATGAGATTCAAGGTAACGGGGTCAATCTCCAAATAAAACTCCATTTGGTCCCATACTAGTGAGGGCAAACCTGGAGAATGAAGTTTCATATGCACGAATGAGCAAGTGCTAACTGATCAGAATAGATGTATTGGCTTTGTGGTAAAAATACACTAATCCCCAGGTCTCCTGTAGCAATGGATTTCCCCGAACCGGACGATTAAAGCAGCTCAGTTTAATAACTTAAGCTCCTTCTTTTAATGCCACGTTGCCTACAGTGGGAGAAGCTAAATTTGATTGCTATATTGACAGGAAAACATCCCCCTTGCCCAGGGACCATCTCTTTCTTTGGTGGGCAGGTAGCAAACTGGGTTTTCTCTAAGAGCATTTTGCAGACCCTCTCTGCCTCAGGTGGGTTTGGATTCATGGGCTGAAAAAGCCTGGGCTGTGTAATTAGTAAATGAAAACAGAAATAATTGGGAAGTCCTTTGCAAGGTAACATTTCTCAAAATCTCACAAGCCTGATCCTGATTTTGACTAAGAACTTTCTGCCCTGGGCTAGTGCTACAGAAGTGTTTTAAAGTGAATTAAAGATGTTTATTACCCAGGTCCCTCTCAGGATTACAAGGACACATCACACTGCTGTCACACACTGCCTGGCCAGCCCTTGCACAAATTTCTCTGTAGGATCCTGCTTCCCACAGGCTGCTCTGTCTCATTTGAGTCTCCCACGTGTGAGAAGGTACAACAAAACTTCAGCATTTCTGTAGCCTGGGCACTGCTAATTTCTTTTCCCTGTGTGGAGCCTCTGCTGAAAAGAGGGTGAAGTTTGAGAGTGGCTGTGCCCTGCCTGGCAGCAGGGCCAGGCTCCCGAGCACAAACCCTTCAGGCGCCTTTTGCACCTCCCAGATTTATGCCTCTGGAACTGGTGATGGAGTAGGGACGTACAGAACTGCCAGGTGTTGTCCCAGTTTTGGGGACAGGCACAGGACAGAACACACCGAGATCAGGCAGCAACAGCCAACCTTCATTGAAGGATGTCCCCTTTTAGAGGGGCTGCGAATTTCCCATGCTTAACTCTGATTGGTTGGATTCTTAGCTCCGCCCAGCTCGCTGGCCAATGATAAATCTGGTCTGCATTCACGATTGAATGGGATTGGCCGGGGTGCTCCGTTTGAGTTTGAATCCACCCTGTCAATGTCACACCTGGGGACTTGTTTACTTCTATTACTTCTCTACTTGTTTACTTCTATTACTTCTCTACTTGTTTACTTCTATTACTTCTCTACTTGTTTACTTCTATTCTCTAACCAACCAGGCTGGTGGAGTTGGTGTTAGTTATGTCCAGTTTATCTGTGCAGCCACAGACCAGATGTCACAGCTTGGAGACAGACCACCCTGGCTGCTGGAAGACAGAGATGTCCAGGGCACCAGGGAGGCAGACACAAAGGGCAGGGGATGGTGCCAAGGAGCTCCACAGACCCTACATCAGCACACTCGCCTCTCCTTGCAAAGCTCCCAGGTTTTGGTTACAGCACAGGAGGCTTTTAGGAAGAGATTAGGCTGTCCCAGCTCTTAGCCCTGCCAGAGCTGTGGAAAAGGGCTTTACGTGTCAGCAGGAATCCGATCCGGCAGTCTAAGCTGTAAGAAATGTGTCACGGGGCCATCCTGCCGCCTCAGCCGCGACACATGCCACTCGTTTTCAGGTCAGCATCAGCTGCATCCCCAACCCACCATCTGCCCTCATGGCTCTTTAGCTGAGGAGAAGTTTGTATCAGGACTAATCTCAAGGCTGGCAGTGCCAGTGGCACGTTTGGCAGCAGGAGGGAACCCCACGGCACCCAGGATGCACGTTTGTGTGTCCCTGCTCTTCTGTGCCTCTCACACGCCACATGTTGTGACAGCATTTGGCTGTCAGATGTGGTTTAGATGAGGCTGAGATTTTTTTTTCAAGACAGGCTCTTAATTATGCACTTTCCATCCAAAGCAATGATGGTGGGAGCTGGGATTTGGTTTCAGTGTTTGCTGGGAAACTGAAAGTCTTTTGGAAATCCCTCCAAAATTCTCAGAAGCACCAGCGCATTTGAAGGGCAATAGGGTTCATGGCCTTAAATTTCAATCATGTTTGCTACAAAAGATCAGTACCAGGGTAATAAATATGATGTAGTTTCCATGCTGAGAAAGAGAAGGGATTTTACATTAAGTCTTTTAAACTGTTCCTCAAATGGCAGCCTGTGTTCTGAACTTAGCACTGTGCTAACAACAACAAAGTTTATGGAATTTCCAAACCTGAATTGTCTCCTCCAAGGTCCTCCACTTCAGTAGCTTTGGTTCAGATTACTGTCTAACATTGCAGCAGGGAGATACATGCCATAAAGTGTTTAGTTTAGATAGGCATCATGCCAGCTTTTAGAGGGACTTTTCAAAATCTAAAATGTGGTACTACATTGCCACAGCACCTCCCATGTTGCTGCAGACATGGTCTCCTGAAGAGAATAAAAAGCCGCCTTGTTTCTACATCTCCACAGCATCTCAAAACATTCTCTTAAGTGTGAAAATTGATGGTAGTGCAAGAATAATGCAATAGATCTGAGAACTTTGGTGAAAGGGAGCTGGAATTCACCAGCACCCACAAAAAATAACGGGAGGTGAGGCACAGACAGAAGCCGGCAGAGACCTGAACTCGCAGAACCCAAAATGTACAAGGTGACAGCGCGACTTTACGTCTGGGTTTGCTGTTTTTCCCTGCAGACCTCTTCCAGCTCGGGTTTTTTAAGCTGTCACAGGTCGGATCCCGGCCGGCCACACGTAGGAGCTGTTGTTTTCCTTACGGAGCATCCCGGAGCCAGCCGGGCCCGGCAGGTGGCACCGGGGGACCGCGGGTGGACCCCGCTGCCACCAAAGGCGGGATCCAGCCCCGCCTGTCCGAAAAGAGACCTCTGCTTTCTTTTACCCCTTCTGGTCAATGGTGTCAACCCTTTGCCAGCGCCTGAAGGGGCAGAGAGGATCCCGCGGTCGCGGCTCACACGGTGCTCCCTCTCGGGAAGCGCTGCCACAGTGTTTAAACTCCTCCCTGCTTTACAAGTGCGTTTGTTCTGCATTTCATCTCTACTGCAGCAGAAAACAGCTGCGAAGATGCTGATTTTGAGAGAGGAATAGAAATTCAAGAAGAAAAACAGAAAGGTAAAATGGAAAGCAGCTCTTAGGACGCAGAATGGGTCTGATCAGCTATTTGTACTCCGTGCCCTCCTGCAACCCCAAATCCACACACATATCAGTCAGGGAAGTGTTTGAGACTGTGAGTAGTCCTACAGAGGTGAGAGAGACAGCTGGCACCTGAGGTTAAGTATATCCTGAATCATGCTGAATAAAAAAATAAAAACTCAAAACAAAGGCTAAGGTTTTATCAGATTAAGCTCACAAACCTTGCCTACAGATCTCTACTCCTCTCCCCAAAAGTTCAGGCACCACTGCTACCACATCCATGAAAACACTTCCCACTTACAGCCCCCAGTGCCCAGCAAGCAAACCTACTAACTTATATCCAATTTTCTTTGTTGCAAATCAGCTTATTAGAAAAGTCTCAGCCAAAGAGGATCTGGTCCTCAAGAAAATTAAAGCAGTTGCCATGAGGTGGCAGATGCTGATCAGATATTTCCTGATTGCTTTTTCCTTGTGTCAGGCTCCAGGTGAGATGTGCCCCTCAAACCCCTGCCCAGCTGAGATTGTTCAAGAAGAATTGGGGTGCTGGTGTTTGCTTCTATCCCAGCTTCCCTCTGGAGGGCTCTGCTGGCACCAGAACTGGCTCTATTTGATGCTACAAGGAGCAAAACCCTAAAGGAGCTGATTTTGTGCCGTGACATTTTTGCTTTGGATAGCGATTTTGCAGGCAAACAAAAAAAAAATCACTTTTAATTTAGAGGCTGTGCATGAGTTCAGGATGCTGCATGACACAGGGATGGATGGGTTAGAGGTTTGACCCAGAGCAGTGGGGTCACAAGGTGTGACAGTCAGACAGGAATCCTTTCCATAATCTCCAGTAGAATGTAACTGAAATGATGCTGAACGTTCATGTAAAATAGTTTAACATTTAATTGACTTTTTTGGCTAAACAGAAAGATTTGATTTGAAAGAGAAAATCCATTACTTGATTTTAGAACAGTGATCTGAATCTTCATGTCAGATAAATCCTTACAGCTTTATCAACACAACTGGGCTGATATCAACAGATCATGGGTGCACTTTGGTCAGTGCAACTCTGTAGGGTGAAAAATAATAGAAGATTAATACCTGGAGGAAGGAAATATCATTATTTTTCATCTCTAAGCAACTTTCCCATGAAAGCTCAATTACCCCAAACTATGGCAAATCTATTTTGATGTGCTGTGAGATATTTAGTCAGTCTGCTTGTCCTTGTCCATGCAAATGTGAATTCCTTCTCATTATTAATGGTGAAATCACTTAAAAACAGGAGGAAAAACCATGAAATACGTGATACTGAATGCAGGTGGGTTTTAATTTTGCTGTGGCTGGGCTGCTCACCTGATTTGTCTTCTGTTCCATAACTCAAGAACTAATCAAGATGATGCAGATATAAAATTAGTGATGTCAACACGCTTTCACCAAATTCAATGAAACACCTTTTGCTTACCCTGAGTTCTCTACCAAACTCAAAATTACTCCATATAAAGTACCCTATCCTTTCCATTGCTCTGACTTAGTGCTGCACAAATAACTTTAAGGATACACTTCCCTTCTTTCCCTGGCCCTGAAGTCCATGCTGAGAAATTTTGCTGAGCTGGGAAGGGTTTAGGTGCAGACAGTGCTCTGCTCAGGCATGTGAGTTTAGCTGAACAGGGGCTATGAACTAATTGTGACTGCCAGAAATCAAATTATTATTGTAGATAGTAAAGCATTTAATGTGAGAAATCACAAAGTGAGAGCTACAGCTTCTTGTTTTATTGCTTATGAAGATTAAGGCTTATATTCTTTCTCTCCTCATTCCTAGTAAATGAGGATTTTTCAGTTCTGGCTCAGCTGGAGTGGTAACAAGAAGCATTTGGTGTACCCAGATCTGGGGGTGTGCTGGGTTTTGTGACCTCCCCACCAACACAACTGTGGCCTGGAAGAGGAAAATAGGTGCTGAAAAGTCAGGGGCTACAGACATCCAGGAGAAGCTGCTGTAAGGGGCAAGAGGGGAACTGAAGGCTCCAGCTTTGGGCAGTGCTGTTCACCAATTTCTGCCATTGCAGACAGAGCTCCTGAACAGTTCCTGGTTCTGTTTGCCACTAAATAAGTCTGTGTGTCTTCCCTCAGGGTGACATACGTATCTTTGCCTCTCTGTTTGCCTTGAATAAACCTCTGTGGGGCAGATGTCAGGAGTACACTAGTATCACTATTCCTGGGGCATGTTGGAGTGCTGCTGCGATCGTGTTACCAATCTGTGGGCAATAAATCAGTTTTATTCCTGAATTCAGTCTGCTTTTTCTTGATTTGCATGCAAGACTCTGCACCCTCGGGATGACTGGCAACATGTAGCTGCTTTTCTAGGAACCAGGGGATTTCTGTGAGCTGGGAATGGGTAGAGGGTCTTTGCCCTAGTGAACAGGTTTGCTGGCAGAATAAATCTTAGGAGTCATTTCCTCAAAACCAGAGGTCTCCAGGCCTGGCTCCTGACCACTGCTTTGAGTAAGATGTTAGGTGAGTGAGGCAGAGGGGAGTTGGATAATGAGAAAGGAGTCTTTAAAATTAACTTGGCAGGATCTGCCTAAAGAGGCTCCTTGTTTGATTCAGCTGAGGTGCAACCAGAGAGAAAAAAACCCTGAGGTCTCCTGGAGCAACTTTTCTTGTTTGCTTTGCTTTTTCAGGCTCCTTTCAGATCTGCAAATCTGTGTCACATCATGTGTGAAGGCAGCAAATAAAGTGAACTCTGAATTAATTTTTTGTTTTGTTTTGTTTTCAGGGAATCCAGGCCTCCCTCAAAAGAGGATACTTGAATACAAGTCAGACACCTGGTGAGCAAACCAGCTGTTCACAGCTGTTCTTTCCATCTCTCTTTTTCATTGTTTGCAGAAACAATGCTGTGATCAAGGACTAAGAGGGTCGAACTGAAAAGAAAGAAAAGAGCCCCAAGTGCCAAGCTCTTTAGTGCTCTTTGTAAAACCCAAATAAATGGAAAAATAAATCAAGCTTAGACACCAACAGGAAATTGAGAAGTTACATCAATGGAAGGACAGAAATGTATACGTCAATCATTTGGCTGGAGATGTTGTGGTATAAACAGATTTTTATCACTTATAGCTCTCTATTCAAATAATTCTGTCCCAGAGTTCTTTTGTAACAGTGCAGAGCACAATTTTGCCAGCAAGCCTCTGGGAACAAATATGAAAAATAGAGCAAGACTGGCTTTGCTCTTTCAGATTTCAAGTTCACAAAGTTTTTACAGCATTGGCTTGATTCAGAAAAACAGAAAAAGCTTATACCTAACTCTCAGCAGCAGGACTTGTTTGATGCCAAAGTGGGCACATCCCAAGGTGTTTTGTTGAGTAGAGATGGGCTCCTTGAATGCTCCATCCCCACCATGCTCAAACCTGATCGTCACCATCACCTCTGTTTTCCCTCCTTCACAGCAACACACATTTCTGCAAGTTGGTTCATTTGCCCACAGGGAAAGGCTGGATGTGACAGCAGACTGTCCCCATTCCAACACCCCAAGCTGCCATCCCTGTCCCTGCACAGGGTCATGGTGGCCCCAGCTCCATCCCAGGGACATGGTCCCTGTCACGGGAGCCCTGCCACTCTTGGGTGGGGACAACCGGCCCCTGAGGACAAAGGCTCTGCCTTCCTCTAGAGATATAAGATATGGGGATACAAACAGTCATAAATAACTGATGTCACTCCAAACTGAATCCTGTCTCCTGCCTCACCCACTTCCACTCTGTTTACCAACAGGATTTTTTTGTTTTATCTCTGCTTCTTCCACACCCTCCGGTTACTTTGTGTTCCCTCAGACAGCAGCAGGACTCCAGTCTGCAGCAAGGGGCTTTCCTGGGAGATTTTCCTCTCTGAGGAGGAAGGAATTATGTCCTCCTGCTGTGGAGACATTTAGGCCTCTGCTGTCCTCCTTCTAACACCTGGGCTCTCCCTCTTGTCCAGACCCAGCAGTTGCACTGCAGTCAGTCCTGCCGTGTTCCTCAGATTTCCTGGCACCAGACATGGTTTTCTGCTAAAAACTTAATCCAAATAATTTTTGCATTGTTCTTTCCTGGCCACTGTCTTATCTCTTCACTGTTCTCTCTTGGCTTCCTCTGTGGTTCCCATCTGTCTGCTGGCTCTGTGTGTATCACTTAGCTTCAGTCAAGTTTTGATGTCATTCATTGGACATCTTGTTATTACTTGTCTCAACGTTCTGGTTTCTCTCTGTTCTTGTCAATGCATTCCACGTATTTCAGCCTCTCTGAGTGAAATCTCAGTCCAGTGTATCCAAACTGAACTCAAGTCCAGTGTATCCAAAAAGCCCCGAGCTGAAGGCAGGATGGTGTGAAGGTGCCCATGAAAATGTTCACAAGCAAAGGTGAACTGAGCTGAGCCCAGCTGGCCAAAACCTCTAAGATGCTCTTAGACCTGTGTGAACTCCTGGCCAAAATAGAGCTCTGTTCTGAAAGCAGGCACTGCTTAGAATTTTACATGATTTGCTGGAAAATCACGAGTTTCCTGTCTCTACGTGACTGCTGAGGACCTGGTGTGCCAGTCTCCAAGCAGATGGCCAGCTTGATACACATGGGAATAAAATTACTTCATGATTCCAGGTAAGTAATTTCCCATCTGGTAAGCCTTTAACTATACCATGGGTCACTCATTGGAGACAAATCAAAAGCAAAATTGACACAAATACATGATATTCTGAGAAGAGTCCCAACACTTTTAGAAGTTGTTCAGCAACCTTCATGCAGCAAAAGTGGCCAAAGAGGAAATTTTAAAAGTTTAAGCTTTAATCCACCATTTGCGTCACCCTGTGAAAAAGGAGGATGATACAACAATTTATGCTCTTGAGCTGAACACCTCACTGTACAGGGACATCTATTTTCAGTTTAATATGACAAACCTGTCCTTTGTCTAGTGTTCAGCAGCTCTTGTCACAGCTATGCTCAAATGATGGATAATCCCTTGGGACAGAGGTGTTCTGGTCAGACTGCCAGCAATGTGCCATCTCTGGCCACGAGTCAATGACATTTTCCAGCAGCCCAGCAGCTGCAGCCCACACAAAATAGAAAGATTTGTGTCATAATAGAGTGGGAGATGCCAACCTCCTCTTCACTGCCCACAGTTCAGTTCACAGCAGGGCTACACCTGGGCAGTGAAGGCTGAGCCTCCTGATAGTCACCAGTGTGACCCCCACCATCAGAACTGTCCTGGACTGGGCAGCACCTCAATAAACTGAGTGCAGCCAAGAGTTGTTTTCATTCTTATTCTGACAAATCAGATAATTAGAGTACAAAATAATATTCTCAGGCTTGGCAAATCCTTTTGACTTTGAAAGATTTTAAAATTTATTTTGGTTTTTCTTGCTCAGACAACATGGAGACTCAGTGCTAAACTACACAAAACAAATTAAATATCCAATTACAAACAGTTGGCTCTGGTCTGGAAGCACTTCAGTTGACTGTCATGATTCAAAGGAGAGAAATTATTTCATTTTGAATACCGTAATGCTTTTTAAACACAGCACATTGGCTGACCCACCCTGAATCACGACCTCAAAAACTTCACATACTTGGTTTTGAAAATGAGGTTTGTGCCTTGTCCTGTCAAATGGATGTTCAAGCTGCAGTGAGGGGAGAGGAGCTGCCCATCTGCCCTTGATGATGTTTCAAGGGAGACACACAGAGGTTCTAGAGTGACCCACATGTGTCATCCCAGACCCAACACCAGTCCTGACTCTCTGGCCCTGGACCACAAAGGTTTGTACAAGGAACCCCACAGCAGACAAGGGAATGTCTCCTCACCTCTATGAGTGTGTCTGGCAGTGCAAGGATTTAAAGGTGTTACATCCCTGAGTCTTCCATGGCAATATTCACAGGAGCCATCAGGGACTGACAGAACAAAGCCATACTTTTGGGTTGGATTCACACCAAATGTGTATTTCAGATCCAACACTGAAATTTCCTAAGAAGACACCAATTCTCATGGCTCAGGGGGATGTTGGTATCCATCCTCCAGTATTTGTCCCTCAGCTTCACAAAGGGGAGAGTTTTAAAGGCAGCACCATGTGGCTTTAGAAAAATCTGGGGTTGTAACAGGAGGTAAATGAGCTGCCTGATCCTGCAGAGGAGATATTTGTGCTCAGAGGTGTGTTACGTTTCACAAGACTCAGTGCAATCCCCAGGTTCCATGTGGACCACCCAGCTGCATAGTAAGAAATCCATTTTTTTTTTTTTCTCATGGTTTTGTCCATACTTTAGCTGTTTTGCAGCTTTTACAGCTCTTTTGTTTTCCCAGCTGGTTTGCCTGAGATCAGGTCACAGAAAGCAGAGGGCTTGGTCAGAAGTTAAACAAAAGCTCTTTCAAGTTTAAAAAGAAGAAAGAAGAAAAAAACCCACTTGCAGGGAGACCCCTTCTCCAGTGAGGAAGAGTTTGATTTGGAGGCTTTTCTGCAAGAAATCCAAGGCTAACTTGACCCATGACTAGCACTGCCAAGGTGTGTGAGGTGGGTGAGATTTGACCATCTCTGTAAGGAAAAAATATTTCACAAAATGTGAATATTTTAGGTCATAGATAGGACTAGATGATCTTAAAGGTCTTTTCCAACATAGTTAATTCTGTAATTCTATGATGCTGTAAAAAGACTTCAGCAACAGAAATACCCAGGATTTAAGACAAGGGATAAAATCTCCTTCCTGATAGGCAGCCATCAGAAAAACCAAGGAGGATACAAGGGACTGGCCAGGAGAAGATCAAAACCTCAGATGGAGGATGCAGAACAGAGAAGCTCAGCTCCTAGCACAGCCATGAACACAGTACCTGAGGAGGAAACCCCAGCCTGCCTGCAGGGTACCAGGACAGCCCAAACCACAGCACAGCAGGGCTGCAGGGCAGTGCTGAGGAGCTGAGAGGGGCAGGTTTCCCTGGGCACATAAAAAATCCTGCCAGTTTTACCCTTGCTCAGATTTCCAAGAACCAGACACTGTCATCAAGTTTTCAAATGGCAGCTTCTTTTTGTTCCTGGAACAAAGAGATCAAGATTTCAATTTGCCTGGCAGGAACTGAACAGGCTTTGAATGAACCAGAATTACAGGAGAAAAACACAAACTCTTTCATTTTATACACATAAACTCCACAACTGCAGGTGTCCTGTGAGCCCATCGGGGTGCCATGCATCAATCCCTGACATTTTCTGCCCATGCAGACAGAGTATCCTGCATTTTAGACAACTGCAAGGACAGAAATTTTGTTCCCATGGAAGCTATTTTTTTATTACACTCCTAAACCTAATCTTAATACTTCCAAGTGTATTTTGGCCAGTGGCCAGGCTGTGCACGTGTGGTAGGAAGCTGCCTCACACAGCTCCGTGCAAAACAGGACAACACAGAGTGGCTCCTCAGGCTCCTGTGACATCTAAGCCCAGGAGAAGCAGAAGGCAGCAACAGCAGCTTGGCTGGTGTGGAGATGGTGAATGTCACCCCACAGGGGCCAGGCAAGAGGATGCTGTGACTGTAACAGGGTGGAAAAGCAACATGTAGAGATTAAAAATAAAAAAGGGAGAGCGAGCTCCTTTGATAGCCTCAATATTACAATCAGGAGAGACTTCCTGGCCTCATATTTTCCATATAAACACTCTCCACTGGATAAAGTTAATGGTTCCCTTACTGCAAGGCAGAAGGGCTTGATCACTTTAATTGACGTCACAGATTGGGTATTTTAATGAAATGTGCTGTGCTTCCCCCATTTATATGTTTGACCCTAACCTTTACCAGATGTTCAATTCCTGCTCCCTCGCAGACACTGCAGCTCTGTGTTTGGGAGGCTCTCAGAAAGCTGAAATGCTGAAGTTGAAACAAAATCCTCTGACACGAGCCCTTTTGTTTGACGGGCTGCATGGAGGGCTCTGCTCAGCAGGAGTGCCCAGGAGAGAGGGGGAAAACAGTCAGAAGGATCACACTGTGCTTTGCCTGCCTGTGTGGGAGGGTAAAGGATACAGGGCAGCTCCCCTGCCACTGGACAGGGATGGAATCAGTCTTCCCTTCCAGCCCCTCCAAATTGTGGCCCTGAGACCAAAAAAAAAAAGAGCCAGAAAGGCTGAACTGGGGATTTGGCTCTGCCATGTCCCCCTGGGCACTCTGTTCCTGCCTCTCAGCCTTGTTTCCCAGGCATAAAACAGGACAATGTCCCTTTGCCCAATTACATCCTGTGTTTATCAGGGGCAGGGCTGGGCTGGGGAGAGGCTGCAGGGCTTGGATTAGGAGTGCTCTCTCCTGTCCCCTGGGACAGCCCAGCCTCCTCCCTGGACAAGAGAAAAACAGTACCAGCACCACAGACCCACCACCCCCGTGTTGCTCTAGATGCACATCTGCTCCAGGCTGAGACCCCTCAGGAATTATACCTCCCTGAGCTCTGCAAGGGTGAAGCCAGCTGGAAATAAATCATCAGGAATAGGGCCTGTCATCAAAAAAGATGCCATCAAAAGTTCTCTAGTGTATGATGGTCATTTAGAATTTCTCCTGCTTATTCTTTTTTCAAAGAGAAGATAAAATGATGGAGCAAGAGAGGGTTAAAAGAAGATCCACATTCCCAAACCTCAGCTTTGGTTTTCAGTAATTTTAGATAAATTGCAAGCTGGATCCCAGCCACCTTTTAGTTCTGGGTTTGGAGTAGCAAATTGAAAGTCACAGATGAGGTTTTGCAAAACCAAACCCATATCCTCCTTGGCCTGCTCTTGGCTGAAACTGAGCTTGCCTTGAGCAAAAAGGAGTGAATCACTCTTTAAAACACATACACCAAAAATGCTGAACTCAACAGCCACAGACTGAGTGAAGGAGAGAATGAAAGCCTGTGGAATGCACTCGTTCCTTTTAACCCCAGAGAGACCAAACTTGCAGCACCAGCACCTTGCAGCAAGTTAGGCAGCAAAAACATTTGGGAATGTCCAAAAAAAGAAAAATGGATGGTTTTGGTTTTGGTAATTCCATGCACACCCACAAAAGTTATGTATTCTGTGGCCAAACATTTGTCCCCAAGCAGATGGCAGTGGCTGTTAGCATAGCAACCTCAGACCTGCTGGTGTTTCACTTTGACACTGATCCTGCAACAAGGTTCAGTGGATTTAATCAAAGTGGGTTCGGGGTTCTCCTGAACCCAGGATAAAATCCAGCCCAGCTGCCCTGCCTCAGGCACACACCTCACTGTAACCCCAAACAATACCCATGTGTAGGTTGAGTCTAAAGTGTTGATTATGTTCTTGAAAGTCACATCTGCTTCTCAGCCCATCTCATGGCAAAGGAAATCTTCCTCCTGCCTGGTGTAGCCAGAGGATGAAGAGATGCTCATGGAGGACAAGCCCTCCCCCATCAAGGAGCACAGGACAAAACATGATGTCCCTGCAGCACTGCCCATGTCAGCAGTGACTGCCCCACAGCACCACCAGCCTGGGGTTGTGTTCCCAGAACATGCAAACAGTGGGAAATATACAGCAAATCAGATCCCATCTCCTGATCACAAACCTGTTAACATCACCACACTTTTCTTAGCAGGAAATCCTTAATTTAGCCATCAAGATGTCCATGTTATTGCAATCTGATAAAAGCAGCAGGTAGGGCCCCTCTCAGCCCCAAGGTGGGTGGAGGGGCTCCTCTGAGTTCCCAGATTCACACAGAAAATACAGCCTGAGCACCAACAGTTAAGAGTATTTTACCAGTGGCAATGAGAGGGATTCCAGCAGAGTGGGAAATAACATCATTTTCTTTTGAGTCAGGGCTGAGAATGAGACCAGGCTGTCTTCCCTGCCATAATTTACACATCCTCACAGACAGACATATTGGAAGTGACTTTTACAGTCAGCCAGGAGACAGCCACACAGCCCACACCAGCTCTGGCAGGACTCACATGCCACAGTGTCCTACAATGTGTCTGTCTCTCTGGAAGACGCATGTGGAGGGTTGTTTTTCTGCTTAAGCCCATTTGATTTTTATTTTCCTTTACTTACTGGCAATGAATTGTTCCACTTCTCTTGCTCACTGTATTTTGTGGGGGTTTTTTGTTTGCTCATTTGTTGTAACAGGAGAGGAAAAAGATTGTCTGGGCTGTCGGGATCACACATCAAAGCAGATGGGGCAAGCAGCTTCTTTAGAGACCCTTTTTAAACCTCACTTTCAGCCCCACATTCCAGCCCACCCCTGAGGGTCACAGCCATGCTTAGAAGACACCTGGACCCTGGACTGTCCAGGCTTTCCCACCTCCTGCCTTCCTACACATGACTTTTCCACCAGCACTTCTCCCCAGGGAGGGTGAAAGGACTGATGCATCTTGTCAGTGCGTGCTGTGTGTGGATTTGTCGTGGTTTGATACCAGCCAAATGCCAGGCACATGAATTATTTGTTTTCTGTTTTCACAACTGGGCACCATGGATGGACAGTCTGGATTTATGGCAGGATTTACAGCTTTGCTGCCTTCCAGCAGCTGCTGGGCAAAATAAACCATCACCCAAAACAAAAAATCACTGAGTCAAGAGCCTGAGAGGGAAGAAGTAGTGCAGGTTCTTCTCAATGAAATTAATAATTGATAATTCAATATCCAAAAAGAAAATGTTCTTTTCATCTTCTCACTGAGGTGTGTCACTCCCTCTTTTTTGTATTCATGAATGCATTCATTCAATAGTATGGCTAAAAGTAGGGTGACAGGGCCAGCCTGGCAAGAAGGTGCCACCAGCACCAGCATGGAAGTGACAAGTGCAGCAGATTTGGTGGTTCTGGCTCCCTGGCTCACATGGGAGGGGAAGGAGGAGCAGGAATTTGAAGATGGCTGTTGCCTTGGACATGCTGAAGTCGCTGTTGATTTTAGGCCAGGGAAGAATGATCTGATCTGCTGTGTTCCCCTGTTGTCTTGGCTCCCTCTCATAAAGGCACTTAAAAAGCTGTCTAGCTTCAAGTATGTGCTTAAGTGCTGAATTAGTGAATTAGCATATTTACTCGTCTGCAATCTCTTCAAAAGCCAATTGGAAGCCCTGATGAATTTGGTGAATGCCTTTGCTGTCCCCTGGGACAGAGTCCAGGTCCCAAGTTACCCTCCCAGATCACACCTCTGTGGCTGTGGCAGCCCTGTCCTGAGGAGCTGCTGCGTGACGAGAAGCTGAGTTTGGATGCTCCTCTCTGGTCATCTCTAAGCTATACTGACATAATTTTAGGGATCAGTGTCCTCCTGTCACTTGCCACACCCAGTGCCATTTGTAAAACTTCTGGTTGCACGAAGCAGAGCTCACTGTCCCCCTCCAGAAATGAGTTGATATTCTTATGCTCAGAGCCTGCTTTTCCTGCTAACTGGGGCTCTGAAATGCAGTGATGCTTTTCCTTTGGTTTAATTAGGGGAAGCTGTTTCCAAGGAACCATACATATAGCTCACACATCAAAGGCTCCACCAGCAGTGATGCACCCCGAGATGCAGCGGACGTGACTCACGGTGACTCACGGGCCGTGTCCAGCTGCCAAATGAGTCAGCACTCGCAGCAACCTCGTCACAGCCCTGAGACCTGTGGTACCCTGGCCATGGCAGGGGAAAGGAGATGAGCCCCACGTGTCCCCTTGCTCCTCAAACCACAGCAGTGGCCCATCCCCAGCACTGTCTCCCGTGCGACCTGCATGATGGGTTTGACCCACACTTCTGAGGGCCAGCCTGGCAGAGAAGTGGCTGTAATTAATTTGGGCAAGAGTGCTCCTCGAAGGTGTTTTGTAAATCAAAAGGTTTAATAAGTAAAAATACCAAAATAACAAATGTTACAGAAAACAAATGATAAGTCGTGCACAGGTGTCTGAGAAATCTCTTGCACCTTGCTAAGACACCTCCAGAAAGCCCTTACTTCCTTTTGTGCTCTGTCTTAAATACTGAATGTTTTAGGAGGGATAACCTGGCTTGCAGCCAATAGGATCACCAAGAGGCTTTGACTTACACTCCCAGAGCCCAATCCATGCCCCTGTGCTGGCACTGAGCCAATCTTTGCCAGCAAGGTATGGAAGTTTCTAGGTAAACTTCCTAATATGTCTAAAGGTAAACTGAACATCTTTCCCTATTTGGAAGCACCTGCTGGGGGTGTGGGGTGCATCACTACACTGCATCTCTGCACCATCAAAATCCCCAACAGGGAACTTAAAATCTTTCCTCCTTCTCATCTTTAGTTTGTTCATGGATGCTCATAACAAATAAGAGCTGCCTTTCTGGTGAATATCAAGCCTGGGTGCAGAAGACTTCAAGTCTTCTCAGCTCGTTAAAAACCAGAGAAGCCAATTCCAAAGGAACTTGAAGCTAAATTAAGTGTTGAAACAAGCCATTTCTTTTAAAACTTCTGCGGGAGCAACATCCTTGTTGCTGCAGCCCCAGGGGAGGATCACAGCCCTGACCGTGTGCCCCTTCCCCTCTCACTTTTGCCAAACTGCAGCAAATAATGATTTTTTTTTCCTTCCTCTGGAGAGTCTAACCTAAATTCTTGATGATTCTTGTAAAATCTGGAAGCTGAACAAGCCTGACATCCCCACTCACACCCCCATGTAATTTGTGCTGCAGCTCTGCAGGCACAGAGGAGGACTGTGACCATCTGTTTTTCTGGATGGGAGAGGGAAGGAGCCACAAGGAAGGTTCTGGTGGGGCAGCTCAGCTCTGGGCTGTGATTTATAACTGTAAATACAACAGATCCTCTCCAACTGCCCTGGCGTTGCTCAGGAACCAGAGTCCAGCTCACAGGGCAGGCTCGGGTCACTCGAGTTTAATGACCACTGGCTTGGGAAGGTGTGGAAAGGCAGATTAATTGCTGCCCTTGGTCCAAGCTAAATCCCTGCAGGCTGCAGTTCTACAGCTGACAGTTGGGATGGAGTGATGGGCACTGCCCTGTCCTGGTGACCTGACTCACAGAATGAGGTTTCAACTGCAAATGGAAGTGCTCATCCCTCTCCTCCCCATCCCAGAGGCATTGCTGGGACCAACAGCCACAGCAGCTCCATCCTGGCAGTTTCAGCACTTCCACTTGAAAAGAGGAGGCAAGATTGAAATTTTATTTTTGATTGACTGAAAACATAGCTCAAAAATCCAAATTTTTTTTCATGTTTTTGAGGTTTCAATTTTTCCTTATTTTCTATTTTATTTCTGATTTGGAGGAAATGCTGAAACTATTTGCACCTCTCTTCTAAGATGGGGCACCACCTTAGCTTTGAGACTGTTAGAAGTTATTTTTAGGGAAAACCCGAAAATCTAAACAAAAGCTTCAGCAAAACACAACAAACACAACATAGGCTCAGAAAACATCCTGATGTCCACAAATCTGTACTTTTCACTGGAAAAAGATGCATGAGAAACTATTGCCTGTGTTTACAGAGAGCTGATGGGAAGAGTCTGGTTGCTGCTACCCCACAAGGGCCTGTTCCTGTCCCATCTCATCACAACCATCACCTCCAAACTGAGAACCCCCAGATCCCCTCCTGCACAGCTCTGCTGGTACAAATGGCAGCACCAGAGTCAAAGGGATGAGTTAGAGGATCAGAAAGGAGCTCAAATTACCCAGAGTCTCACCAGCTGCTCTCTCTGAGGACCACACTGGCCCACAGCAGAGCACATCCTTGAAACCACTGTTGGAAGCAGCCAGCAGGAGTAAAACCATCCTGTCCTTGGTGAATTCCATGTCCAAACCATCTGGGTGTGGTATTTAGCTTAAATGATATATTAAATATTCTGGGTTTTTTTTTCATATCCAGTGAAACAAACTAGGTAAGTCAGAGCTAGGGTATTCACAGTCATTCCCATTGGATTAATGGTCTTCCTGGTCTTCCCAGTCTTCCCAGAGCATTTTCCAAATTGCATCAGAAGGCAGGGAGACCCTGGGCTGGGGTTCCTCACTCTGCTGCAGTTGGGTGCTTCCCTCTGTGTCTGTGTTCCCCACAGGAGACAGTGGGGATGAACACTGAGACATCCCTGCACACACACACATGGCACTGTGAGTGCCTGGCAGCCTGTAGGGATGTCCCAAGGAGAGGGATAATGGGCACACTGGATAAAAATAATGGATAAAAACCCAGCAAGAGGGGAAAAATCTCAGACTTTGCTCGCTCACTTCACCACTGCAGATAAATCACTGCTTTTACAAGGCATTATTGAATTCTTTCCAGGCTGACCACCCAGCCCCTCCAGTAGCATAGAGCAGACTGGCACAGGGTTGTCCAGACAGGATATCCTCCAGGGAACAGCCTCTGCACAGCACAGAACAATAGAGCCCTGCCTCTGGAGCTGTGGATACACAACGTGCCCATCCTCTTCTCCCCCAGCCCTCAGCTATCTGCTCTCAGCACAGCACCACGGTATCAGATCTGCATCAGCATCTCTTTCCTGTTTGTGAGAGAGTCCCACCAGTGCTCCAGGGAGCAGAGCAGGCTCTGTCCTGCCCCTCTGCCCACCCTGTGGATGCTGCAGGTTTTGAGAGCCCAGGTACCTCCACGTTTGCACTCTGAGCTCCCAGTGCTAAATGGCACAGCCAGTCCTACCCATGGCAATGGCTCAGGGCCTTCTGCAGCTCCACTTCCATTGGTTCCCATCTCTGTTTTGGGATCAAGCACATGTACATAACCTCATACCAAAGTCTCTCCTGAGGTCTTTGAAGAAATCACAGCATCTTCCAGCCACCTTGTGCACCAGGTGGAGAACATTTCCAGTGGTTGTAAAACACCCAGCCAGTTATTCACAGTCTCCTTGGTTAAGATGCACTGAGAAAATTGCTGCCAGCTCAGCTGCCAGGCCCTGTTCTGCTGTCAATTATAGAAATTTGGCAAATTTGGAACAACTTCGCTTTCAGAGCATAACCTGATTTAATGGAGAAGGGCATCTGGTGTGCTTTCTAGGTTCATGCTGTGTAATAGGGAACAGAGGTGGATCTCTGACTCATTAGCAAGGGAACATATATTTAAATTAACCTCCCAATAGGTAAACATCTCTTGAGCACAATTTTTTCTTGCCCTGGTTGTGGAAACAGTGTGACTTAGCACTGAACTGCAGCCTGATACCCACTGCATGCAAAGGGCAACTTCTGGAGCACTGAAAAGTTTATCTCCTGCTTGACTGATTTCTTTCCATGTGCTGAGTATCCAGAGTATCACAAATAAGAAGCAGGCCACAAAAAGAACCTTAAAACCTCCTAAATAATTCCTGGTGTCACTCCATGACAAACAGACTCCCAGCCTGTGGTGCTGGGCACATTTCACAGCAAGAAGAGCATTTTGCTTCATTCCAAGCAGGAAACACCCATTCCAACATTTGCTTTATTTTCTGGGTACTTGTCTTTCATTCTGCATCCCTGAGCTAGTGCAGGACTTGCAAACATTTTGTAATTCCAAGAACGAGCACATTAAAGCCTCAGAGCAAGGGGAAAACCCTTTTCCTGCCAACGAGGCACATTATTGACAATACCCCATTGTTGTGCTCACACTCACCACCCCTTAAAGCAATTAATGGATAAATCAGGGATTTTTCTGTGGCATTTCTGTGGGTGGAGTTTATTCCCATCCTTATCTGAGCAAGGGATCTTTCCCAGCAGTAACCTGGTGCCAGGGTGTCCCACAGCCCGTGACGCCGGCGTGCACTGCAGAACAAACAAACTCCATTAGGGGAGGATATTTACAATTGCTGACCAAACTCTCGATTTCCTTGGTAAGCTCCTCCAGACAATGTGCTACTGGCCCCCAATTGTGCTGTCAGAAATTCATATGGGCCCAAGAATGAGAAAATATTGTGTTTAGATTTGTGATAGGCAAAGCAAAACAAGGGAGCGATGTTTTTGGAGGGTTCTTCCCCCAACCCCATGTGTTTGTTTATTTTTACAGCCACAGAATGGAGCAGGATGAGTGCAGAGCCTCCCCTTGCCCACTGTCCTGCTCCTATCCAGAGCCAGCCCTCAGTACTGGCAGCAGCAGGGCAAATGCCCTGGGAGAACAGAGCTGCACCTTGTGCTTGAGGCTTGTTGTGGCCCCAAACTCCTACAGTGCCTTCACTGGGCTCAATAAAACAGCTTTTCCCAGATCTGCCAGGATTCAAACAGGAAACCGTGGTGCCAACACACTGGAATTTGCAATAGAGGATAAAAGAAGCCTTCACCTCTTATCACAGCTGTAATTCCTGCTCTTTCAAGGGGTGCCCTGCAGACTGCAGCTCTCAGCCCCATCCCACACAGCACTTACAAGCTGAGATAAAATTACCCCCATTTGCAGGGCATTTCCCCCTCTCTGGAAATCCAGACTGTGCTCCCCTTTAGGCCTGGTTTGTGTCAGCATCCAAACCCCCCTGCAGGACACGCTCACCTCAGGCTCCTCTCAAACTGCTAAACCCCCTGAACTGAGAAGTCCCTCCCGAATTTGAGCTGCCCTGGGACAAGCAGAGTGTCCCTCATGGAGAAGGTCAGGCAGCCACCCCAGGTGAGTGATGCTGTCCCACAGAGCCTGGCCCTGAGCTGCTGCTGGAACACCACCTTGCAGAGGATGATGCATCCCTGGTTTATTCCTGTTTATTCCCTGGAGCAACCTTGCTGGGGCCATGCTTGCCACAGGATGCTAAAAAGTGCCACATTAGGAGTTTTTGACACAGAAGACATCACGTTCAGCCCTTATTTTTGCCCCAAGCAAAAATCAGGCTTATATCTTCACTAATGCAGACTAACAACAGAGCTTAACTCTGTGTGGGCTGATGGCTTAATGTTGGAACCAATTCTGTTTCTTATTACATCAAGAGCAAATCTTGAGTGATGGCACTGCAAGCAGTGTTTTCCATATTTTCACCAGTTTAATGAAAACCAGAATTTGGCTCTACATCTTAAGAGATAACAGTCTCTGTACTCGTGGCCAATATATTAATGTCTTCCAGCATTGTGCATCTTCCTCCAAAACCCTTGTAAGCCTTCCTTTATAGGTTATCCAGGGATCAAGGTCTGAAAATCCATAAAATACATGGGCTCTGCAAGATTTGCATTTAATTTAGCATGGCTTTTCTCATCACTAGGCAGTCTTGTTTCACTGAAGACCTCCATTTGTTATTTAGGGGATTAGGAATGTTCAACAAGAGAGGAGGAGAAGGGGCTGATGGCTTTGGGACTTGAATTCAGTAAAACACAGAATTATAGTTGTTCTTCCCGATTTACAGCAGACTAACATCAGCCTGTGGTTCAGAGAAGGAATATAAATTAGTTGGTTAATAAGAACTGGATTCCAACCAGCTGGATTAGGATCCTGTAACACTCATGTATTCTACTTCTCTCCCCTTGCCCTGTTAGTTGACTGCAGGCCACCCAGGGTAGCAAAGACATATGACAGAAATATAGTGTATATTTATGTTGGCTCATCTTGCTCTAATCTCCTTCAGGGTATGACCTGATTTTAATAACTCAAACTTACCCTATCACTTTCTGGCTCATTTCCTTATGTGCTTATAACTTATATAGTGCTTTTTGGTTTATTCTTTCAGCACATTTGAAAAAAAAAAAAAACAACAAAACAAGAAAATAAAAGGAGAGAGGAAGTGGGAACCTGGCTACAAAAATTCATTGAAATCCACCGACATCCTAACAATATTTATTAGCACAGATCACCTCCTGACAATGTTTCCCCACAGCCAGCAAGAGCATTTTCAGAACAACTGGAAGATGTGAGGGCTGCCATCTGTTCCACCCTCAGTGAACTGAGAACTATAAACATCTCTAAGGCTGGGTCATTTATCATTACAAGAAAGTATACAAAGAGGCAGGAGTTGAAGTAAAATCAGTTTCATCGTGGGAAGAAATCTGATTGTAAAGGCACACCAAAATATCTTCCAGTGCATCTGCCTTCCTAAAAGCCTGCAATGGCTTGTACATTCAGTTCTCTGGAGCAGAGACTGCTTAAATTAATTTAAACCTGCCTGTTTACAATTCTTTCTGTACTTCTGATATTATTTGTTTAGATAATTTTGTGGCATTGATATAGTTATGCTGCTAGAGTACATTCAGAGAAATAATAAACTGTAATGGGAATTTCAAATATGTTAGTGAGATAAAGAGGAAGAAAACCTACTGAGCCTCAGTTTTTTTAGGATGGAGCAGAGAGGTTTTTGGGGTGAAAGTCTGCAATCAATGAGTTTACCTCAAGACCTTTTAGTTTCCACATCTTCTGTTCCACACCACTTGTTCACCCTGTCTTAAGGCAGGTACTTCCTAAAGGTGAGATTAGAAGAATTAGAGTTTGAAGAAAATTTCAGACAAAGGGAAGCTCATCCCAATGAGAGGAATGAGAAATGCCAGCCAAAGACAGGGAAAATGCAGCTGAGAGCAGATTGAAGGAGAGATCCCCAGGCACAGTTGTGCCTCCACGATGCAACAAAGGGTTCAAAGGAGCCAAACATCTTGAGGGAAGAAAACAAAAGAACTGGCCTCACGTGACCTTCAATTTTGTCCAGAAATTCCACTCTGGATCAAAGAGCTACAGTGAAAGTTTAGTTGGAAACAGCATTTTCCTGCACACAAGTTCAGCTTCAGCAAGTGGAAAACTTTTCCCCTCCTCAAGAAAGGCTAGTTTTGTCAAAGTCCTGGCCTGTTCTAGACTAAGTCCAAAGGCATCTTTTGAGTAAAAAAGCAGTGCCAGCCATGTTTGGTCTGTTACCTGGGCAGACAGGGCAAGGCACAGAGGGAACATTAGGCCACCCCTTTAGCAACTGCTCTGCCAAAAGCCTGGCAGCTGATTGTGGGTTGTAAAGAGCCAGGAAACAAAGTGGCTGGTCCACAGGGAGATGTGGACGTGTCCCTGGGCCTGAACTAGGAGGATGTGAAGCACAAGGTGACCTGGAGATGGAGTCATGAACTTCTGAAATGTGTCTGCTGAGTTTGGTGCTGTTCCTGTGAGGAAAGGAGCTCCTGGATGATGCTGAGGGAAGAAGCTTCTGCAAACACTGAGGAGAAGAGAACAGCAAGCAGAGACAGCTCTCTGTGACTCCTATTGAGTCATTCCAGCACAGCAGGAGCACACAGACACACCTGTGAGTTGTGTCTCATTGTGGGATGAAATTTTACATTCTGAAATGCAAGAGCCATACCAGCTCTGAGTGTTAACCACCCATGCTGCCCTCTGATGAGGATTTAAAAATTTGGTTTATAAAGATGAGACACGATAGATTTACTACCTTCTCCCCACAGTTTATGATCTATTGACATGGTTTTCTTTGCAAATTTCAGTTTCCAATGACTTGTTAGTGTTAGCACTGGAAAAGCAAAGTGCAGAATGACACCAGTGAGCTCTGCTAGATGTGCTGTACATCACTCTCTGGCTGCTGCTCTCAGTTCTTCTGAATAGACTCAAAAAGTTATTGGAAATCCTAAAGACTTTTGTCCAAAGCTGTAATTACTATCATTTGGGTTTTCACGGAACTGCACAGGGTGTTCTTTACAAAAATTAACTGACAAAAATCTGCCTTTCTCCTTTGAAATAGGAGCACAGCTCAGGAAGGGTTCCTCAGCACTGCAGACATGTAATTGTTCATATACACCTAATAAAGTTCACCTTAGGGGGGCAAAAACCCCAACCAACAGTTTCTTTCCCACACTCCTTGAATGAAAGAAATACTCTCTGATGGCTAGAGAGACCTCCTTCCAAGAATATTCCACCAAGAATATTTATGGCCAGCCTGCACTTATTTGTTCTTGTGCCAATGTTGCCCTGTTTAAATAGTTCTTTCTCCCTGGTGCTTTACCCCTCCAAAGCATTTATTACCTCCCTGATATAATCCAGTGAGGATGGCTTATACTCAGAAAGCTTTTACATCTTTCTCATTGGTTTTTCTCTTGACAGAGACTGTAAGTACCTGTCCCAGGGGTCACTGCACCTGGTGGCTCACCCCAAGGTGACAGTGTGGCAACAACTGGATCAACTCACAGATTAAAGAGTTATTGAACATCTTCCTATAATGTCCTGTTTGTTCACTGTTAACTTCTCTGAAAATGGATACAGGAAGAGGAATCTGACTTTTAATCACAAGGCCACCATTTAGTGACACCTCAGCTATTGGAAGGCAGGGCAGTGAGACATCTGCACAGAAAGAGTCCATGCACATCTTCATCCAAACATCATTAAGAGTTAATTTATGCCTTCACAACAGTGACCACGACTGGAGACAGGTCCTGATGGATCAGTATCCCAGCCCACACCACCTCCCCATGATGCTGCAGGTGCTTGGTGCTCACACAGCAGCTCAGGGCTCTGGCAGATGTGTCGTGGCATTTCAGAAGCACAGAAACTGATGTGTCATCCTTGCAAAAATTAGGTTACAAACGTAAAGAAAGGCCAAAAAAAAGTCACATCACATGGGTCTGAATATTGGGTCTGCCCACCCGAAGATCTGTGGGTGTTTGCTCCTGAATGTTTTTGCTCAAGTTGAGGTTGGAAAGGAATCAGCTTGGCACGTTCGCACTTGGTGTCTTTCTTTTGCAGTGATCCCATTGTTCTGAAACATAATGGGGCAGAGTTTTCTATAGTCCCACTGGGACTGTATCAAAATTGAAATCAGCACTGAAAAGTGTGCTGTGTAATGCTGCTGCCTGCTCTTAACACCACGATTTCAGCCAAGAAACAGTAAGTTATTCACATTTACGCCCAGTGAACTGGAAGGTCTTTTATCCAGGCTCCACATTAAATTTCAGCTGCCAAAAATGGTCTCATTCTTATTCAGGTCAATACTTTTGACTTCTTAGGCTTGTACAGTTCCCAGGGCAGCTCAGGCCTGCAGCAGCTCTGAGGAGCTCTGTTCTCATGGTGTTGTTACTTGACAGCATGTTGATTTTAGGGCACTGCTTTCCTTCAGACTCCTTCAATCAATACCCAGTAAAGGAGTATGGAAAACAAGCTAGTCAAAGGCATTGTAGTCTCCTCAAAATTCTGAATTCTTATTGATATCCTCACCTTTAACATTAAATATTGAGGCTTGAGGCTAGACCTGATTGCGAAGTATTTTGTGCTTTTCACCTTACACCAAACACGTGTACAGCTGAGGTGAAACAGCAGGAAGTCAGACTGACTAACAGCCATTCTTCAGACACACATGCTGGCAAGCATAAACCCTCTATTGGTGTCCTCACAGTGCCTCGTTTTACTGATTACATTTCTTTAGAAAAGTCACTTTTCCCTGCCATTTACATTGGTGACATTCACTCAGGGACTGAATTCATGCTACATGCTGAGGGATAGAAAAAACACCAGGAGCCTGGGGAGGATGCTGGGCAAGAGATGATATTCAGGGCTCCTACCTTGATGAGAAAGGACTCACAAACATGAAGAGGCTGCAGGTGCTTTGGATCTATAGGGACTTAAAATTAAAATCTTTTAAAAATAGCAAAAAAGAGGGTCCATGGGAATCATGATGAAAGATGAAAAATTATCAGACTGCTTGCCCTTGAGGAAATGATGTTTCTTCTCAGTGAGTTGAGATGAGGTTCAGGGATATCCAAGAAGCCCAACTGCATCTGCCCTCAAGCAGGTAGAGACTGAATGCATTGGCACAGAGTTAATGGGGGAAACTCCCCACATTCAGTAAATACTGCCAGGTCCCCATCAGCTGTGACAACCATGTGAGCAGCATGGGACAGCACTGTGGTCTGCACTGAGCCCTCTGATGATGAGCTCTGTTTGTTTTTAATTTTCCCTTTTCACAGAAGTTGTTTCAGCACAAAGCTGGGGATATCAAGTATTTTCTTTGGAAATGCCTCAGAGATAAACAGGCTCCCAGAAAGTGCTGCAGATGTGGCATCTTCCACACACACACCTCAGCAGAGGGCTGAGGGAGCAGCTGAATGTCCCTGAGCACTGTTCTGCTCCTGCTCCATGCTGGGGCAAAGCCTCACAGTCCTCATCTGATGGGGCATCCAGCCTCTCAGTGGGTGCTGGCCTCCTGTCTCCTGGCAGCAAATGGGGAGCAACAGGCTCTTGTGAGTATGTCCCAGATTTCCTGCTCCTGGACATGCCTCATCATGGTAAAATGCATTTCACCACACCAAGCTCGACACAGGCTGGATCAAGGGTCGTTTCCTCTGTGCCCACAGGCTCTGCTGGGAGCTGTTGCTGCTGTGCCCAGCACAATTCCTTGCTGGGTCAAACCAGGGTACATTTGGCACCTTGACATAAAGCAGCAGGCCAAAACTGAGCAAAATCCACAGTTCACACCAACAAAGGGCAGAAGGAACTTTGCTTCCTTCTAAAGACCAGCCAAGGTGGCATTTAAAACCTCGCCCAATGATATGGGACACACCTGCAAAGGATGGAACACCAACACACCTGAGCTCCCTGCTCTTGCCCTCCACATGTTTGGGTGCTGGAAACCCCAAAGATACACACTGAGGAATTTTGGGACCTGTGGATGTTTCTGCACCTGTTTGTAAATGCAGCTAATCCAAAATTAGCCAGGAGAAGTGGAAGAATCATTTGTCAGCTCCTGGTCTCCTCAGCCATCTTGAAAAACATGTCACAGATACATTGACACTTCTGCTGTTGATTTAAATAGCTGCCACCAGCCAGGATCCGCTGCTGGGCGAGGGGCAACGTGGAGCTCCTGTCTCAGGCTCCTCCTGTATCAGATGACTCACCAACATGCCTGAGAAACTCCCTTAGCCCACAGGCTCCAGTAGCAACCCCACAACAAACAGTGTGCGGGGCTTGCAGCCACCCCTCGGGGTTTGGGATGTGATCCTGGCAGTGCTCAGGGAGGGAAGGGAGGTGGCAGAGCTTTGCTCCTTCTACTGCTGCCTTATGGCCACGGTGCTGGGCTGGCACTCAGGTGACATGGAAACCACCACTGTGCCATAATTTCCTTTGCCCCCTAGTACGTTGCTCAGTCTCCCAGTCGTGTTTTTTCATGAGTACATTCATGACAGTAAAATCTCCTCCCCAACCTTTCCTGTGAGCTCCCTGAACAAGAGGACGCTCATGTTCACATTTAACAGGGTGGTTGGGCCCTTGTGCTGCCCCATCTCACAGTCAGGTGCTTTTGTGACTGCTTTTGTGGGGCTCCACTGAAGCGTCCTGTTGCACAAATGCATCCTCAGAACACTGGGTTTGTGACTCAGAAAAAGTCACAGCCCGAAGCAGCTCCTGCAGCCACCCAGTATCTCCTGCCTGCAAAACAGGCTAAGGAGGGGTTTCTATTCCAGCCCACGCTCTGGCAGCACGACCTGCCAAGCCTGCCTTTCCCACATGGAAATAGAGAGCTCCTAGGAGTGACTTGGAAGATCATTTCCCCTCCACCTCTCCTATCACACAGAGGGCAGGAGGCTTGATTGCAGTGCTCCCACCCCTACCCCAGGAGAGCTGTAGCTCCAGCTCCAAAATACAAGTTAAGCGTTCTGCCTCCGCAACTCCCCAGCTCTGGAGAGGGCACTCCTTAAAAAACACTTCTCACGTGGACCAAGAGAAACTACAGAGCTTCCTATTAGCTCATTGTGATCAGCAACGTGACACTCTGCAGCTGCACCAGACACACCTTCAGCCTCCTCCAAAAGCAGCTCTTGTGCCCAACCCCAGCTTTACTCACAGGAGTGAGTACATTTCTGTTCCACCAGAATTAGTGGGGCTGCACATGGTGAAGGGCAGTATTTTAATAGGGGTTAACAGGAACAGGCACTTTGTGGTTTAAGCTATCCCAGCAAGAACTTAGCACACCAAATACTTTCTCTTCATCTGTCAAGAGAATTTGACCAATATCCAAGGATTTCCCCAGAAACACTTGGAAAAAAAACCTCTGGAATACAGATGATGTATAATTTTCAATACAAGAGTGAAACAATTACATAAAGGACTTCAGAGCCAATATAAGTCAACATCCTTTGAGGTTCTCATATATCTTCCAAATGAGATTCTGCTGTTGCCACATCAGTTCCAGTTTTGGTTTTTTTGTTTCAATGTTGCCTTTTTTTCCTTTTGAGATATTAGTTAAAGCAAGGGATTACCTACATTTTAATGAGAAACAAATAATTTTGGTAGAAAACCAATTGCTGAAATAAACATCTGCAAGTCCTAGAATATAACCACTGGGCTAAGTACCATGATCCTTCTTAACAAGACAAAAAAGGGCAATCTTTTGTTGGAAAGATTGTTTTCTATATGTAATTTTAATATTGAACTTTTCCTGCTGTAACTTCACTTGTGCCCTCCTGCCTCCACTGATTATTAATTCTCTAAACACACAGTAACTCAAGCTATTAAAGTCAGAAATTTACTTTGTGGGAGCTTTTAATGCTCTGCGTGTTTATATCTGAGATCATGTCTTTATTTGGAACCCAAATCTTCAAGCACATAATTATGTAAATACTTCCTGGCCAGGCAAAAAAA